>JANAVB010032616.1:21167739-21490239 GCA_029216955.1 Iris pallida | reverse complement strand
CATCGGCCTGCGACTAGCATCAGCCCAGTGTTTCTGCCTATCCTGAGCTACTCTGAGCCTGTCTCTGATCATTCCGACTTTCTCTGCTGCATCCGTGATCATCTCTGGCCCAAGCATAACTCTGTCTCCGACATCATCCCAAAAGAGCGGTGTGTGGCATCGTCGTCCATATAGTGCCTCGAAAGGAGACATACCAATACTGGCCTGGTAGCTGTTATTGTATGAAAACTCTACCAAGTGCAGATGGCTCTCCCATGATCCTCCGAAGTCCAGCACGCAGGTCCTCAGCATATCCTCCAGTGTCTGTATCGTCCTCTCGGACTGCCCGTCTGTCTGTAGGTGGTACGCCGTACTGAACTTGAGCCTACTGCCCAACTCCTCCTGCAAGCTCCTCCAGTAGTGGGATGTAAATCTGCTGTCTCTGTCTGACACGATGCTCACTGACACTCCGTGTAGGCGAACTATCTGCTGCATGTATAGCTCTGCCAACTTCTCGGTGGAAAGCCCCACCTTGAAGGGTATGAAGTGCGCACACTTTGTCAGCCTGTCTACAATGACCCAGATGGCATCCTTCCCTTCTTGGGAACGAGGAAGCCCTGAAATGAAGTCCATCGTAATATGTTCCCACTTCCACTCGGGAATGGGTAACGGCTGTAACAAACCAGCTGGCCTCTGGTGCTCCGCCTTGACCTGCTGGCAAACTAGGCATCTCGAGATGAAACGTGATACATCCCTCTTTATCCCGTGCCACCAAAGATGTTTCCGCAAGTCACGGTACATCTTGTTAGCACCAGGGTGAATAGAATATCTCGATCGGTGCGCCTCCTGCAAGACTGCCTCTACTAACTCTCCCTTCGGCACGCACAATCGGCTGCCATGCCTCAGGGATCCATCCTCTGCTATAGTGAAGTCATCCAGCAATCCAGCTAATGCCTGGGGTCGAAGTCTGCGAAGGCTCTCATCTGTAGACTGTGCCTCCCGGATCTGCTCCATCAAACCTGACTGAATGTCAAGCGCCATCATCTGTATCACTGATCCTGGCCGAACTAGCTCGATACCGAGCTTCTCTAGATCCTCCCGCAAATGCCGATCAATCATCAGATACCATGCTATCGAATGCCTGCTTAGCGCATCCGCCACCACATTTGCCTTCCCGGAATGATACTGTAAATCGATGTCGAAGTCCTTCATCAACTCCAACCATCGTCTTTGCCGCATGTTCAGCTCTTTCTGCGTGAACACATACTTCAAGCTTTTGTGGTCAGTAAAAATTTCCACAAGCTCTCCGTACAAGTAATGTTTCATAATTTGAGTACAAAGATCACCGCAGCTAACTCTAGGTCATGGGTAGGATAATTCCTCTCATGAGTCCGCAACTGCCTAGATACATAAGCAATCACTTTCCCATGCTGCTGTAGGACACATCCTAGCCCCTTCCCAGAAGCATCACTGTATATGGTGAAACCTCCAGAACCTGAAGGTAAAGTCAGAACTGGAGCGGCCGTCAGCCTCCTCTTCAGCTCCTCAAATGCTGCCTGGCAGTCCTCTGACCAGATGTACTCTGCGTCCTTCCGCGTCAGCTTCGTCATGGGTTCAGCTATCCTAGCAAAGTCCTGGACGAACTTTCTGTAATAGCCTGCTAAACCCAGAAAGCTCCTGATCTCTGAAACTGATGTCGGAGCCTTCCACGTCTCAACTGCAGTAATCTTCCTGGGATCCACCGAGATTCCATCTCCAGTGACTACATGGCCGAGAAACTCTACTCGGTCTAAAAAGAACTCGCACTTCGGCAATTTGGCAAACAACCTCTCCTGCCTCAGAATCCCCAAAACTATCCGCAAGTGCTCTGCATGCTCCTCCGGCGTCTTCGAGTATATCAGGATGTCGTCGATAAATACTACGACGAACTTGTCCAGATACTGGTGAAATGTCTTATTCATCAAGTTCATAAAGACAGCTGGCACATTTGTGAGACCAAATGGCATCACCAGAAACTCGTACTGCCCGTACTTCGTGTTGAACGCCGTCTTCTGGATGTCTGCTGGCCTAACCTTCACCTGGTGGTACCCGGATCTCAAGTCTATCCTGGAAAATACCTTCGCCCCGCTCAACTGGTCGAACAAATCATCTATCCTGGGCAGAGGATATTTGTTCTTGATGGTGATGGCATTCAAGGCCCGATAGTCAATACACAACCGGACTGTACCATCCTTCTTAGGCACAAAGAGCACTGGCGCTCCCCATGGAGAAGCACTGGATCGAATGAAACCCTTTTTCAACAGGTCATCAATCTGCTCTTTCATCTCTATGGCCTCCTTGGGATTCACTCTATAGCAAGCCCGGGATACTGGTGATGAACCCGGCACTAAATCTATAGTGAACTCCACATCTCTGTCAGGCGGAAGTCCTGGAAGATCCTCTGGGAATACGTCCATAAACTCCCTAATGATAGGGTGTGGCGGTGCTTGCATCCCCGACTGTCGCACAATAGTTCGGCTCTAGGCTGATCTCCGGCCCTGTCCTCCTGACACTGAATGGAGCTGTGCCTGGGGGACTGAACAAAATACTACCCTCATGGCAATCTATAGATGCATGGGCATAGCTAAGCCAGTCCATCCCCAATATGATATCATAACCGGGGAGTGGCAACACAAAGAATTGCCCTCTGAACTCTCTCCCGACTATAAAAATAGAACATCTATAGATAGATCTAATAGGCACTGGTCCTCCTCCCGTCATCACTCTACTAATCTTCGCAGTAGGTGTAGCTACTAGATGATGTTTATGCATAAACTCTAATGATAGAAAGCTATGAGATGCACCAGAATCAAACAAACATACAGCTAGAAAAGTATGCAAATAAATATGACCTGTGATGACGTCAGCTAAGTAATCCGGCTCCGAAACCTGCTCCGGCTCCGGCTCAATGGCTAGGCTATAGACCTTCCCCTGAGGTCCCTTCTGCTGCTGCAGATGCTGCCCAAACCTCTGCTGCTGAGTCGGGAGTGGTCCTCTAGGCTTCGCCGCTGGGCAGTTCCGAAGCTGATGGGTGGCAGACCCACAAGCCAAACACCGACCCAACCTCTTCCTGCAGACTGCGAAGTCATGACCTGGTCTTCCGCAGAAAGAACATATAGCTCCCTTCTACTGCTGCTGTCGGGGTCCCGGGGCTAGAACTGGCGGGGTCTGATGGTGGGGTGTAGGGGGACGGTAAGTCTGCTGGGGTGGCGTCGGTGCTCTCTGCTGGAAAGCCTGACGCTTGGACGGTCCCTCATGATGTACAGAAGCCGGCCTCTTGCATGACAGAAGACGCTCCTCAATACTCCGGGCCAACTCTAGGCTCTGGTAGTAGTCAGTTGTACCGTTCTCCACTATAAGGATGCCAATGTCTGGAACTAGACCATGGCAAAACCTACGGGTCATCTCCTCTGGATCAGCAACCAGACTAGGAGCAAAACGGCTCAGGCGACTAAACTCTCCCGCATAGTCATCAACAGAACGGTTTCCCCTGCTGGATGTTCTGGAATCGTAGCCCCATGGCTACTCTAGCAGTGGTCGAGAAGAATTTCTTCTTGAACTGGGTCTTGAACTGGTCCCAGGTGGCTCTACCTCTCGCGAACAACGGCTCATTCCTGAACCTGACTCCGGCTAAGTCTATCAGCAGAAATCCTGCTGCCTCGACCTGAAGGTCATCCGGCATCCTAACTCCCAGAAGCTTCCTCTCTACAGAATCTAGCCAGTCATCAGCTACTACTATGCCCTCAGTCCCTGAGAACTCCTTGGGATTCAGACCCATGAAGTCCTTGACCGTCCCCGTTCTCTGCCGTGGCTCTACATGTGGTGGGACCACGGGACGTCCCTCAGAACGCTCCATGCTCTGGCGGAGTAGGGTAGTCTGCTCCTGATGGGTTGTTAGGAACCCCTGGATCAGTGTGAGCAGTTGGGTCCCGTCGAGTGTGACGGAAGCCTGAGTGGGTATAGTGATAGGGGGTGGTGGAAGTATCGGGGCCTGCTGGGATTAGGATGTGGAAGGTGGTATCTGGGTCTGTGGATCTGTGGAGTGGGGGAAAGTAGTTGGTGGAGGTGTATCAGTCGACTGGTCAGCTGACTGGATAAGGAGGGCCCCATTCTCGGGGGTAACATACTGGAATGAACGAGTAAGCACCATCTAAATTACACATAAAAAGACTTATAAGGACTTATTTTAAAGTAAGCAATCATATGCAAATAAAATCTAATTATAATAGCAAACATGTGATGTATTTCCTATGTTGCAATCCTAGCATTCCTCTAAGTGTTCTAAGCGTCTTTCCTAATGTTGTCTAATTACTTTAAGTTTCTAATTGCAGGCATGCTTGGTACAATAACGTAACCAAACAGTTTAGTCAGGACCTGCATGGGCCACCACTAAAAACATGTCACGACCCGCTACCCAAATTGTTGGGCCAGGCCGAGTCATGCCCAGCCTACGTTGAGATAAAACGTAGTAAGCTGTTCTAAAGACAACAGGATAAGACTAAATGTACTAACAGTTCTATAAGTGAAGAAGAATCATAAATGCTCCAAACACAAAAGTCATCGTATATAGTAAACGTCCAAGTACAAGTAAACTGAAATGTAAAACTGGATACATGTCCAGTTACAAAATGATGTAGTCTAATACATGTCTACTCTCAAAAGTCTAAGTAAACAAAAGACAACTAGGCGAGGTTCCCCGCAGGAACATCCTCGTAAAGCAGAGCCGGGTCCTCGGCAGTAACTCCATAGTATGTGTCGCAGAGTAACTCCTCCTCAGTAAGGACACCTACAACATTATCCTGTCAGGACGGGAGCAAGTACTAAATCTAGCAAACTAGCATATGAAACATGGAAATGAACATGAGAGGAATAACTGGAAAGCATGGTATCACATAGTCTATCATGGCAAGGACACATATGTGATAGAGACAGATGTATATGTAATGTTTAAAACTGTAGTAGGTACGTGATCGGTTAATAGATGTACAATGTGCTGGGGCACATAATGAAATGTACATACGTACAAGTGTAAAGGCGGGTAGATGTACATACGCACAAATACAGCTTTGAGATAAAGGCCTACGGCTTAGTAACATATAAAATGAAACTTTGCTCGGTACTGTAGAGGGGGATATGATCACGTACACTACTATCAGTTTCCCCATATCCCATATTCTAATTATGTGAGAGATACATCAAGACTGTTCTAAGCATGGTGGTAACTGAAAGTGCAACATGTAGAGATCTAACTTGCTACCCCAAGGATCAGCATGTAACATGGTAGGGTTTGCAGTTCATTCATGTGACAATATGTAAAGTTCGTAGAAAGTACTTGTCCTCTAGCAAAGCAAAACAAAACAAGCTGCGATAACAATGCTATGGATGTTTGGTAGCTCGTCACTGTAGAAGTACATACAACAACTTAGTTTTACACTAAGCTAAAATACTAGGACACTAATTGGTGCGACACGACTTATGATTGGGCACCTAGCCAAAATGATGACTTGGCATAGGGGACCAATGTGGGGTGACACACTACTTTAACTAACTTTCTAGGGTCTTTATACTAGTGAGGGGTGGGGTTTAACACGGCTAAAACTCCAATTAACACAAAAAGCTACAAGTCGTAATTAATCAATAAATAAATTAAAAGACCATTGTGTTCTAACAATTTTGAAGTAGACAAAAAGCCTAGTTTTTCATAAAACAAAGTACCAAAACGATCCTTGCTAATTATAGAAATGTATTATAATTTCTCTGGAATTTATTAACCAGTACAAGTATTTTATAAAAATCAGTTTTCGTAAGTATACAGAAAGTGAGTTTTGGTTTCATATGCCAAACTAGGGGCAAAACAGTAAATTAAATACTACAAAAATTATACTAAATTAGCCAACTTAACATAGTATCTAAATACTATTTTTCCATAATTTTAGCAGTACTTTAAGTATTTTTAGAAAATCAAAAACAGCATTGCACACAATAATTAATTATCTGCGTATTTTGTCCATGTTCATAATTTGAACCAAAGTTCAAGTACAGGACCCAAGGCCATGAATCAAGTCCAATATGACTTGTACATGTCTTGAATGTGTGAAAACATATTTGAGCCCAAATACCCATGCTAGGCTTGGACACCAAATGGTTGCAGTAATTTAAATATACAGAAAATACAAAGTGGTAGAAATAAATATTATTATTTTAATATGGTAAAATTATGCATAGTGAAAATATACATACATGCGTTTAAAAGTACGTTTATATATATTTATAAGGAAAATGCTTAATTTATAAAGCATATATATACAAATACGTATATATATATAAGGAAATATTTAATTATAAAGTGTATACATAATAATATATATATATACTCATGAATATATATATATATATATATACATATACGTATATAAATACAAATATATATATAATATTTACTAACCATGAAAATATACACACAAGAAAATATATACATATACACATATATGTACATAAATACATATATATACATACATACATACATATTTTTTTTTTTTTTACATACATACATACATACATATATATATATATATATATATATATATATATATATATATATATATATATATATATATATATATATATAAACAGCGTATATATATATATATATATACGTAAAATAGTATGTATAATAATACATATATACATATATATACAAATATATGTATACATATATATATATATATATATATATATATATAAACAAAAAGAAAAAGAAAAAGGAAAAGGAAAAGAAAAAGAAAAGAAACAACAGCAGGGGGGGCTCGAACCTGAGCCAGAGAAGCGGGGGGGGGGGGGGGGGGGGGGGGGGGTTAATCGGGTCGGGTCGGGCTGGCCAGGGGGTCAGCCCGAGCTCAGTGTTAGGGTTAGAGTTTAGGTTAGTTTTATTTGGTTTAAGTTAGTTAATATATATATAAAAAAATAATAACCATACTGTGTCCTGACAGTTAGGGACACAGGAGTCTAAGTGTCCGGATTGATTATGATACGCATGACACGAGTTTGCCGTGTCCACACTCACCAATAGAGTCTTCGGGTGCTGGCGTGTCATATACGTGAAATCGAGACACAGTAGGACACAAGAGTCAAAGAGACACGTACGTGTCCAAGTCGAGCGTGCTTTCGTAGCGGCGACTGGGCGGAGGAGACGTCGTGGCGGTGGCGCGTGGGTGGCGCTGGGTTCGTCTCAGCGAGGCGCTTCGATTGGCGGTGGTTGGGGGCTGTGGCGACTGCTGTGGAGATGGCGGTGGGGTGTCGTCGGAACTAGGGTTCAGGCGAGTTTAAGTGGGGAAGACGGGGGCAGAGCTAGGCTGGGATAGGTCATGGTGGTGGTGGTTGGTCGAGGGAGGTGAGGGGGTTCTTTTATAGGGGAGCCAAGGCGGTGGATTGTCGGATTAGGGTTAGGGTTTCGGTTAGGGTCGCCGGAAAATTAGGGGGAAGGCGGTGATCGGGCTGGGGAGAGAGGGTAGTTTACACTTAGGTCCCTAGGGTTTTAGGAAATTAGGGTTAGGTCCCTCCCTAGGATAAATTTGCAAATAATATTTGCAAACCGACATTAAAATGAATTAAGTATTTGCAGAAACTAACTAAAACATTTGAAGTAATTACATATCTATATTAAAACAATTCTAAAAATTACAAATTGATATTAAAACATTTTTAGAAAATTACAACTTGATATTTTTGTATTAAAACTCATTAAAATATTAATTAAAAATTCTAGAAAAATTCCTAAAATTCCTAATAATTATTTTAAGGCTAAAATTAACATTAAAAATTAATTAGCACTAAAATTAAAAAACAGGGGCTTACACAAACTGTCAACTGCCTTATAAGAATAACCATTAGCAGTGCTGCAAATTTTCATTTACATTGCTACATATTTGTTAGATGAGCCTGTCTATACTGATGTAGACAAGTAGGTATCCTTTTACATTAGACTTCTTAATGTGTTATTTAATGTTATACAGCCGGCCCATAGAATTTGGGATAAATGCTTTATTTTGGAGCTTCCGTGTCCTGTACGATACGTGTCCAACATGACATGGAAACAAAAACTGAATTTTTAAGTATTGATGCACCTACTCCACACCCTTGTACCCAGCTGCATGACACTCTAAAGATAGAAAACAATTATAGTATGAGACTATCTGTACAGTTCTTATATGAACTTGAACATAGCTCCTTCATTCCATAAATAAGAATAATTATCACATGCAAGAACACATGACATTCAGAATATCACATGCAACATAGGGACTATATAAGTACCTATTTGGAAATGGCCAAATCCAGTATTGTTTCTTTATCCGTACCTGTATCCGTATCCGTGCAATGTTTTAATACCAATTTTTCTCAACACATAGAAGCCATGTACCTTCATGCATATAAGTATATATATATAAGCTGAAGAACCTATGACATTCAGAATCAGATACTTGACCACCAGTTACAGGTTCAAATTATGTTTTTTTATGATATCCATTCAAAAAAATTCTATCTAATACCTTTAATGTGTTAGATGAAACCTTTTATGTTCAAATGTCTTGTGCAATGGGCATGACTTCAAGAATAGGTTAATCTCATTTGCCACTATCTTCTTTTTTTTAGGATGATTCATACTTGGAGAGTTACATCAGCACAATCGGAGTCGACTTTGTAAGTAATAGTTAGAAAAGGTAAAAGTTAAAAATATAGAACCTGGAATATATGGAACAACTGGTGATGCAATTAAGCATCCTTAGAAACATATGGATCTTGTATGAAACTAGAAAGAAGTACTTGGATTGAATTTTAATTATTAGTTCATTAGTTATCCTAAACCAAATATTTAAAATCTCAGTATTCTATATTTTGATGGGATTTTAAGGAAGCACAGTTAAACACATTCAAACTTGCTATACTTAACAAGGTCTACTAGTTTCAATGCAACTTTGGTGGACTATAAATACATTACAAAAATCACCTTCAATTGGAAGAACTTAGTTGCAATATTTTTAACATGTTTGTTTCTTTAAGCTTTTCATCTTGGATTCTCAGATCATAATTTACAGAACTTAATGTGTGATTGATCTCTAGTTTTTGGACTTGTTCATTATCTCATGTATCTTGCTGAAGGGAAAATTAATCTTTCTGCAGCCGACGCTAGTATTTCGAAGCCTGGGCCTACTTCAAGTGATAGCTAGTTGAAGGAATATGAACTTGAAATAGATGTCAAGGAGGTGGATAGAAGGCTCATGGTAAAAAAAAGCTGAACATCAAAAAGATTTGCTGGCAGAAGAGATGCCTACTGTTGGCAAATTATGCTGCATATTCAAGAGATGGCAGAGAGAAGATCCATGGTCAGAATCTACTTAAGTAAATATTTCTAATAATTTGGTTAGCAAAAGAGAGATTTATTCCTATTTTTTGGGTACATTCTGTATTTGGATATTCAATGTAATGAAGATGTTGATATGTACTCTATTTTGATAAATGTAATAAAAATGGTGATATATAATGTTAAGTTTTTGGAATGTAATATATACTGTGCAGTATAGAGCATTATAAATATGCTAATTTGAATAGTATAAAGTGTTATAAATGTGCTGCATTGAGCCTATACATATTATCTATTCATGACGTTTTAAAATTGTTCTGAATTATGTACTATATATTAACTATTCATAACGCTTTTATAGAAACAATTTATGACGGTTATTTTATGACGCTTTTAAAAAATATTTATAACACCCGTTTTTATAACGGTTGCTGTAAAAAAACAAAGCGTCATGGTTCGTCATTAATGACGCTTTTTAGCCGTTATTAAAAGGGTTTTTTGTTGTAGTGTTTCCACAGAAAATACATAGTAGACAACAGTGGTTATGGGTCCGTATCCCTTCCATGTTCCAGAGAACAAGTACCTACTGTTACCTGATAGTTTTCCAGTCAGTGATCCTCCTTTGAACCAAAAGTTAGATGCCTAGTAGATTTCTCTTTGAACTAATAGCATAAAACTTTATGGTAGGATTACAAAGACACACTATCAGAATGCCTTCAAGCCCATTTTACAAGCTGTGTCATCGACCAACTGGCGCTTGAGGCCCTTTGTGAACGGATCTGCCAGGTTCTCCTGACTCCGAACATCAATCACTGCAATTATACCTCTTTTGATAAGATCGTGTACTGCCCTGTGCTTCAACCGCATAGTCCTTTTCTTCCCGTTGAAGAGGTCATTTGATGCCACCGTCGCAGTCGCCTGGTTGTCACAGTATATCGGTATCGCCGGTATCTGAGCCCCAACCACTGGAAGATCATATATTAGCTCCCGAAGCCATTCTGCTTCATCTGCTGCAATTTCGAGTGCATAGAATTCAGATTCCATGGAGGAACGAGAGAGTATAGTCTGCTTCTTCGACTTTCACGATATAGCAGCTCCACCCAAGGAAAAGATATATCCACCTGTGGATCTCTCGCTTTCCACCTCTGAACACCAGCTAGCATCACTGAAGCCTTCCACTACTGTCGGATACCCGTTGTAGTGCAGTGCATATGTCTGAGTCTTCTTGAGATACTCATCACCCGCTTCACAGCTTTCCAGTGCTCAACCCCTGGGTTGCTTGTGAACCGACTCAGCATTCCCACGGCGAAAGCTATGTCAGGCCTTGTGGCAGTGGTTGCGTACATCAAACTTTCGATAATGCTAGAATACTCCAGCTGCCTGACACTTTCCCTCGAGTTTGGCTTCAGCTTCTGATCAACCTGTATGGCGTATCGATCCCTGGAAGATCCTTATACCCATAGCGTGTGAGCATCTTTTCAATGTAGTGAGATTGTGACAGCGCTACTCCAGTGTCTGTCCGGATGATCTTTATGCCCAAGATGACATCTGCATCCCCCAAGTCCTTCATACTGAACTTGGTTGAGAGGAACTTCTTTGTCTCTGTGACACAGGCTATATCCGTACCTAGGATTAGCATGTCGTCCACGTACAGACAAACGATGACTTCTCTTCCATCAGCGAACTTTGTGTAAACACATTTGTCCGTCTCGCTGACTCTGTAGCCGTTTGACCTAATAACTTTGTCAAACTTCTCATGCCACATCTTGGGAGCTTGTTTCAAACCATACAATGATTTCACCAACTTGCAGACTTTGTCTTCAAGACCTTTGACGACAAATCCATCTGGCTGTTGCATATAAATTTCTTCGGTCAGCTCCCCATTCAGAAATGCCGTATTTACATCCATCTGATGTATCACCAACTTATATATAGCTGCTAGTGCGATTAACATCCTGATGGTGGTCATCCGAGCTACTGGAGCGTACGTGTCAAAGTAGTCTATCCCCTGTTTCTGAGAAAATCCCTTGGCTACCAGCCTGGCCTTGAACTTGTCAATAGTTCCATCTGCCTTCATCTTCTTCTTGAAGATCCATTTACATCCGATAGGCTTTTCTCCTTCAGGTAGATCTACCAACACCCATGTGTTATTGGAGGTGATAGAGTCAAACTCGTCATTCACTGCCTCCTTCCAGAAGATAGCATCTCTGGTCTTCATCGCCTCATCATAGGTAAGCGGATTTGCTTCCACATGATAGGTGACAAAGTCATTTCCGAAATCTTTTGTTCTTCTCGCTCGCTTAGCTGATGGCTCTGCGAGGTCTGGTACAAGAGTTGTTTCATCAACAACAGCTTCTTCTTGGACTACTGGCCCATATGAGATTTCAGTCTCATTTGTACTTACATCATTTTCCGGAATGTGCGAAAGAACAATGTTTTTGTCTTTTGTAAACTTGTCTTCAAAGTATTCAGCATCGCGAGATTCGATGATATGATTTGACTCAATATCAAGAAATCTCCTAGCATCACTCTTCTCGGCATACCCCAAGAAGATCGCCTTCGTAGTCCTTGTCCCTAGCTTCTGAATCTTCAGATCTGGGAGCTTTACATATGCCAGACACCCCCACACTCGAATGACATTCAAGTTTGGTCTGACTTTGAACCAGAGTTCATGAGGAGTTACGTCCGAAGTTGCATACGGTACTCTATTTAGAATAAAAGTGGCCGTCAATGCAGCTTCTCCCCAGTAGCATTTAGGAAGACCCGCGGTTAGCAGCATTGAGTTCATCATTTCTGTCAACGTTCTGTTCTTCCTTTCCGCTCCTTCATTGGATTGAGGAGAATATGGAGTAATAGTCTCGCATATGATTCCATATTCTTTGCAGAACGATGCGAATTCATGAGACCTGTACTCCCCACCTCGATCACTTCTTAACCCCTTGAGTTGTTGTCCAGTCTGCCGTTCAGCTTCGGCCCTGAACTCTCTGAACTTCTCGAAGGCTTCGTCTTTAGACTTGAGCAAGTAGACGAACGCGTATTTTGAGAAGTCATCGATTAAGGTTATGAAATACTTTATCCCGACCTTCGTGGAGAAATATTTGAAGTCACAGATATCGGAGTGCACCAACTCCAGAAGATCTGTGCTTCGATTGACCCGATGAAAGGGTTTCCTTGTGATCTTCGTCTGAGCACATACTTCACACTTCTCCACCTTACCCCCACATTTGAAGATAAGTCCTAGACTCGACATTTTATTAATTCTTTTACAATGAACATGTCCTAGTCTATTATGCCACAACTCAAGAGAATAATCAGAAAATGCAACTGCATTAATGTCATCAAACTGATTGACAAGCTGAATTTTAAACATTTCTTCGGTTAGATAAGCCTTCCCGAAGTACGTTCCTTTCTTGGACATCACCATCTGACCAGCATTGATGTCCATCCTCAAGCCTGCGTTGCAGAGCACGCTCCCAGAGATCAGGTTTTTGGCAATCGCCGGAACATGCTTCACACCTTGAAGCGTCAGAGTGTTCCCAGAAGTGAGTTTCAGTTCCACGGTCCTGATCCCCAGAACTTCAGCTTGGGCCTGGTTCGCCATGACAACTTTCTCAGATATCGGCTGGTACGTGACGAACCATTCCTTGCCAGAACAGACATGGCAAGTCGTACCAGTGTCTATCCACCAGTCAGAGTCAACTCCCACAGTTGTGACCTGTCCGATCATAGCAAAAATGTTAGAAACCAATGAAACCTTATTAGGCTCACCTTTCTCTGATTGTTTAGGCTTAGATCTGCATTCACTCTTGTAGTGGCCTTTCTTGCCACAATTGTAACAAGTCACGTGGGACTTAGTCTTCTGTTGCTTGAAAGAAGGACCCTTCACTTTAAGATTAGTGAAGTCCTTCTTCTTGGGATGAGAAGCCATCTGCTTTCCCTTGGGATCTCTCGTCTGCACTAGATTGGCTTTAGCTAACTGTTTAGACAGAGTGTCCACCTTCTGTTGGGAACGCATCTCGTCCTCAACATGGATCTCTTGAAGTAGATCTCCCAAGCTAATGTCTAGCTTCTTTCTGAGCATCCTTGCATAGAAGGTACTCCATCCAGTAGGAAGTTTTGAGACGATCCCTCCAACGACAAACTTGTCGGGAAGGGGCATCTCTTCTTCCAGTTTCTGACGCAGCTTCAGAAATTCCTTCACCTGTGGCAACATGGACTTCTCGTCCTCAAAGAGCAATTTGTGATATTTTTCAACCACAAACATCTTGCTCCTGTTCCTGTCTTTTTCATACAGTTTTTCTACAGACTCCCATATGTCTCTGGCAAATTCCTTCTTCGAGTAGGATTCTGCCAGGGAATCCTCTATAGCATTCAGGATAAGAAGCCTGCAGATGCTATTTTCCCTTCTCCACTTGGCCTGGAGTTTGGTAGTCGCGTTGATTGCGGCAGTAGATCCAGTGTCTGGAACAGAGGGTTCTTCCTCCAACAGAACATGATCAACGTCTTTTAGTTGAAGAGTTAGGTAAACCTTTCTCTTCCAAACTTGATAATGCTCTCCATCGAACTTTTCCAACTTACAGAAGTCCGATTGGAGGAGCGAAGCATTAATATTTTCCATCTACACGGATCTTGCTTTGAGATTGATAGTCCCGGGGCTTGATCAAAGATGGTAAAATAAATGCAACAGAGATCTACGATGATACAAAAACCAAATAACCCGATTACAATATGGAGGAGGAAAATAGAGAAGAGAAGATATCTCGTTCTTTCTTGCAAACGTGTTGCAATTGGGACAGAACGAGGTACAATAATCTAGAGAAAGATGAGAAGAAGAAAAATGCTGGGGTGTCAAAACACCGTTGCTCAAAGCAAGATTCGCCCCACACGAATTGCTTCCAGGAATCAGCAAGTTGAAGAACTTGTGGAACGCTCGAAGTTACCTCTGTTCTGACTCCTCGGATGGACTTGCAATGGCGGCAGCAGCTCTCTCTCTCTTTCTCCTTTTCTGACTTATAATTTCGTAGTACCCATAAATGAGGCCAGAAGAGAGTATATATAGAGAGAGGGTGAAAACCCTAGCCGCCTCTTCAGTTATGGAAAGATTGAATCAAATCCCAAAAAGATAGCAACGAGATTAATTCAAATCCCACAAAGATAGCAACAAAATTAATTCAAATCCCCACAAAGATAGGATCTGAATTAATCGTATTGAATCTGTCTTTCCATAACTGACTTGTAGTCTGCACAGTCAGCGGAACCCTCCATGCGGCAGCAGCAGCAGCCTGGCCGCATGAGCCTCATGGCCGCATGGACCACATGAGCCGCATGGACCGCATGGGCCGCATGGGCCGCATGTGCCGCATGGATCGCAAGTGCGCCAACAAAATGCCACATTATGCCTCATGAGCCCGAGTCCGAGTCGCTAAGCTCCTTTGGGGCTTACCTCCAAATGGAATTAATCCAAGAGAATGACAAAAGCATTAATGCTTAATCCTTGGAGCGTTATTCTTACCTCCTAGTAAAATCACCCACATGGTTCCCTCTTTAGGGTCACCACCCTATGTGCATCTCTCAACAACACACCCAAGTATATATGTTGAGATAACTCATGGTGCATTTCCGATGTGGGACTAAAATTTTACAAGGCATGTTGAGAGCTAGCTCCCTCCATGTAAAGAAAGTACCAACATAACATGCAATATTCTAATTTTAAATAGAATTACACAAAAAAAAGAGATATAAAGAGGCGAAAATTCTCTAATTTTGACCATTTCACACAAATACATAGATTTCATTCCTCATACTACTAAATATTTTTTTTATAATCATAAAAAAACATATGCATCATAAATGCCATAGTGAAAGTGAAATTATTACTGCTAATACTCAGAGCAAATTAAAGACAACAAACACAATAGCCTTTCAACAACAGGCGATCACTGTGACTCCTTCTGTGCGGTGAAGTACTCGACGGCCATCGGCAGGTCGAGTCCGTGTTCGCGAGCAAAACATCGCGTCCTGAACTTGACACGCTCCGGCGTCGGCACCGCCACCTCCTTAGGCGATAACTTCTCCTTCTGTTTGAAGAGCACAATTACGTAACGGTGGATGCCTGTCGGCGGCCCTGGCCCTATGTAGGAGACAACCTCCTCCCCTGAGTCGAAAAAATTTGAAGTTGAGTTGACTAGCATTTTTCAATATACTATGTAGGAGACAACCTACTTATTATATATAGATCACAATTGTCAAAACAAAATGCTATGTATTAACTATCCTTAGAGCATCTCCAACTCTATTGTGAGTTTGAAAAAAATGGTTGCCACTTAGAAATGACAAGCATTTTTTTAAAAACTACTTCTCTAATGCAAATGTGAAATAAATTGTGAAGTTGACATGGCAAGGAGAATATGAAGTTGGTTGTCTAGATCTAGACAATGCACTTCACAATGACTTTATGTTCACATCATCAATTATGAATAAAATATATATAAAAAGAAGATGAAGTGAAAAAGTTGTCTTAGAAGTTGAAAAAAAAGTAATTTTATTGTCTTCTCAAACTTTTGCATTGGAGAACACATTTTCATCTCATTGTCTTGTGTGAATGTCATCTTGCCACATAGGAAAGACATTGTCTTGTGCCTCATGCCACATAGGATTCACAACACAAAACAAGACAATAGGATTGGAGATGCTTTAACATGTGCCCTTAAGGTACATGTTAACAAAACTATCCTTTATATATATGGTACTGTTATCGACACTCATATAATATCATCATGCACTCCTCTTTAAATTTTTTAAATAGGAATGTTGATCCCTCCTCATATATATATATATATATATATATATATATATATATATATATATATATATATATATATATATATATATATTTGAAAATGATAATTAATTTCTGGAATCGCTCCCACTGGATTCGAACTCCGTCCACAAGGGCCATATGCTTCTATACTAACCATCTACAAGGGCCATATGCTTCTATACTAACCACTTGGACTAGTGATTATTGGCTATATATATATATATATATATATATATATATATATATATATATATATATATATATATATATATATATATATATATATATATATATATATAGGACTAGCGATTATTGGCTATATATATATATATATATATATATATATATATATATATATATATATATATATATATATGAAAAATTCTACAATACATCCACCCATTTTGGATGTATCGATACATCCGAAATCTGGACCGTTGGATGTTAATCCAACGGTTCAGATTAAATTCAGATAAAATAATACAGGAGACATCATTTAATGCTGATTTAGACTTTTGACCTGTTGGTAACTTGCTTTAGCAGGTCATTCTTCACTTTAATTTTTCAATGAACACCCTAAATTAACTCATATTTACTCTCTCTTTCGTCCATCCAAATTAATCTGAACCTTATTTTTATTTTTTTGGTTACAGGCCATGGTAGTCGTGGTGGTGCTGGTGGTGGTGGAAAGAGAAACGGAGATGAAGAAGGAAATAAGAATCGGTTCGGATCGCGTCGAACGTCGTCGAGCCCTCCTAGAACAACGAGGAGTACCAGCTGCGCCGAGAAGAATCGGTCCGCTTCGCGTCGGACATCGTTGAGACCTCCTCGAACAAGCAGAAGTACCAGCGGTGCCGCTCTAATTTTACTGCCTATGCCATTGTCTGAAATTTTATTTTTTATTTAACAATTTAATATTTTGTTAATAAAGCTACATGTCATGGTGGTGGTGGTGAACTGAGGAAACCTGCTTCTGAGGTCGGGCGGATTATTTTTTAACTTTTCTAAAGATAATATTTTCGAGGAGAATATTTTTTTGGACAGAGCATGGCCATTCTCTTTGCTTTTAACACGAAGAATGGCCATTCTCTTTGCTTTTAATACGGCGAATGGACGGAGAATGGTACATTTAGGACGGAGAATGGTACATTTAGGACGGAGAATGGACGGAGAATACGGCGAATGGCCATTATCTTTGCTTTTAATACGGCGAATGGACGGTGAATACGGCAAATGGACGGAGAATGGCCATTCTCTTTGCTTTTAATACGGCGAATGGACGGAGAATGGCCATTCTCTTTGCTTTTAATACGGCGAATGGATGGAGAATGGTACATTTAGGACAGAGAATGTGTAAAACCCCTAAATTTCTACTATTTTTTTTTATTTTATTAAATTTGGTACTGGTTTAAATTTTTGTATTTTACGTCGCATAGTTGTATTGTACGTCACACGCAAATTTACGTTTTTCGTATTTTCTCGTCGAGTGCGAATATGTGCAATATACATATTTTAGAAAATATTCTTTTTGATTTTATTATCAATGATGGTTTCAAAATAATATATATACTAATTATATTTTTAAAAATAATTTGGCAAGAAGGTAATTTAAAGATTTAATGTTTACTTTCAAAAATTTTTATCCAAGTTAGTAAAAATATAGTTTGAAATTTTTCCTATTAATACATAATATATATTATAATTTTCAAAATTATTATATATTAATATTTTATTATTCAAAAAGGTTTTAAAATTATTTATTATTTTCGAAATTATTATTATTAGTATTTGTAAAATATATTTTGAATTTATAGTAGGAATTTAAATCTTGATTTGATTTCGTGCATTGATTTAATTAATATCTACATTGAAATTTAAATTTTCTTATTTGAATCTAAACTAAATGATGGATTTAATTATGTTTAAATTGAATTTCGATTTGAATTTGGATTTGATTGGTTTAAATTATTTAAACTAATAATGGTATTTATCTATTGGGGGTTTTAAACTAATTCTAATCCTATCCAAATGGGAATTCCCACATCCTATAAATAGGCATGTACTCCTCCATAAAACCCAACCATCCACAAAATTTCCACCACAAATCGTGCATCGTGTCGGTGTCCTCCTTTCCCATCCACTATATTCTATATGGTACAAATACATTGTTCTCCCGGGTCCGACAAGATCCGAACCTCTGCCCCCATCGTATCGGACACACCCGATACGACGTAACCCTCATCCTGACACATACAACCAAAATAAGATTTCTAAACCTAACCTAATCCTACCCGAGCTAACTGCCCACCTCCCCGGGCCGTTCCCCGGTCGAACCACCTCGCCGTACCGACCACCACCTCCATCACAAACCCCTATACCACCGTACCCGCCGCCTTGGCAGCACACCCAGCACGACCACCACCAACTGCCGCAGCCACTTCTTCCCTGACATCTCCCCCAAACCCCGGCAGCCTACACCAGCATCATCGCCATCGATATCCCGAGCATCGACCACAACCCCCTGGACCCCGTCTCCACAGTAACCCCATCACAGGCCCACGCCACCACCAGCGTCATCGTCTCTCCGACGACACCACTGTCGTCCCCTCGACAACCCGAACCCAGCACCACCAAATCCCATCAACAACCAAAAAAAACGGGGGGAAAATAATAGAAACCTCACCGAGCCTCTGCGAGAACCCCATCCTCCATCGCCGGCACCGCCGAACTGGCTCGCCGCCCAAACTCTGACTTCCCTCCACCAGCCCTAGCCGCGCCGCCGCGTCTCTCCCTCACCTCCACACTCCTCTCGGCCGGAAAACCCCAGCGCCGACGAACCCACTGCCCTTGCCGTGCCGTCCGACCAACCTCGCCATCACCGGCGAAGTACTGCCCCCACTGTCGACTCTACTCCCCAGTACCTCCGCCTCCGTCCGGCGTCCGCCGCGACCGCTGAGCTCTTCCCCCTCCGCTCTGCCGTGCTCTTCCTCGCCGCGGCAAACGCCAACGGTGGCCGTGCGCCTCTCCACCTCCCACGCCCGACCCGACCGGCCGCCCCCTTTCGAAACCCTCGCCGCCGCTCGTCTCCGCCGAGCCGCTCGCCTCCGATCCACCCCTCCAAGGCCGGCGACTCCGTCTCCGACTCCCCTTCTTCCCTACGCCCAGCCGACTCCCCTTTTTCCTATGCCGACCTCGTCTTCTCCGCCAGCGCCACCGAGGACCCGCCTCTCCTTCCGATTTTTGCGCGAGCTCCGCTCCGCCGGCGCGCCGACTGCGCGCCGGAGCGCCGCCGTCATCCTCAGGCTCGCACACCGTGCGCCGCCGCCTCTCAGCCCCTGTGGTAAACCCTTTCCTTCCGTTCCCTACTCTCTCTTATTTTTCTTTCTCCTTTGAATGTTTACTTCTCTCTCTCTCTCTTCCTGTAGGGAAAGGTTAGGATAAGTTTGTTTTAGTGTATTAATATTAATATTATTTATTACTATTATTATTATTATTGTTATCATCATCATTATTATTTCTATATTATAATTAGTATTAGTTTTATTAACACTGTTATTATTATTATTATTATTATTGTTGTTGTTATTGTTATTATTATTATCTTTATCATTATTATTATTATTATTGTTATTTTTGTTGTTATATAAGGATTTTTTTATTTGACAAACTATGTTTTGTAAATAAAAATCCTTATAATATTATTTAGTCATAATTATAGTTTTCACCTAAATAATGTATAAGTAATAAAACTAAGTTACAAATGATTTTCTGGATTTTTGTGATTTTTACTACTAAAGATATAGCTACCTACCTCGAAATTTTATCTTTACAAACTTGAGTTTAGCCCACAAGGGTTCGATTCTTCCAAGTATTTCCTAAAAAGTGTTACATCATTTTTCGGTTATGGCATATTATTTTTTAAAAAGAATTTATTATTTGATAGAAATTACTTTTCTTTAAAAATTATTATAAATTACTTTTCTTTAGACTAAATTATTTTTTTCCTAGATTTTAAGCATTTAATTATAGTATTTTGAATAAAAGAAAAACATAGTTTTAATTATAATTTTCAAATATAATTTCCAAATAATAAGTATTTTATAGAAATAGCTATAAATATTTTATTATACAAATTTCTTGAATATCTATTTTTGCTCATGACTAATCCCATGTTCCTATTTTCTCGCGAATTCGAAACATGTTGCATCGACCATGGCTATTAGACAAACAGTACTTGTTGGATTATCGCACCACACCAGGAGCTCTACCAGGCAAGATACCTTGCCATCTTGTACTTATATTTGATTCATGATATTTTATATGTTGCTAGTGTTTTTATATTAGTAATAGTATGTCCAAGTATGACTTGGGTGCCATCGATATGTATATCGATGTTTGTGTGTGTGCGTGTGTGTGTGGACCATATGTGGTAGTGGACTTTCCCGGTGTGTTGAAGTTATGCTCCGTAACTTCTTTGACTTGTTGACACTTCTCATACACGACACATGAGTGAGGATCATAGAGTCGGCATGAACCTACGTATTCGACTTGCTACCGATACGGGCGGCTCGTGTGTCGATTCATTTATGGATTAGCGGAGTCTAGATAGCGACTTGCATAGAGATATGGATCGCCAAGACATGGATATGACTTGTGTGATACATGGGCGGGGAAAACTACTGGGACGTATGAGCTATCCCACAGCCTTCTAGATTGCCCGGTTATGGGTTCATGGTTTCCCTGTTATGGGTGTGTCGCTAGAGTATATATCCATTGCACGGCCCTGACCTCGTCGTCAGATAAGTCAGGAGGTATGCTAGCGATGCAAAGTATGAACTAGGGGATATATCCATTGCACGGCCCTGACCTCGTCGTCAGATACGGTCAGAGACGTATACTAGTTCATGCGAAAGCCTCTAGTGGATGCTATGCTTTATTCCTACCCACTTATACGTTCCAGTATAGTTTTCGACTTGCATTACACCTAGATGGTTAGGTTCCATTGTGTTGGAGCATGTGGTCTTTTCTTTATCATGTATCATTTACATTTCATCATGGTATTGTTTTTATGTATCTTGTTACGTCCCTCTGAGGACCTGGTTTTTTTTCCCAGGTGCGTGTTCATGTTTTCCGCAGGTATCCTAGCCAAGGCCGTGGTCTTCTCCATTCTTCCGAAGACGATTGCGCTTGGTTCATCTTTCCATTTTTCGATTCATGTATATTTCTTTCATTGTGATAGTTGGTTGTGGACTTTGTCTCCGCCCAACGATTGTATCATAAATATTCGAGTTGATATTTATATTATTATTGTGGATGAGATTAGTTTGTCTTGGATTACTGCATTTTACAGCTTATGTATTCATACGAGACCTACGTACTTCGTATGAATACAGCTGGCATGTCTACGTTCCTAGTCCTACGTATTTTGGGACTGGGGCGTTACATGTTTTTGTGGTGGCCCATGCAGGTCAAGATAAATTGTTTGGTTACTTTACCGTACCAAGCAAGCCTGCGTATAGGACTAGAAGTTTAGGATCTCATCCACATACTTGACCTCTATCATTGATTTTTCCTACCGTTTGACTCATCAATTGCATCTTGCTTGCTTCCTTCCTATTCTTATCTTCCCTTCGTGCTTGCTAGAGATTGACCCTACTAGTTAGTTGTCCCAAAACACCATTAGTTTAATTCTTTAAGTTGGGTAGAATACCTTATGAACTAGCAACCCCTTTGACCCAGTGACCTATATTAGCAAGCTTATTTAGATCCTATAATCTAGAGGACCTAACCCGTCTAGCCAACCAAGGACTTGGACAAGAAGACTATAGGACGACTGTACGACTTAGAATCATTCTACCTTCTTTAAATCTTAATCTCTCGTACCTATGTATTTACCGTTTTGACTAATGATGCTAATGTAGCCTAGTTTTTGCAAGCTTATTTTTATCGAGTTTGTTCATGACATATGCTATTGAGCGCTCACTAGCCTATTGTCTAATCAGAACCGGTGCATAATGGTCTGATCAACCAAGTGCACTTTGGTTCGCTTTTATCTATTGTTCTACGTGGATGGGGACATAGCTAAGCTTGTCCTCTAGAGTCCCATCCGCGACTGCCTTGGCAACTCCTTTTAAAATTTTTCGATCGTCTTTGAATCACGTATTCATATTCGATAAACTCTATATTGCTTTCGTCTTCACCTATTTTAGGAGGACAAAAACGTTATACTAGAAGTTTCCCTAGCTATCCCATCTCTTGTGACCATTAACACTCACTGTGACTATATCTTTGGTCCTTTCCTCGACCCAAATTCTACCATTTTGACTTTCTAATCACTTAAATTTAAGAGTGATTACAATCGTCTCTTAATCATATCCTCAACCTAGACTACGACCATATCGTATTATTTCTCTATGATCTAGATCACAATTTCTTACGAAATAATTTTGTTGAAACCTTGTCATTGTTTGTTCCCCATTGATACCCCCTTTTGTCCTCTTACCCCCCTACGAATTCTTAATTTCGAGGACGAAATTCTTTTAAGTTGGGTAGGATGTAAAACCCCTAAATTTCTACTATTTTTTTATCTTATTAAATTTGGTACTGGTTTAAATTTTTGTATTTTACGTCGCATAGTTGTATTGTACGTCATACGCGAATTTACGTTTTTCGTATTTTCTCGTCGAGTGCGAATATGTGCAATATACATATTTTAGAAAATATTCTTTTTGATTTTATTATCAATGATGGTTTCAAAATAATATATATACTAATTATATTTTTAAAAATAATTTGGCTAGAAGGTAATTTAAAGATTTAATGTTTACTTTCAAAATTTTTTATCCAAGTTAGTAAAAATATAGTTTGAAATTTTTCCTATTAATACATAATATATATTATAATTTTCGAAATTATTATATATTAATATTTTATTATTCAAAAAGATTTTAAAATTATTTATTATTTTCGAAATTATTATTATTAGTATTTTGTAAAATATATTTTGAATTTATAGTAGGAATTTAAATCTTGATTTGATTTCGTGCATTGATTTAATTAATATCTACATTGAAATTTAAATTTTCTTATTTGAATCTAAACTAAATGATGGATTTAATTATGTTTAAATTGAATTTCGATTTGAATTTGGATTTGATTGGTTTAAATTATTTAAACTAATAATGGTATTTATCTATTGGGGGTTTTAAACTAATTCTAATCCTATCCAAATGGGACTTCCCATATCCTATAAATAGGCAGGTACTCCTCCATAAAACCCAACCATCCACAAAATTTCTACCACAAATCGTGCATCGTGTCGGTGTCCTCCTTTCCCATCCACTATATTCTATATGGTACAAATACATTGTTCTTCCGGGTCCGACAAGATCCGAACCTCTGTCCCTATCGTATCGGACACACCCGATACGACGTAACCCTCATCCCGACACATACAACCAAAATAAGATTTCTAAACCTAACCTAATCCTACCCGAGCCAACTGCCCACCTCCCCGGGCCGTTCCCCGGTCGAACCACCTCGCGTACCGACCACCACCTCCATCACAAACCCCTATACCACCGTACCCGCCGCCTTGGCAGCACACCCAGCACGACCACCACCAACAGCCGCAGCCACTTCTTCCCTGACATCTCCCCCAAACCCCGGCAGCCTACACCAGCATCATCGCCATCGATATCCCGAGCATTGACCACAACCCCCTGGACCCCGTCTCCACCGTAACCCCATCACAGGCCCACGCCACCACCAGCGTCATCGTCTCTCCGACGACACCACTGTCGTCCCCTCGACAACCCGAACCCAGCACCACCAAATCCATCAACAACCAAAAAAAAACGGGGGGAAAATAATAGAAACCTCACCGAGCCTCTGCGAGAACCCCATCCTCCATCTCCGGCGCCGCCGAACTGGCTCGCCGCCCAAACTCCGACTTCCCTCCACCAGCCCTAGCCGCGCCGCCGCGTCTCTCCCTCACCTCCACACTCCTCTCGGCCGGAAAACCCCAGCGCCGACGAACCCACTGCCCTTGCCGTGCCGTCCGACCAACCTCGCCATCACCGGCGAAGTACTGCCCCCACTGTCGACTCTACTCCCCAGTACCTCCGCCTCCGTCCGGCGTCCGCCGCGACCGCTGAGCTCTTCCCCCTCCGCTCCGCCGTGCTCCTCCTCGCCGCGGCAAACGCCAACGGTGGCCGTACGCCTCTCCACCTCCCACGCCCGACCCGACCGGCCGCCCCCTTTCGAAACCCTCGCCACCGCTCGTCTCCGCCGAGCCGCTCGCCTCCGATCCACCCCTCCAAGGCCGGCGACTCCGTCTCCGACTCCCCTTCTTCCCTCCGCCCAGCCGACTCCCCTTTTTCCCACGCCGACCTCGTCTTCTCCGCCAGCGCCATCGAGGACCCGCCTCTCCTCCCGATTTTTGCGCGAGCTCCGCTCCGCCGGCGCGCCGACTGCGCGCCGCCGTCATCCTCAGGCTCGCACACCGCGCGCCGCTGCCTCTCAGCCCCTGTGGTAAACCCTTTCCTTCCGTTCCCTACTCTCTCTTATTTTCTTTCTCCTTTGAATGTTTACTTCTCTCTCTCTCTCTTCCTGTAGGGAAAGGTTAGGATAAGTTTGTTTTTAGTGTATTAATATTAATATTATTTATTACTATTATTATTATTATTGTTATCATCATCATTATTATTTCTATATTATAATTAGTATTAGTTTTATTAACACTGTTATTATTATTATTATTATTATTATTATTATTATTATTATTGTTGTTGTTATTGTTATTATTATTGTCTTTATCATTATTTATTATTATTATTGTTATTTTTGTTGTTATATAAGGATTTTTTTATTTGACAAAATATGTTTTGTAAATAAAAATCCTTATAATATTATTTAGTCATAATTATAGTTTTCACCTAAATAATGTATAAGTAATAAAACTAAGTTACAAATGATTTTCTGGATTTTTGTGATTTTTACTACTAAAGATATAGCTACCTACCTCGAAATTTTATCTTTACAAACTTGAGTTTAGCCCACAAGGGTTCGATTCTTCCAAGTATTTCCTAAAAAGTGTTACATCATTTTTCGGTTATGGCTTATTATTTTTTAAAAAGAATTTATTATTTGATAGAAATTACTTTTCTTTAAAAATTATTATAAATTACTTTTCTTTAGACTAAATTATTTTTTTCCTAGATTTTAAGCATTTAATTATAGTATTTTGAATAAAAGAAAAACATAGTTTTAATTATAATTTTCAAATATAATTTCCAAATAATAAGTATTTTATAGAAATAGCTATAAATATTTTATTATACAAATTTCTTGAATATCTATTTTTGCTCATGACTAATCCCATGTTCCTATTTTCTCGCGAATTCGAAACATGTTGCATTGACCATGGCTATTAGGCAAACAGTACTTGTTGGATTATCGCACCACACCAGGAGCTCTACCAGGCAAGATACCTTGCCATCTTGTACTTATATTTGATTCATGATATTTTATATGTTGCTAGTATTTTTACATTAGTAATAGTATGTCCAAGTATGACTTAGGTGCCATCGATATGTATATCGATGTTTGTGTGTGTGCGTGTGTGTGTGGACCATATGTGGTAGTGGACTTTCCCGGTGTGTTGAAGTTATGCTCCGTAACTTCTTTGACTTGTTGACACTTCTCATACACGACACATGAGTGAGGATCATAGAGTCGGCACGAACCTACGTATTCGACTTGCTATTTATATTATTATTGTGGATGAGATTAGTTTGTCTTGGATTACTGTATTTTATAGCTTATGTATTCATACGAGACCTACGTACTTCGTATGAATACAGCTGGCATGTCTACGTTCCTAGTCCTACGTATTTTGGGACTGGGGCGTTACAGAATGGATGGAGAATACAGCGAATGGCCATTCTCTTTGCTTTTAATACGGCGAATGGACGGTGAATACGGCGAATGGACGGAGAATGGCCATTCTCTTTGCTTTTAACACGGAGAATGGCCATTCTCTTTGCTTTTAATACGGCGAATGGACGGAGAATGGTACATTTAGGACAGAAAATGGTACATTTAGGACGGAGAATGGTACATTTAGGAAGCCGACAAAAGCTCGTTCTCTCAAATCTCTTCTTTGTGTAAATTAAATCCAAGGAGGACACAATCCCTAACTTTAGTTATTGCTTAGCAGAGTCTGCTTAGTTGTTGTAAAATTATGGTGTTGCTTCTGTGATACTTTCATCTTTAATCTCATGTTTTCTATGAATATGTGTTCTGTTTGATTTTGATTTAGTAATCTTTTCGTAATTAGTTTTTTTGTTTCATCTAACAATTTAATATTTTTTTATAAAGCTACAGGCCATGGTGGTGGTGGTGGAAGGAGAAACGGAGATAAAGAAGGAAAGAAGAAGAAGTTCCGGTTCGCTGCGGACTTCGTCGAGTTCCTCAATCAAGCGGAATTAAACCTCTTATAGAGTTCCTTAATTGAAGTTGATCACGATAACCTTTTGTATTTTTCAAACGGATAGTAGAATCTTCCTCGAGCCCTCCTCAATCAAACGGCTAGTAGAATCTTCCTCGAGCCCTCCTCAATCAAACGGATAGTAGATTGTTTTCTAGTCTCGAAATTTATTTGTCTTTTCATCTTCCTCACTTTTTGTACTTCTCTCTTGCTATATATACAATAGTTTTCTTGTTTCATAGTACTATTATTCATTCTGAAATACATAGAATAGTTTTCTGAAATACAATAGTTTTTTTGTTCTCAAGATGTCTACTCGTGTGGTGGGAAATGTAGAAGACGTAGAAGATTGGATGCCTGCTCCAAATGAAACCTTCATTCCGCATATATTGCGCAAGATTGAAGAACATCTGTCGAAGATTTCAGCTGATGTTGCAAAGATCAATTCTAAGCTTTGTTCATTAGAAATTGAACAAATGAATTTATCTCGGCGTTTGGAGAAGTTTGAAGAATCTCCAGCTTTGAAAAAGGCATCTTCATCTGAAGCATTTAATAATGTGAAGGTGGTTTCCGTTGTATCTTCTTCCGAAGAGGAGGACGTGGAGCTACAGTATCGTAGTAAAGCATTGGACCGAATGCTCGCATTGGACCCTATAGAAGAAACTGACTTTAGCAGTCCTTCTAAAAGAATGCGTAGAAATTTACATCCGATCACACCATCGAAAAATTTAATAAGGGGTTCAACCTCGAAGCCTAGCAATTGTACTAGTGTTTCTTCGAGATATTACGACTATATTTTTGCAGATCATAGACCTGACGAGTAAGTAATATGAGTTTTGATTTAATTCCAACAGTTTTTTCTCCTAATTTATTCGTTTCTTTTTTAGAGAAATAATATCATCTTGCAACAAAAACTATGTGTCTCGGTGGAAGATGAAGACCTTAGCTCCTTTAACGAAAATTAGCAATGGAGTATGTATAGATAGTATATTTCTTCTTAGATGCCATCTATGTTTACTTCGATTCCATCGCTGACATTTTTAATAATTTATTCAGATTGTAGGTACTATTGTCTCTGCTCTTCTCACCGCGGAGGAACGGAAAAGAACCTCCAATAAAGCTAATGTATGATTTTTACCAATAAGGATGTCGGTGAGTGAGCATTTTATTCTTCAATGCATATGCATTAACAATTTTCTCGTTTGTTTGTCCTTCGTAATGTATTAATTGATGTGTATGTAGAAAGCAACGTTACCTCCATCCGTCAAAAAGCCTCATAAAATATGGAAGAAGTTTAAATATTTTCAGGATTACATGGGATCTTTAAGCACTTGTAAAGAGGTATTAATATATTTATGTTTAAATATTAATCCTAATTTTTTGAAAATTTACTAATTTGTTTTACCTAATTATCCTGATTCAGATATACATACCCATTCATTTGGGCGAACACTATACTCTTGCAAGAGTTCTGGTTAAAAAAAGGACTGTTGAAATTTGGGACTCACTTGCATCTAAAGATGATCCGATTCAAAGCTAAACAGTCATAAAAGAAATAGTAAGCTCATATTCATCAATTTTTATGAATTGGGTACAAGATACGCGGTATACTAATACATATTGTATTCTGGTAATTGTAGCTTTCAAATTTGGATCTCTTTCTCGAAGAAGAGATTTTAAAGTTGAGAGATGCTAGGTTCAGCTTTTCTACTTTTGCAATAAAACGTCCTTCTTATGTTCCCCGCCAAGGCAATTATGTTGATTGTGGGATTTTTGTAATATCATTCATAAAGATTGATGTAATCTAGACTACCGTTCTCTCGATGTAAGTCTGAAAATATGTCGTCAAAAACTTCAACTTTTCAGAGCAATATTTTTGATGTTGTGTTTGTTATATGCAGTTTGATGCGGGAAAAGAAAGACGCAAAGCTGCTGAATGGATTACAACTTCAGAACAAAATGAAGAGCTAAAAAAGATGTCCAATCTGAAATGATTGAATATGGAAGACGATGATTTTTTTTCTTCTTCTTTTATATCTAATGTATGGAAACCCCTAATGTATTATGTTCATTTGTTTTGTTGAGTTATAATGACATTTTTGCCAAACGGCTTCGATTCTTTTTGATTAAGCAGAATCATTTTTGCCCTTCAAATTAATATAATTAAGCAGAAGTGAGTCTTTTGCCCTTCCATCGAATGATATTTTTGCCCTTCTAATTAATTCAAAACACCCCCGAATCCTTTTATTAAAAAAAAAGAAAAAAGAAAACCGTTTCGAAGCTTCATTTTCTTCCATACTCCACTCTGTACTCAAACCTAGGTCATTCTCCTCCAAAATCTTCAAACCTTCCTCCCCATTCGCAATATTCACACCATGTCGGCATCAGTGGCAGAATCATCACCGGCAGCATCACCAATTAGAGAATATGCACCAGTTACAGAAAATCCAAAAGTGATAGACGGAGAACAACGGAAACCCTATTCTAAGAAAGTTGCACAAAGAAAAAAGGAAAAAGTTGCTAAACAAAAAAAAGTGCAAGAAGAAGCGCAAACAGAAGGTATAACTTTGATTTTATGTTCGCAAATTCTGTATATATTACAAGGAAAATGACATTCTCCGTCATAAAACGCATTTGAATGTTAAATTACATTCGCCGTTTAATTTGGAACGGAGAATGGCATTCTCCGTCTAACTTGAAACGGAGAATGCCGTTACCAGTGTTAAAACCCATAAGAATGGTCATTCTCTGACCTAATTTTTTATTTTTTTTCGTTTGTAGAAAAAAAATCTGTCAGGAACAAGGATTCAAGACTTTTTCGTTCTACCTTCAAGCCAATGCTAAATCTTATGGAGGAGGTCAATCGAGATGTTGGCCGTTTACCTGAGCCAGTTATTGGTTCCTTGAAGAATACCGGTTTCTGGAATTTTGTCGAGATTTTCTACCAAAACAGAGTCCACGTCTCCGAAGTGGCCAAGGTCTCCGAAGGGCTTGAGAATTTAATTGTAAGTTACACAGAAGAAGAAGATGGCGTCGGGTGCTTTGAATTGAGCACCACTGTTAAAATCGCGCCAAGCGTCGAGGATATGGCAGTCATATTCGGTCTACCGCTGAATGAAGAAAGCGATGATGATGTTTCTTACAGAAGATTGATAAAGAAAAAACAACAGCAGCCCACACGACCAGAATCATTGAGCCTGTGTAGAGATCACTTCACAAGATTGCTGGTTAATACCAAGGGCAAACACTCAGAAGTCACGAATAAGGAAGTGAGAGACAAGTTCTCTGAATTGTTACGACGGCTTCGTGGCGGAGATAACGATGTTAATCCGGATGATTTGGCCAAGCTAATAATCTTCCACTTGTGCCAAACAGTATTCTTCACAAAGTCTGGCAGTTCAAATTTGCCGTACAGATTCTTGGCCTTGGTAGACAGTGTGGACGTCATCAACAGTATATGCTGGCCAAGGTTAATCCTGTCATATGTAATGGATAGCATAAAGAGGAGTAGAAGCAAAAACTGAACAGGGGGATTACTCAATGGCTTTCCACAAATTGGAAGGTTGTACAATATACTTCCTCTATTGGTTTGCAGAACATAGTAAATTTGTGGAAAGGAAGTTCGCCCCAATTCCTGATTACCCAAGATTTTCACATAGAATGGGTACGAAATCTCAAACTTCCTCAAGACCGAATATCACAACAAAATGAGATCGAAGATGATATTTGAAGATCTCGTTATACCTGTTGGGGAAGAAGAAGGGCACAAAGAAGATGAGCCACCTATAGAAGAAGTTGAAAAAGAGGGAGAGGAAGAACACCAAGAAGCAGGTGGGGATAATTTTGATGAACAACGGATACCACAGCATCATGAAATGGGCCCTGTGATTTACGACTTAGCAAAGGAATTGGAGGATTTGAGAAGACATCATTCTGATATTCTTGCACAGAATGAAGAACTCAAAGAAAAGTTAAAAGAGATGGAGGCACAAGGAGCGCAGTTACGTGCAGCCAACTTTGAGAATGCCATACTCAAAGAAAAGCTGAAAGAGCTCGAGGCAGAAGAAGAGCAACAACGTGCAGTCAACATTGTGATGGAGGGCTCTGTGCATGAACTGGAGGATTTGAGAAGACATCATTCTGATATTCTTACGCAGAATGAAGAACTCAAAAAAAAGATAAAAGAGATGGAGGCACAAGGAGCACAGTTACGTGCAGCCAACCTTGAGAACGAAAAACTCAAAGAAAAGCTGAAAGAGCTCGAGGCACAAGAAGCACAACAACGTGCAGTCGACGTTGTGATGGAGGGCTCTGTGCATGAACTGAAGGATTTGAGAAAGCAGAATTCTGTTCTTAAATCAGAGCTACATGCACAAGGTAAAATCTTTTCTATTTTAAATTTCTGATTTGTAATCTTCTAGGAGAATGACTATTTTCCGTGTATTATAACACAGAGAATGGCATTCTCCGTGTTATTTGAAACAGATAATTGCTATTCCCTATCATTTCGATACTGGAAAGGTTATTCTCCATGTAATTCCAAACGGAGAATGCTATTCTCCGTATTATATTACACGAAGAATGTCATTCTCCATGTTAGGTTCACATCATACATTTCATTGTTGTTTGTTTTATTTCAGTGCGAACAACCGAGCAACTCAGAGAAACAAATGAAAGGCTCGTTGAGGAGAAAAGGGAGCTTCAAAATAAAGTTAAATCGTTTAAAATTGAAGCCAATGAAAAGGATGGGAAAATTGTTGATCTCGAAGCCATGGTTGTAGCATTTCAGCGTGAGGAGTTTCAAGCAGCTGCTGAACTTGCTGCTCCAAGAGAAGTCAGAAGAAGAGGAGGATCGGGGGGAAAGAGGTTAATAAAAAGCAATACAGTTGGAGAGGCTAATAAAAAGCGGAAGGTTAATGCCGCTCCGAAATCCTGAGAAGACGCCAAAATGGCTGAATTAAAGAAGAACCATGTCATACTAAGGGAATGCGATGAACTCTTACTTTGGAAACATGCGGATGAAGAGCTGAAGAAACAATACATCGACATCGTAATTCCCAGAAAGAATTCTCCAAAGTATGTATTCTGAACCCTTTTTTTCTTTCGTTTTTTCTAGTCTTTTTTCACAATTATGTAATGAGAATCTATCTTTATTAATTTAATCTAAACTAAATTTATGTGCAGTGATATTGTATACACATTTTATCCGGAATAGGGTAAAAATGGAGTTTCAGTCCAGCTGTCGGCAGTAGACATACAAGACATACTCAACTATGACGACATGGAGGCTGGCATACTGGACATAATAATAAGAAAGCTGATAGAAATTCAAGGCAGTAAAAGGTGTGCATCGTCTAGTTCAAAGGACGTGCCATTGATCCAGAAGCAAAAGCCGACGCCCCAATCACATAAGTGGTCTGCATTCATGATGGCCCACACATTGGTAAGAATTCAAACAGAAAAATCTATATTCATGTGTACACCGATAAAAAATGACAGAAAAAAATTACTCATGATATTGTGTATTATTTTTGGGATACAGACCATCGTTCAACGTGCCAATAAAGAAAACGCAAAAGCCGGCGCCTTTGAAGACATCCAAACAGAGTTAGTAGACTTCGTCATGGGTTTGGAGGATGATATAGAGTTGCTATTCATCCCACTCTTTAATGCATCCATCAAACACTATACTCTGCTCACATTCAACTTTATCTCCTACGACTGGACACACTACAACTCCTTGAGGCAAACCACGTACGATAAGTGCAAGGTGGATGCAGAATTAATGAAGAAAACCTTAGAGCCTATCGTCAGGAAAAAAGTTGATATGATGAGGGAGAGATGCCCGGCGAAGAAGGAGTATGAGAGCAAAGTGCTGAATTGTTCTCTAAATTGCCCACAACAACGGGCACCCAACTGCCTCTTTTACACGGCGTATTATATGAATATGTTGACGACTCCTCCCTTCGAAATACCGGAAGGAAATGACAATGAAACTCACCAGAAGATGACAACGATGAGGTTGGCATGGGCTAAGGAGTTGCTTTCAAGCAAATATGTAACACGAACCAAGCAATGACATTGTAAAACAACAATGTAATTATGATGTAATTGGGCAAGAAACTTATGTCTTTTATAAGTTCTGCTTTTATAATATAATCATTTTTTAATTACATTTACATTGTCAAAACCACGAAAAGTTTGACTTTTATTTACATATGAAACAACTCGAACTCATGCGCCAAGTTGCAGTCATTTTTATAATAAGCTCTCCCAACTTTTGCCATTTATTGGCAAAATTTAACAACTCGAACTCATGCGCCAAGTGACAGTCACTTTTATTGTCATTAATACCAATGAATCTGCCATTTATATGCCATTAATACCAATGAATTCTTCCATTTATATGCCATTTATTCCTAATGAATCTGCCCCTTCGGATTATATTCTCCGTTTTATTTGGAACGGAGAATGGAATTCTCCGTTTACTTGAAACGGAGAATAACTTTCCCGTTTAAATTAAATCGTTTGAGGATTCTATTCACCGTTTATTTCAGAACGGATAATAACATTCTCCGTCTATCTTGAACGGATAATAAACACATTAAAATGTTCATTTGCCGTTTTTATTTAAACGGAGATTGACGTTCTCCGTGTCTTTCGAAACGTAGAATGTTATTCTCCGTTTAGTTTGAAAAGGAGAATGAAGATGAGCTTGATGAGAATATGACGAGGTTGGTATGGGCTAAGAAGACTATAATGATGAGGCTGGTATGGGCTAAGAATTAGATTTCAAGAGAACTTCTGTCTTTTATAATGTCTGCTTTGCTGTCTTTTATAATAAAATCCATTTTGAGTTACATTTACATTGTGAAAACCACGAAAAGTTTGACTTTTTGAGTTACATTTACATTATGAAAGTCTGAAATACTACATAAAATCCTACTATCAAGAAAAAAGTTGAATGTGAGCTGCGTGCGGGCATCGCAGAGCAATGGAACTCCTTGAGGCAAAGGAATTCCTTGAGGTAGTGAGTTTCTTTGCCTCAGTGAGTTCCTTTGCTCGGAGGATGCACGATGAAGTGACTTGCCTCAAGGAGTCATCCTACGGTCCCTATGCTCTGACGATGCACGATGAAGAACATCTACCACGTGGACACGAACTAAAAGACGACAGAGAACAACACTCCTTCACAGTCGAAGCTTTCAATTAAATTCCTTAAGGTAAGTTACTTCATCGTACATCGTCAGAGCAATGGAACTCCCTGAACAAAGGAACTCCGTGCATAGTCAGAGCAAGGGAACTCCATGAACAAAGGAACTCCGTGTATAGTCAGAGCGAATCAAAGTACGAGCGCAATAAATTCAAACCCACACTCTGTCGGAGCGCTCGCCATTTGATTCGCTCTGACTATGTACGGAGTTCCTTTGTTCATGGAGTTCCATTACTCTGACTATGCACAGATTTCCTTTGTTCAGGGAGATCCATTTGCTCTGACGATGCACGATGAAGTGATTTGCCTTAAGGAATTCAATTGAAAGCTTCGACTGTGAAGGAGTGTTGTTCTCTGTCGTCTTTCAGTTCGTGTCCACGTGGTATTCATCGTGCATCGTCAGAGCATAGGAACCATTGGATGACTCCTTGAGGCAAGTCACTTCATCGTGCATCCTTCGAGCAAAGGAACTCACTGAGGCAAAGGAATTCCTTGAGGCAGAACACCGTGCAAAGGCATCCTTCTTCCTCATGGAACATGTCGAAGAAATAAACTCCTGGCGGGCGCTTCGACAGAGCGTGGAACGATAATAAATCCAAACCCATGCACATGTCAGTCTTCTGAAGGACTTCACCACCGTGCATCGTCGGACCCATGGAACACGTAGAAGAAATGAACTCCTGGCTGCAAAGGAACACTGTGCATAGTCCGAGCCAATCAAAGTACGGTCGCTTCGACAGAGCGTGGGTTGGCAATAAATCTAAACCCAGGCACATCTCAGTCTTCTGAAGGACTTCACCACCAAAGCTTCTTCGAACGAGGAGATCGACAACCAAGAGGAAAGCGTTTTGCCAAGGCGGGGAATCGGTAGAGTCCATCTCCACAAGAAAAGCTAAGTGAGACAAGAACAAACTCTCTCTACACTACTGCCATTTATAGGCATGGAACAACTCGGACTCATGCGCCAAAAAGGCAGCCACTTCGAATTCAATTCAATTAATTTCCATCAATACCAATGCATCTGCCCCTTCTCAAGTAAAGCTAAGTAAGACTAGAACAAACTCTTCAAACTACTGCCATTTATATGCCATTAATACCAATGAATTTGCCCCTTCGAATTCTGCCAACTTTGATACCCCCTACTGTATCAAAGTTTCTTTCTTGATACAGTAGGGATATCAAAGTTTTGATACCCCCTATGTATGACATGTGGGCCCTTCCTGCTTTATAAAATGTGTACACATATATATACACATAAATTTTAAGAGGGCCCACATGTCATACATAGGGGGTATCAAAACTTTGATACCCCCTACTGTATCAAAATTTTGATACCCCCTATGTATGACATGTGGTCCCCTCTTGCTTTGTAAAACGTGTAAACATATATATATACACATAAATTTTGAGATGGCCCACATGTCATACATAGGGGGTATCAAAACTTTGATACCCCATACTGTATCAAAGTTTCTCTCCTGTATCAAAATTTTTTCCCTTTTAAATGGGCCCCATACATAACTTACAAAAAAAGTATAAATAAAACAAAATTTTGTTATAGTCAAGATTTGAACCAATGACCTCTTAAATACAAGTCTAGTATTGTAACCACGACACCACAATAGCATTCTCCGTATTTTATTAAACGGAGAATAGAATTCTCAGTTTTGAATTACACGGAGAATAGCATTTCCAGTGTTAAAAACACATTAGAATGTTCATTCTCCGTGTTTTATTAAACGGAGAATAGAATTCTCCGTTTTGAATTACAGGAGAATAGCATTCCCAGTGTTAAAAAGTAAAAATACATTAGAATGTTCATTCTCCGTTTTAATTTGAAACGGAGAATGATATTCTCCGTTTCATTTGTAACGGAGAATTATATTCTCCGTATTGAACTGCACGGAGAATGCCGTTCCCAGTATTAAAACGATTGAGGATTCTATTCGCCGTTTAATTTGGAACGGAGAACGACATTCTCCGTTTAATTTGAAACGGAGAATAAGATTCCCAGTGTTAAAAACACATTAGATTGTTCATTCTCTGTTTTAATTTGAAACGGAGAATGATATTCTCCGTGTCATTTGAAACGGAGAATGATATTCTCCGTTTTGAACTGCACGAAGAACATATTTTCTCCATTTTTGATATTCTCCGTTTTGAACTTGAAATTTGATATTCTCCATTTTTATCTAATTGTCTTCTCAAACTTTTGCATTGAAGAAAATATTTTTTATCTAATTGTCTCATGTGAATGACATCTTGCCACATAAGAAAGACATTGTCTTAAGTCAATGACGTTTTATTTTATTCCATTTGCTCTTTGTCGCTATTTCGCTTTCGTACTTTACAATTACAAAAATCGTGACTCGATTTTTTACAAACTCTACATACTCTAGGCTTCGGGATAGGCTGACTTTCTGTAGGCTGGCTTGATTTCCCTTGAGAAGGCCTTCCATTTGTGGCTACCGGATTTGGCTCTTTTAAAGCTTCATGCACTCCATGAACTGCATCAGCTACCATTTGTTCTTCTTCACCAATATCGGTCACCATTTCTTTCAACTCCATCAGAACAGACGACATCAACTCCGTTCCCCTCTCTTGAATTTTGCTTGATTTTTTACAATAGTATGTAAACAGATTAACTTGTTCATGAATACCACCATACCTTCTGCTCTCAATACTGTCTGGGTGGATGAATCTTCTTTCTGAGCCAGGTCCGGAGAGATAACTCTCTTTGCAATCCTTGAGCCAACGAAATTTTATCAAGTTCTTTGGAATATCTCTAATTTGCAAACTCTTCATTGCTGAAAAATATGCCTACAAGGAATCTCCTTGGTCTCCATCCACAAGCATTCACATTTTGTGATGTTGTCGGCCGGATCAAATGTAACCTTCCGGTTGACACTGTTTGGCGACATATACTTTTGGACAGTGCAAACTTCTGACTCTCTTATGATGTGATGATGGAGAACAGTATATGCATTAGAACGGGTGATTTTCGTCCTTACATCTAAAAACACCATTTTAGTGTAAATTACGGCAAATTTACCTTCTATTACGGCCATGCTAGTTTGATTCACAACTGGTGTTGAGAGTTTATCGTTGACATGCTTATCCATCTGGTCGTAACGTAAGGCCGCCAAAGCGTAGTCACAATTTTGAAGGGCCTTCCATAGTGGCAGCTTCTCATTCAAAAACCTTTTCAGAAATGCGTTCATAGATTCACATCTATTTGTTGCAGTAGAACCGCCAAAATAATTTCCACGCAGGAATGTGTCCGCCCATCGCTCCCTCGTTCTGTACAATGTAGTGGTCCACTCATTGTTCTCTACATTATAATCTGTTAGCATCTGCTGCCAACGGTTTTCAAATTCATCGACTGAATAGTACCTGTTTAGAAAACATGGACAATAACTAAAGTTGTGATATTGTAACAACAACATACTTTAAAGTAAAGTAGCAAGTGTACGATGTACCTTTTAATCAGAAGACTCAGTTTATTGTGAAAATCCTCTCGGTGTACATGTTTGGCAGCATTGTTTAGGATATGCCATGAGCACGTTCGATAAACTACGCTGGGCATTAAATCCTCAATTGCTTTATTCATGAATCTGCAACCATCCGTGAGAACAGTCACTGGTAATTTGCCATTCATACACTCTAGGAATTTTTCTAGAACCCAAGAATATGTCTCTGCAGTCTCATTATGGATCATTGCAAACCCAAACACACAAGTCATCGCATGATTGTTTGTACCCACTAGAACTACCAACGGCATTTGACTTCTATTTGTTTTATATGTAGAATCGAATGCTAGTGAATCTCCAAATAATTCGTAATCTAATCGACATGCACCGTCAGCCCAAAAGAGATGGGTCAATCTGGAATCTTCGTCTACCTTGTACGCGTAGAAGAAATCTGGGTCACTGCCCTCCTTAGATTGAAGAAATGTAAGTGTTGTCGTAGCATGAACATCGTCTAGTGCTCTACTATCTTGAGCTAGAGCGTTGTATAAATCCTTTCTCGTCCATCCAACATTATCCCAGCCACCTTTCTTTTGGACAATTAAATTCCTTATCTGTCCAGTCCCCATACCTGATTGCTTCATAAGCTTAATTTCTTCCAACTCTGCGGGTGATATCGTACGATGGGATCTCAAAAAAAACTGTTTCATAATCATTCGTCAGGTTATGGTTGTGATGTACATAAAATTTTTTGACGGACCACATCTTTGTTTTATGGGTGTACCAAATACAAAAAATTGCTTTACAACCACTTCTGCTTTCACTTCTTGGCTCACGAACCCTGTTTGGAGCTTCCTTATATTTCTTGTGTCTGAATCCCGCATTCGAACAACACCAACTACGGATCATCACCATCCCAGATTTGTTTTTCTTTACCTCGTTCTTTCTAATACTGAAACCATATGCTTTTGAATATATCCGGTAGAATGTCTCTGCTTCTTCAATAGAGTTGAACTGCAGACTGACAATATCTTTTTCTAAGAGCTGTTTTGGATCTTTGTTAATGTTGGCAGACTGTAATATTTTTTTTATCGTCACTGCATCGAAATCTAATGGAGATTCACCGTCGTCCCTAAGAACAGAATAAAACAAAATAAACATGAGAAATAGATGTAAAAATATAATGCATTTCTTAAATCCATTAGAAAGGGTGATGCGAAATAACATTTCGTTGTTTGCGTTGATGTCGTCGTCGTTATGATGCATTCTTCCATCGTTTTCTTCATCTTGTTCTTTACTGTCTCCTAAGTTAACATCCAAACTTTGCTCATCATCCAAATCATCTGACAGTCCTCTTGAAAGGAACTTTCTTCATCGACTAAATCTTCCACACGTTCATCACTTTCTCCATGTGACGTCGACATTGAAGAAAATAGAGTGTGTTAGAAACCAGCAGAAGAAACGAAGGACAAGAAACAATACAAGAAGAAAGAGTAATGCTATATTCGTACATCCAAATTGTCCCTCTAATATATAGCCCTCCCATCTGATGTGGCATGTTAAATAATAGTGTGTGTCATCTGACATGACTGATGACATGACCAATTTTAATCCAAAAAGTTAACTACCCAATTTTCTCCATAATAATTTAACGTTAATATCAATGTTAATTTAATGTTAATATTAATTTATGTTAATATTAATGTTAAGGTTAATGTTAATATTAATATTATTGTTAATGTTAACGATAATATTAATATTAATGTTAATGTTAATATTAACTTTAATATTAATTTTTATTTTTAGTTTTATTTAAAAAAAAATTGTCACGTCAGCTGCCAGATCAACATATCACGTCAGCTGCCACGTAAGGATGGACAGTTTGAAAGTGCAATTTGGAGGTGCAAAAAGCATTATTCAGGAAGAAACAACTTCCAGCAAGGCAACAACACAACCTTTTTGTCACGACCCGCACCCGGTTTTCGGACGCGAGCTCGTGAGCAAGCCAGCTACGTATCGAGCGGACTCCAGCCCGACTCGAGTACGTATAAGCTGTCAAGGTCATGGGTATCATGTCTACTCTAAACTGTATCTCAATCCACAAGAATCAAATAAACAAGAATGAACAAGTATGGGTCATGGTCTGCAGCCCATTAGCATATTGTTCGATTAGACTCCAAGAATGATATGAGTCTATAAATAAGCAGAGTATATCATGGTACTGAATATAAAGCACGAATAGATAATAAAGAAATATCACAAGCAAATACCTGTATCAAATATCGCAATCCTCTACCATCCTGTTCTGCCAACTAACTCCATGCAGTCGCTAAACCTGAAGAGATCATCAGGTCCTCAGAGGACTAGCAAGATACAGGAAGAACATGCCACTATAACAGTAAATAACATGCATAAAGGGGATGACAGAAATATGATACTCTACTCCTAAACAAATACATGACGATGCAACATCAAGGACAATGTTCAACACTTGGGCTAACAGACAGAGTACCATGACAATCGTAGCTCATCCGAAACTAACGACCAACAGAATAATCACAATCGCATCTCCTCCGAGAATAACGACCAACAGAATATCACAACCATAGCACGAAACTAACGGCCAACAGAATAATCAATACAACCGAAGCTCATCTGAACTACCGGCCAACAAAAACTATCATATAGCCCGCATGCCTAGTAACTGTCCTCTATGTCACAAGGAACTATACGGGTGTCCAGTCAAGTCGAATGAAGTCAAGTACAACTAACAGGTCAAGACATATCAAGTGAATGTGACTCGCGACAAGGCAACACTATCAGGACCTATACATGAATTAGAGTGATATACAGAAGGAAAGAAATACCGTATGTGCACATAAAGTGAGAAAAATAGTAATGGCACGAACAAGAGAAGCAAAAACCAAATATGACAGAAAAGAAACAACAATATAGAAAATGCATAAAATACTGTATAGTGGGGAAGGTATACTTACCTGGTGGCAGCGCGAAGAACCAATAAGATACCGTCAACTGGTACGCCATAAAGTCAAAATCCACAATTGTCTCCGAAAGCTGAAACGGACATTGCCAACATTCTCAGAATAGTCAAATTAGCTAGGATTGCCTGTCCTTAAGTCCAATTCTGGACACAGGGGCAAAACGGTAATTTCGGGCAAAAACGGTGTCCGCCGTTGGATCCGCTTTGCACCGAAAAGCGTGCCAGAGTCAATGGTCTCTAAAGTTGTCAAACTACATGTCTACGGATCCAGTTTTCCGATACGAACCCAACCTTATGTCCAGAGTTGGATTCCGGCGGGCCGTGCATAAAATCGCCCGTTGAGTGGAACCGTGGGGCCCGCAAAACGGTGATTTTGTCAACGGTCTCAGAATTGGACCAAACTTGGCATACAGGACCAAAAAAACGATACGGTCCTGTTGGTGCAAGTTTCGTCTCGATCTGACGAGCGTGCACAAAGTAATTGGAGAATTTACAAAGTGCACGATACGGTGTATTTCGACGGATACGCATCAAATTCGTCGCGCACACGCGACCAATTTGAATTCCGCCAAAGCCCACACGAACACAAAGCCGTTACGAAGCTTTTGATCCTTTCGGTACACGACCACGTCGTCCGGATTGGCGTGACGCACGTCGTGTGGAGCATTTTCATGATTTTCTACAATTTTCAAAACAGGTTTTTCGTTATTTTGGGAAGCCGATTTCTCGGTGCACATTCGTCGAAATTGACGTCTGTAAGAAAGGATTTACAGCCCTATATGTTGTCAAAAATTCCCTTCAAATAGTTTATCAAAATTTCTAATATTGGGTTCGGAATTCCACACCGAACGCGGGAGTTGGGGCTGGGTTTACTGTTCCGTTTTGGACAGTTTTTCGGGTTTTTGGGTTCGATTTTTCTGGCAATATAGACCACCTAAAATCAAACTAATTGATCGGAATCGAAGGTGTATATATCGAGATCTCACCTGTAGAAAAAGTTCAGAAAACGATCGAGCAATGAGTATGCACTTCGATCACGAAGCTGGGGCTGCACCGTCGTTGTTGCTGTTCTGCGCTTGTTCAGTCCGTGCGCTCGCGCGGTTCCAGCCTTGCCACGGCAGCTCCGGCCGGCCTGCGATCGTCGCGGCGGCGCGCAGGGCGGCGTCCAGTCTGGCTTCGTTGCTGGGGAAGGTGTAGGTGGCGTTAGGGTTTAGGGTTTTTTTACGAAACTCTCGACTACTCGGCTAAATATGCGTCGAATTCAACAGAGCGAGGGAAGAGTACGCTCGGGCTGGGCTTTGTGAAGCTCGGGGCTCATGCCTGTGAAACAGTTGTTCGGGCTGGGCCTGGTTCTGGGCTTTGCTGGCCTGGTATTTTCTTTTTTTTTGTTTTTGGTTTTTCTTTTTCTCTTTCTATTTCTCTTTACATATATCTATATACATATATAAATATCTATATACAATTATACATGTATATATATACACACATATTCATATTTATATTATATATATACAGTCACATCTATATGTATATATCAATATATATATAATATATATTTTATACATATATACACATCCGTATATATATATATATATATATATATATATATATATATATATATATATATATATATATATATATATATATATATATATATATATATATATATATATATATATATATATATATATATATATTTATATATATATATACGGATGTGTATACATACATACTTTTATATATTCATATATATATTTATATATAGATACATATGCACACACTTACAATATATATTTATATACACATACACACGTATACAATATACAGTTATATATACATACTCACATATATAATATTTATACCTATCATTTATACAATAAAAGATTTAATAAATATAAGTCATTATCATTTAATAACCACAAAATAATATTAATGATAGTAAAATCCTAATAATTAAATATAGTCCAAAAGTCGTTTCTAATGGATATAACATGCACACTACTTATCTGGCTCCAAAAGATCATACAAATTTTATAAATACTATTTAATAATAGTAATTCCTATAATCTACCTATAACAAATATTCTTAGGAAGTAATTGCCAATTCAAAAATATATACAAAATACTTGCACTTACCAAACATGTCTACAAGGCCGTACTTGATCCCACTACATGTCTACATGGGCCTGGACTCAGTTCGGGTCCAGTTTGACTAGTTTTGTACAACCAGGTCTCCTAAACGTCAAATAATATAATTAATAAATAAATAAAATCTTCGGTACGGTTAAGTCGTAACTTGGTCTGGTTTTCCTAGTTGGGACACTCCTATAGCTTTGCATTCCCCTACCATGGCTAAACACTAGTCAAAGCACGCCACTACACTATCCGTGCCATGATTCCTAGCAGTCTTGTACTTCAATTCTCAACCATGATTAAAACCATCTACCGTAATAATTAACTAAATAATTATTTATAAAAAATAAAAAAAATCACCATTTAATAAAAATGTAAATAATCATAAAATATTTTAAAAAATTCGGGAAGGGAGGCTACACTTTTCGTCTTTCTTGTAACTCCGCCACGTGGCCCTCTTTTGATGGCTCATGAAAAATCTTGAGTGATTCTAGGAGCAAGCATAATTTTAAGGAAACAACTTCCAACAAAACAACTTTCTCGTCTTCTGGGTACATGTATTATTAAATTGTGTAGCTAATAACGCATGAGGAAGCATGCAACAGCAATCTCCACGTGGCCCTCTTCTGTAGGATAACGCATGCAGCAGCATTTAATGCTACGAAACCATGTTGTCTTGTTATGTGTTGTGTATCCTATATGGCATGAGGCAGAAGACAATAACTTGCATAGGCGACTATATTCACAAATGACAATAAGTTTAAAAAGTCATCTCCAATGCAAAAAAGTATTAAGAAGACAATACAAAGTAATTTTTTATGACTTCCAAGACAACTTTTACTCTTCTAATGATATGGTATCAGTGTTTATTATTAAATTGTGTAGGATAACGCATGCAGAGCATTTAATGCTACGGGATCTGTTGTGTAAGGAACACAACCTGTGAGAGAGAACCCGAGAGAAAGAGAGAGAGAGAAAGAGAGAGTGTGGGAGATGACTAGATTTTAAACTTAAAATACAATTTTTGGTTATCATTACTAATAACTAGTTCGCCCGTACGAGTTTAGACGAACACTAACCGAGCCCCGAGCAACGTGACATCAGCTAGCTAGGTTTCTAATACCGTGGCATTCCTGTTAATTTAAAATTTACAATATTATTGATACTAATATTAATACTAAAATTTAAAATAGTTTTTGATTTAACATTTACTTAAAACTAGTTAAAGTTAAAATTGCATTCTTTTTTATTTAAAATGTAATTGGAACTACAATTAATATTAACATTCGCTTGTCCCGTAGTTTAAGTCGTATTTTACTGCTTCTTGCTTAAGTCTATACACCCAAAGAACTTGATTGTTCAAGTCGAACATGTGCACAGCACGTTCCCTCGATGCAAGGCTTGACGTAGCCCTTGCTTGTCAAGTCGTTGCACGAACACATTAGAAAAGAGTTTTGTTGGGCTATCGAAGTATAGTAAGCACCGTCCCGTGTCACGTGCATTTGTTAAGCAGTGAAAGGGTGTGAAGGCTACTGGCAATGTCAAGCCATCACGGACTATAGCTGGGTTAGACGACGACCCTTTTGCTGCGGGCCGAATCGGTCCCTTGGCCTAGGAATGGATTGGTTGAAGGAGCAATACACAAGAATAGACTGCCATATTGGCAGGATTATTTTTGGTATTCCCGGTGAGGCAGAGTTTTCATTTTCCGATGAGGCAGAGTTTTCACCATCGACTTGATTCTAGGGACGGCACCAGGACCGGAGAGAGTCTACAGGATGGCACCTTCAAAGTTGGAAATCTTGTACAAGATGATTGAAGAACTCAGAACCAAAGGATTCATTCGTGCTAGTGGATCGCCTTGGGGAGCACCGATGCTTCTTGTGAAGAAGAAGGATGGTACGTCAAGATTATGTGTTGATTATCGTACATTGATGACTTATTTGATCAGCTCAAGGGAGCGGCTGTATTTTCGAATATTGACTTGCGGTCATGAGGGTACCATCAGATCAGAGTCAGAGAGAAAGTCATCCAGAAGACATCATTCAGATCGAGGTATGGACATTAGGATTTTCTTGTTATGCCATTTGGAGCGACCAGTGTGCCAGCCGTATTCATGGACCCCATGAATCGTATCTTCATGCACTATTTGGATCAGTTTATGATAGTGTTCATAGACGATATCTTAGTCTATAGCTGTAGTGCCCCATCCCTACATCGTTCCCCGTACTCCGTCCACGAGGTGCGCGAGAAAGGAATACTGTCGCTATCGATTCGGTCGGGACCGATAGGTCGGGATCGATTGACTCGATCGAACGAGAATGGTTGAATTAAGATCCATTCTCTCGCCTGAAGTAAACTCAAGGTGAGTGGCTGACCCTCCTCTTCTCGACCCCCTTCCTAGGTTAATCGATAATGTTTTTGCGAATGAAAGGATAAATGCAAGGGCACAAACACGGGAAAGGGATTGAGTTTTCAAAGATAATGTAGGCTATGTCTTATTAACTAAAAGGAAAATATGTCTTCGCATGGTTATGGACAACTTGTCGACAAGACAGTAGTTTTCCCGATCAGCAACCCGGGGCCACGGGACCGTTTCGACCTAGGAGAAAACAGGGTATAGTCGTGCATAAGGTTTCAGCACAGGTTAAGCGGGGACTTGCATCGGAGCTAGCTACTTGCGTTGAAAGGACCCCGATTAACAAAGCTATACGTCCAGGATGGCTTGTGATGCCAGTGACGTCGAAGAGGGACGAGGCGAAGGAGGTCAGCCACTCGCTTTAGACTTGCTTCAAACGAGCGACTGGTTGGCTGTGCTGACTTCGCCTACGCGATCACCTGCAACCCGCTGAATATGGGACTTGGTTCCAGAGAAGCCATTCCATAACGTGGAATGGATCTTAATTCAACCGTTCCTGTTCGATCGACCCGGTCGATTCCGACCTATCGGTCCCAACCAAATCGGTAGCGACATTGTTCCTTTCTCGCGCACCCTATTACGACCCACACCCGGAGTAAGGGCATGAGTGCGTGACAGCGTCCCAGCCTACACCGCAGAAACGACGTAGAACGCTGTCTAGTTCTACTATCTGACAACAGTTATAATATCAAAACCTGTCGAGAACGGTCAACTCCGAATGGAGGACAAGCAATGTCAATATAATTTACCCAATAAGCTATTATATTGTTGCGATCGTCCAATGTTGGTATTTATGTATGGTATTTATGGTGCACATCATCTTAATTCAACCGAGTAGTTCAAAGGAGAGAATTATGTATGGTATTTATGGTGTACATCATTAGGACGGGTTGCGACCGTCCAGTGTTGTGATAAGCTATGATATCAGTAAGTTTGGGATCCTTCGGATATTGGGCTAGCATCCCGTATCGAAGCGATCATAGTCTTACACATAAGGATGCAAAAGATGTATTACGGTGCGAAACACCGTGACCTTCATATAGATAGGGCATGTGGGCTGAGATTAGCGCCGGGTGCAGGCGCAGGGCCTGCCACCCTTATGCATATGTTTAAGTTTACGGTTGGTTGGTTGAGTGAAATGATATGATTTCTTATATAAAGTTCTAACCTTGCAGGCTAGGCGAAATGGAACATAGATGAGCACGATCAATATGTTTATGTTAAGATTATGTTTAACTGTATCTGCCGCAGGGACACGGTAGTGGACAAGTTCAGGATATATTCGGCTCGAGACGGGGCTCGGCTTGGACGTGCCGAGGCATGGAGTCCTTAGCGTTCAAGAGGAGCTACCGCATTAGCGTTCGAACTTACGACATGGAGATGTTCAGCCGAAGACTACTTGTTGGCTATAAAGAGGCATAACGTATGGAACAATATACTCCTTTGTGAGCTAGAGAGATCATGAGCGTTGTAGCCAATTGGCATGTTAAGTTGGGCTATTAAGAGCCATTGTAACCTTCAGTTCATTATCAATAAAAGAGATTCTTGTTGTATACTACGTTTTCCTTCCGCTGCTTATGTTATCAATTTGAGCTATAAACACTATTGTGAATCTGTTATCTTGCCTTGCACGAGCGCAACTCCATATTAAATGCGACATCACGCCCCAGCGAGGACGATGATTCGGGTGAAAACTTGATAATGATGAAGACGGTAACTCGGTCGACAAACGTAAGTATCGAGGCACGATCGGAAAAAATTTACAGCAGCATTAATATTAAATCTACATTGGCTTTTCTGTTAATTTAAAATTTACAATATAATTAAAACTAATATTACGAAAATACTATTTGCTCCAAAAAAATTTGGGTGATACCATATTCCATTATGTGGCATATGACATGGTTGCTAACATGACAGCTGACATGACAAAATTTAATAATAAAATTAATATTAAAATTAACATTAATAGTAAATAAATAATTTAATATTAAATTAACATTAATTAATATTAACATTAATATTAACATTAATATTAATATTAATATTAACATTAACATTAACATTAACATTAGTATTAGCATTAGCATTAGCATTAACATTAACATTAATATTAATATTGACATTAACATTAACATTAAAAAAATTTGGGTAATTAATTTTTGGGGTTAAAATTTGCCATGTCAGCTGTTATGTCATCTGCCATGTCAGATGCCACATAATGGGAGATGGCATCACCCAAATATGTTGGGAGTCCAAACGACTAATTGCTAATATTAATACAGTGGCATTACCGTTATTTCCTAATAGATTCGTATCTTGTTCGGTCATACCCCTCCACGAGCGGGTTACAACCCCCTAAACGAGGGGTTAAATAGCCTTTTCAAAAGAAGAGAACCCATCCGACTAGAGAGAAACAGAGGAAAGAAGAAGAAGAACAGTCGCAATGGAGAGGAGCAAGATCAACTGCAGCGGATGGGCCGTCATCCCTACCGAGATTCTTTCGATGATATTGGTACTGTCGGGGATGCCGGCGGACGAGGTAATGTGCAACGTGGTCCCAGTTTGCCGTTCGTGGTGGAAGGCGCTCAACGGTCCCTTAGACTATTGGTCTAACGTCGACTTGGTACAGTGGTGCCGGAGGACCCAGCAAACCGCTGAGATTAGTTTGACTGTAATGAAGCTCGTGGCTCGCAGTGAGGGATATCTAGGGTCCCTCTCCGCGTACAAGCTCGACGAAGCAGCCTTCTCTTTTGCATGTTTAAGGCCAGTGCAAAATTTTATTTGGTCTTATTCTAATACTTTATTTTTTCTATTACAAAATTTTACGTATACTTTTGTTAATTTCTATTGATGTTTTTCCATTTTTATAATACAGTAGGAAATTTCTAAGGGCGCTGCACATTTCGAAGTACGACGTGAGTGATGAAACTTTCGTGAGACACTTGGAGTTTCTTCCTGTGCTGGAAGAACTCGACATTAGCTACTGTCTCTATATCACGTCGACTGGAATATTTTTCATCGAAAAGTATTGCCGCCGTCTGGTCAAGCTGAGTAGGAACATACCCCCTCCGAATTTTATGCTCAGGAACATGTTCGTGCTGGACACGAAAAACGAGGCGGAAGGAAAGGCCGTGGCTGATTCGATGCCGCGTCTCGAGCACCTACATATAGGATTCGGCATGTTCAATGGAGATACGCTGCGATCTATCATATGCAACTGCAAGGGTCTTCGTCTGCTCGACATACGTGGGTGCTTCAACGTGATCTTCGACGACGAACTCTGGAAAATTTGTTATTCAATACAGAGTTTAAATAACCCTTTGATAATGTAATCCCAGTACCAGGAGAACCTGTGTACGAGTGGTATAATGATTTAGATATGTTCTATCATTCCTGGGGTGAATGGTGAAAACATTAGCATGCATGCATGCATGCATTTCATTATATATATTTTTTACTAGTCTACATACAAGATATTTTTTATGAGTTCGATTCTCCATTTTGAAAAAATTTTATTTTTGTCAATACTAATTTTTTACATGATTATTTTTTTTATAAATAAAATGGACTGTGATATAATGACGCCTAAGACGGCTCACTTCTGAGATTTCGACATTTTCCAACACAGATTTTACCATTAATACAACATCTCAGTGTAATCATATCCAAGAGATTTTTCCATTTCCCAACACAGATTTTACCTTATTCAAAATGAATTCTGGCAGTGCAAATTCCACTCATATTAGTGGTATCAGTGCCATTTACCATAATTAATGGTGATCGATACGAAAACATTGGTTTCTTTTTCACAACCCTTTAAAATCTATTTACACAGCCAAACAGCCAAACTAATTCATCTTCACAAGCCTTCAAAACCAATTTATATAGATTCAAAACAAAACTAAACAGCCAAACTATTTAAAATTTACAACCCTACAGAACAGTCCTAAATGTACCTGTCACCCTCATTTTTCGTATTTCGTATTATGCTCGTATTTGATTTTGGCACGTATTTTTATGGACATGTGGTCTTTTGATTCTTGTAAGCAGGTTTTAACCATGGCTTGGTTTTATTTTGTGGAGAATGTTTGGTTTGGTTTGGTTTGGTTCAACATGCATGGAACACCATAAGCCTACACTCCACCCCCATTCCACCACAACACCCTCATTATAACCCACCTACTTCTCTCTCCTCCATAATTTCTTCATTAATTTCTTCTTCTTCTTCTTCCTCCACCCACACCAATAGGCAAGTGCACCTTGCCAACAAATAAGCACCCAATTTTATTTGTCCATTTGATAGATTAGGACATGTAGATCAACATTAGAACTTGGAATTTTGTGATTTGGAGCTTTCATTCTTCTAGATCTAGGTTTTAACCATTTTCAGAAATCCTTGGTTTTGATCTATTAAACTTTGATTTTAGCTTGTTTTAATGCTTCCACGTGGAAGAGAATTCAATTTTACTCAAGTTAGAACTTTGAAAATCTAAATTTGGTTTTGATTTGGCTAAGTTGTGAAGATTTGAACTTGGTGTTCTTGGTGTTCTTGAGAGTTCAGCCATGGTGGAGCTCTCGGCCAATGCTTTTTAGCACTTGGCCGATTGCGCACTATTTCCTGGCCTGCGCTCTTTAGTGCAAGGCCATTTGCGCACCCTGACCTGTGCTCTTTAGCGCATGGCCATTTGCGCAAGATCCTCAGCCATGCTTGCGCTGCGCTGGATTGCGCTGGCGCAAGCCAGCCATGCGCAAAGTAACCCCTGCACAATCGACCATTGCGCAATCCATCTCTGCGCAACCAACTCCTGCGCAGTCTACCTTCTGTGCAATCCATCTGTGCGCCATCTGCCCCTGCGCACTTGGCACCCTGCGCAGTTGGTACCCTGCGCAGCTCACCCTGCGCACTTGGCACCCTGCGCAGTATATACCCTGCACAACCTACTTGTCTATGATGAATGTGTTATTTCTTGATCTTGGCTCTTCTATTGTCCTATTTTATATTAGTATTTTATTAGGTATTTCCAGCACACTGTCATGTGTTGCACCCTCTAAGTCACCTAAGGGTACATTTGTCTCCCGGGCGATGTACCCACCTATAACTCTCAACCCGCGGAAGGATAACTGGATGGTCTGCAGGGCTTGGGACTGGAATTCTCACTCGCATCTTGTTAGTAATTAAGGCTTGTGATAACCCTAGTTAGTTAAAGTAGTAAGCCGTAGTAATTGCTTGGCCGATTGTGAATGAATGGTGTCCAGCCCGGTCTAAGTCTTGTCTAGCCTTGTACCTGGAACTCTTGATCATGATAGTTTTACTTATCTCTAACGATAAATGGGTAGAGGCAGTGAGCTATTCAGGCGAAGGGTTACAATCCCGGTCCTTGTTTGGTTTAAGGATTGTAACCTGGCTCCCGGAATGGTTCCACGTCCCTAGTCGTTTATCGCCTTGTGTACTTTTATTACTTGTACTTTCTTTTATTCTTTATGTTCTGATATGCTGGCTTTTGTTCTTATTTGTGGCCTCCTTTGTGGCACTTGCTCTTTCTGGGGTTTGACCCAGCTGGTTTTGTGTGGCCAGATTTCGGAGCAGCTCCCGAGGATCTACCGAGTTTCCAGCCCAATGGTGACAACTAGACGGAACCCGGGCCAAGAGTGGGTTTTCTTTTTTTTGTTTCACCCACTTATATGTAAATTTATTCTTTTGAGGCGTTTAGCCGACGAGCACCTGTTAGCTCGACGCACATTTACTTATTGTCTGCCTACGGGCTGTAAACATGATTAACAAATCCTAGGGTTGATCATGTATGACTGAACTCTTGCTAGTCCTATCATTTTGTACGACTAGCTTCATGATCATCCAATATGTAATATTTGGGACGCCTTATATATATATATTTGATGCTCTAACATCTTGTAACTCTGTTAATTGCTTGAGATTGAGACAATAGGCTTGACCTTAAGAGACTGCTGGCTTGTAGTAAACCCTCATATCTAGACAGCCGTGACCGTATAGTTGAGATGTATTCTATTTCAATATACGTAGCTGGCTGTGTCTGCCCCCGCTCTCCAGTATTCTGGTTCTGGGGCGTGACAGTACCATTCTCCGTCTTATATGTACCATTCTCCGTCCTACATGTATCATTCTCCGTCCTACCTCCGTCCTAAATGTACCATTCTCCGTCCTATATGGACCATTCTCCGTCCTACATGTATCATTCTCCGTCCTACATTTACCATTTTCTGTCCTAAATGTACCATTCGCCGTCCTAAATGTACAATTCTCCGTCCAAAATGTACCATTCTTCGTGTTAGAGGAACGGAGAATAGCCATTAACAGCCAAACAGCCAAACTAATTCATCTTCACGAGCCTTCAAAACCAATTTATATAGATTCAAAACAAACCTAAACAGCCAAACTATTTAAAATTTACAACCCTACAGAACAGTCCTAAATGTACCATTCTCCGTCTTATATGTACCATTCTCCGTCCTACATGTATCATTCTCCGTCCTACCTCCGTCCTACATGTACCATTCTCCGTCCTACATTTACCATTCTTCGTCCTAAATGTACCATTCGCCGTCCTAAATGTACAATTCTCCGTCCTAGATGTTCCATTCTCCGTGTTAGAGGAACGGAGAATGGCCATTAACAGTCCCAAAAATTGTTCCATACTAAGTTAAAAGCATATAATAGCACCCAAAAAATGTTAACAATAGAAAAATTCTACAGAACCCAAACACCAAACTCGAACCTAGGCCTTCCATGTAAAAGCCAAACAGCACAACCAACTAAGCCTGGAAAGACATCAATAATGCTAAGTCTACTACCAAATACTTACAAAACTCTTACAACCTTCACCCATTGCTGACATGTGGGCCATGGCCCACATGTCAGCAATGGTGGCCCACATGTCAGCAATGGGTGAAGGTTGTAAGAGTGTTGTAAGCATTTGGTTGAAACTGTAGCATTATATCCCCAACTTCCAAGAAGGAATAGGAAGAGTCAGTTAGGAACGTGCATATATATACATAGGGGTCCCCATTCATCTGAGTAGGTTGTACATTTAACATGGCTCCAAAAAGATCATCTGGTTGGGAACCATTGCCAGAATCTTCTTCCAGTCGTCGCCGAGCCTCTCCGCATGGAGCACCCTCTGCGCCGCCTCCGGCCCATGACTGGCTGGCAGCGGCTGCGAACTTTCTGACCTCCTGCGGGTTGTCACTGGAGGTCATCGCTCGACCTCTTCATCCGGCGCCCAACTTTGACCTGTTGCCGATCACTCCGGAGGAACGAGATTCTCTGGAAAAGAGGGAAGCGTTTCGTCGCCTGTGCCATAGGACGGGTGTGCGCACCCTGCAGGACTTTGCGGAGATCCTCCGCGAGGCCAGTGAGGGATAGACCTTTTTTTTCATTTTTTACAGTTTTTTGTCCTCCTCTTGTATACTTCTCCGAAGAATGTTCCGGCGACGAAGCTGGGATTTAATGAAATATAATATTTTGTTAACTCAATTTGTTTTCGGCTACAATCAATTTTTTACAACCTTCTTACAACTTACACCCATTTGCTAACTATATCATTGCTCTTTATAATTAACAAATCTGGTTACGTCAAATCCATATATCAGCGACGATATCCCCATTAATGACTTGTTACGTCATAGAATTGATTATGCTGCCAGCGTCAATCTTGCCGTCAAATCCATCTTAAATATGATTACAAAGTAAAATAGAGGACAACTTTGAGTGTTTCAATTTTACTCTTTTCAAGTACATAGTCTTCTTATTTTCAAAAATTTAATCAAATATTCGAAAAATAGAAATATTGAGATTAAACTTCACATTCTTAAATATGTTGTCAATTTTTTTTAAATAAACATGTTTCCACCATATTTTTTCTGCCAAATTTTTCAATAATTTATACGGAACACGTGGATATATACTAGTAATAATAGTAATAAATTTAATTTTGGAAAGTAATTTTTAAAATTAGGGTCTCAAAATCCTAAAGATTTATGTAGTGATTTCACATGGATATATACTAGTAATAATAGTAATAAATTTAATTTTGGAAAGTAGTTTTTTAAATTTAATAGTAATAAATTCGACCGTCTTATACTAGTAATAATAGTAATAAATTTAATTTAAGACACAAAACTATTCTAATTTTTTCCACTTCCCAAGGACACATAAGACGGTCGAATTTTCCCTCTACTTCTCTCAAACCCTCTTCCTTCTCCCAAACCCTCTCCCAAACCCTCTTCTAATCAAAATGCCGCCGAAGAAACAACGACCGTCGCCGAAGGGGAAGAATCCACAAAGGGATGCGATACAGGCCCGAAGGGCAGAACTTGCAAGGGCGGCGAAAACCAAGATTATGGTCGCTAGGGCAGAGGCCGAAAGGACAGCGGCGGAAGCAGCGGCGGTGGCAGCGGCGATGAAGGCGAAGGCAGCAGCCAAGCCACGTGCAAAAAAGGCTAAAAACACTCATTGCTCGACAAAGACCGGAAAATCTATCTTCGATACAGAGTCGTCGGAAGACTCAACTTATGAAGATTGAAGGCGTACTCAAGCGAAGGCTAAGATGGCAACGGATACAGAGTCATCAGCGTACTCTGTGGATTTTGAATCCTCATCAGAAGAGAAAAATGAAGAGGAAGAGCAATCATCAAATAAGTCCCAGGCTGAAGAGGAGGTAAAAAAATTTAAAGACTCTAAAACTAAGAAGATTTACATTAAATATTTCAAAAAAAAGGTTGTTATGCCTGAAAGATCAATTAAGATGGATGATGTCGAAGACGAAGCTTTCCTGGATATATTGAAATTCTATCAATTGGAGAAACTGAACAAATCCTGTCTTGAAAAAATCTCCCAAACAATAGTAAGAGAATTTTACTCAAATTTTTCGGCTGAAATTAAAGAAAAAGAAGAGGATCAACTAGTGGTGTTTCTGAGAGGGAAACTGATTAGGGTAAATGCTGCTGTCATCAACGAATTTTATGGATTTGATCCAGTTCCTGAGTTTGATATGAAAGATATCAATAATGTTTCCATGACGGATGCAATTCATGAGATTACAGGTATTTCAATGGGTGCCAAGACCCCTCAAAATGTATACAAAGATCAATTAAAAACTTTGTATAAATTGTTGCAAGCCTACGTATCTCAAACACTCAACCCTACTGGATATGAGTTTTCCATCCATCCCGAGAGAGTAAATTTTTTTATTATATGGGGAAGAAAAAAAGGATGGATATAGGTTCCTACATGTTCAGTAGAATGATGCATCTCGTGGAAAAACTAACTGCAAGGACAGCTCTCACTACTAAAATATGATCTATTAGCGACATAATTTAGCGACGGCGTAAAATTACGTCGCTATATATGGAAGTCAGCGACTCCTTTATATAAACATCGCAAAACGTCGCTGAATAGCGACGTTCAGCGACAGGTATAAAATTACGTCGCTGAATAGCGATGTTACGTCGCTGGATTATTAAAATATGTCGCCAGTTTTCGACGTTTAGCGACGTCCTCATGTGACGTCGCTAATATTTTTACTTAGGGCACAACGTTTCGTTTTTCCCACTCAATCAAAATTTCCAATTTTTTCCACTACTCCTTCCCCCCCTCCGGCGATTCCTTCGGCGACCCCTTCCCCCCCCGGCGACTCCCTCCCCCCCCGGCGACTCCCTCCCTCTCCGGCGACCCGTACCCCCCCCCCCCCCCCCCGTCGAGCTCCTCATCCTCGAGCTCAGGTAAACCCCAACCTAACTCCTCCTCCTCCTTCTCCTCCTCTCCCACGGACACACACACACACACGGACACACACGCACATACACACGGACACACACGCACACACACAGACACACACACACACACACACGGATCACACGGACACACACACACAGATGGACACACACACACACACACACTGGACACACTGTGTCATATTGTGGTGGACACGAGACACTATGTTGGACACGTACACATAGCCTAGATCCTTTACCAACCATTTATTTTCCATTTTAACATGTTTTTATATATCAATTTCTAAATACCCTATGTTGACTGATACCTTGTTAATTTATTGTATTTTCTAATTTTGAAAACCCAGTTTTGACAACCATTTTAACCTAGTTTAATGCTTTAATTTAGATGTTTAAAACCCTAGTGTAGTGTATCTATATGTGTGCTGACTGAGTTTCAAGTTTGGGGTGATTTGGTTAGAGTTTTGGTTCTCGATTTGGGTTTGAGGTGAATGGGTCTGAAATATGTTATAGGAGTATGTAATGTTGTGTGAAATGAACTGATTTCCTTTCTTTTCCTTTCCTATTTGACTGAACACAGTAAATCCCCTTACTATCCAGATTGGACTGACCTATAGTTCATATCACTCACTCACTCACTCACTCTTGCCTAGGTACACACACGCATATAGCCTAATACAAGCATGTTAGCCTCCCTCATATACACGTATATATGATTGTCACATGTAACAGTCAACACACTCACCCCCCATTCACATGTGCATGTACACACACCACCCACTCTCTACTTCTCTCTCTCTATATATATATGTTTGATAGATGGTATTGTATACATATATACATAACTATATCATGTAACTCATATGTGATATAGGCATATAGCCTATGTTAGAGTGTCTAAATATATGAATGCATGAAAGTTGCCTTGTCTTGTAATATAGGCATATAGTATATACATGCCTATATATATATTATATGTATATATCTATATAGATATTACTTGTGTGTATGAGATAGCTTGAGTTGACTTTGGTCATTATTGGTACTTGAATTGATCGGAACAAAGACTCCCAATGTCGGTATCGGTCAATATTTGGTATCGGTCGGTATCGGATCGGAACATGCCAAACCGTATCGGTATCGGCCGTATCGGATTGGTATTGGCCGATACTTTAAAATTATATGAAATCGTAGTCACCCCCAAGGTTGACTATTTTTACTGAAAGTCAAAGTAGAGTAAACATCTGACCTAGATTGGACTAAGAGTTGACAAAGTCAACTATAGGTCAACCCTTGACCTAGTTTGACCTTGTTTGACTTTGTTTGACTTAGCTTGACCTTGTTTGACTTTGTTGTCTTCATGTTTGTTAAATGACACCCAGATACTAGTTTTAGTTGTTTAAATGACACCCAGATACTAGTTTTAGTTTCAGTTTGCTTTGGTAACTCACTATTGCTCATTACTTGGTACTAGTTTTAGTTGATTATGTTTTTTTAAGACTAAACAAATGACACCCAGATATTACTTGTGTGTATGAGATAGCTTGAGTTGACTCTGATCATTATTGGTACTTGAATTATAGGTTAGGCTTGTATAGCCTTGAATGGTGTGTGCTAGCTAGTATTGGGATACCAATAGCGATAAGGTAAAGGGTACCTTGGTAGGTCATGACTAGAAATAGGATATTTGACTTAGATTTGACCTTGTTTGACCAAGGTTGACTATTTAACCTAGTTTGACCTTGTTTGACTTTGTTTGACTTAGCTTGACCTTGTTTGACTTAGTACAACCTAGTTTGACCTAGTTTGACCTAGTTTGACCTTGTTTGACTTTGTTTGACTTTGTTTGACTTAGCTTGACCTTGTTTGACTTAGTACAACCTAGTTTGACCTAGATTGCATATCATTGTTATTAGTAACTGTCCGCTACTAATGTGTGTCCTATAATAAGACATAATATACGAATTTGTGCCTGTTGGATAATGTGTGTCCATCTTTGCAGAATTATTTCCAAATGGATATGAATTACTACTTGCGGAAACGTTCATGGATGTACAATCGTCGTCCTGATGATATGTGTGGTGTGCGGGATGAATACTGTCACGACCCGCACCCGATTTTCGGATACGAGACGTGTCCAAGCCAGCCTACGCCGCAGAGTCGGCGGTAGAACGCTGTCAATGCCCGCAAGAAATAAATGCTCAAAATACACGTTTGCTGCTCATTCACATTTCTAAATTTATTACAACATTTATAATTAAAGAAAGTACAAGATTTACAATTAATGAAATTGATACAATTGCTTTCTATTTCTAGGTTGGCTTCAGCATATCCAAGTTCTCTCAGTGCTAAGAATGATCGCGGCTAAACCTGAAAAATGTTGGTTATCCAGTCAGGATTGGAACAAGTACACAAACCAACGGCAGTGCAAAACACAATAGAATTAACGAGACATGAAAATAGCATATGAGATATAAAAGCTGTAAGAAAACTGATGACATAGCACGATAGAGAAGTAAACAAGGAAAAACTAATAAAAGACATCTATCTATCTAGGTGGTGTGAAATATCCGTTTCAACATGTGGACGGCTAGGGGATAAATCCGGCATCTACACGTGCCGTGTGCAGATGCTATTGTTCACGAATAGACATCTTGGGATATTTTCTGGGTAGTCCACATGCCTACTAAGATATTTTCCCTCCCGACAACTCCGTGTGACGAGCGTGTCAACAAGCAGCAAGATATATGTATAGACATGAAATGAAAAGACTACTATGAATCGGAAAGCAATCAGAAAGTGCACTTGCCTGAGGTCCTTAGCTGGAGAAACCAATAATAAATACCACTCACGAGCCACAATCAATCAACACATACAGAAGTCTCCGGATGCTGAAATAAATAGTACCATTATTCTTAGAATATTCAAATTGGCTAGGATTGCCTGTCCTTAAGTCCAATTCTGGACACAGGGACAAAACAGTAATTTCGAGCAAAAACGATGTCCGCCGTTGGACCCGCTTTGCACCGAAAAGCGTGCCAGGGTCAATGGTCTCTAAAGTCGTCAAACTACATGTCTACGGATCCAGTTTTCCGATACGAACTCAACCGTATGTCCAGAGTTGGATTCCGGCGGGCCGTGCACAAAATCGTCCGTTGAGTGGGACCGTGGGGCCCGCAAAACGACGTCGGATTCAACTGTCTCAGAATTGGACCAAACTTGGCATACAGGACCAGAAAAACGATACGGTTCTGTTGGCGCAAGTTTCGTCTCGATCTGACGAGCGTGCACAAAGTTATGACTGAATTTGCATTGGACGGGTACGGGGCGATTCCGACGGATACGCGTCGAATTCGTCGCGCACACGCGACCAATTTGAATTCCGTCAAAGCCCACACGACGACGAAACCGTTACGCAGCTTTCGATTCTTTCGGTACGCGACCACGTCGTCCGGATTGGCGTGACGCACGTCGTGTGGAGCGTTTTCTATGTTTTGAAAACAGGTTTTTGTTGAACTTTGAAAGTTGATTTCTTCACACACAGTTGATAAAAATTGAAACTACAAATTAGGATAGGAAGCCCTACATGTTGTCTAAAAAGTTGTTCAAACAGTTTTCTTAAACTGTCGTTGGTTTGACGATGATTCGCCTCCCAACAAGGGTGTTTGGACCGACTTACGTCCTGTTTTGGACAGGATTTTCGTCAATCTTCGGACTCGTTTTCCGATGCATATGACGCAACACAAAACGAACTACTTGAAGGGAGTCGGAGTGGGTTATGTTGTCAGATTACCTGTGAAGACGGTTCGACTATTGGTCGACCGAGCGCGACGAAAAACCATCGCGAAGTCGGCCTCCTTCCACACGTTTACTGCTGTTTGCTGTCGTCATCATCGCGCGCGCGCTGGTTGCGCACGCCTGGCCGGCCGCGTTGGCCGCGCACGGCGGCGCTGTGAGCGCGGCGTGGCCGCCCCAGGTCAGGAGGAGGGTGTGGCGCCATTGGTTTAGGGTTTGGTGAGCGTCGTTCACTTTGTTAACTCTCGAGTATATATATTGCAAGCGGAACCCGAACAGAGTTTCCGTTCTCTGTTCGTAAACTGTAAGTTGTTTGGCCCAACTTCAATGGGCTTGGGGAAAGGCTTGGTCCGGTTTGGGCCAGGCTGGCCCTGGGCTATGGGCTTTTGCCTTTATACTTCTTTTTCTTTATCTTTATCTTTTTCTTTATCCCCATTTCTATTTGCTAGTATAATTCATATACATGTATACGTATATTCATATATATATATATATATATATGTATTACTTATGGATACCTTTATCCATACACACCCTGTATATACATGCCTAACATACACACACTTATATACATTCCTATTTATTTACATATACCCATATATGTATACATTTATACATATACACATTTAATTCTACTTTTATATCCTTATAACAATTAATCTATATATATATATATAGATATATTCCATAATCAAAATAATAATGTTAATAATAATAATAACAACAAAATACCATAACAAATAATAATACTATTATTATTTAATAATCAACTCAACAGCTTAATAATAAATAATAATAATTGAAATGCAATAGGTCTCTAATGGTGTATATACCCTTCATGTACAGTCTAAAAATCACCATTTAAATAAAATAAATTAATAATAAGAAAATTATTTCAAAATTCTGGGAAGGGGAGCTACAAATCTACCCACCTTAAAATAATTTCGTCCTCGAAATTCTAACTCATAATTATGCCTAAAATTCAAAAAAAACATCTACTATTACCACAATCTTCTCAATTTACTTCCTCAAATTAGTTGTATTCTCATTCTAGCCATTTTGTAACTACAATCCTTGAGGGCTTCTACCCACCTTTGGTCACACTACTCCTCAAAATTTAAAATCTTAAAATCTTCCAACGGGTTGCTAACAACCCTAACAACAATGATCTAGGCAGGTGGTATCTATAATCATCTCATATTTATCAAGCAACCCAAAATTTAACAAGCAACCAATTTACACAAGTAACTAAGAATATTGGTAAATTCTAGTAAGCATGAATATTCGTCGCTCTGAAATAGGAAGGTCATGATAATAAAAATAATCAGGAATAAATATGAAATTTCAAGAGCGGTAGAAAATATCCAAGAATACCGATAGAAAGAGTGTTTATGAATCTATAGTCTTATTCACTAGATTGGGCTACTCTAGTCTAGTCATTGACTAAATCTAAGAATCATTCGTTCTTTAGGAGAGCTCGCAATCTGGAATCCAAAAGTTCCAATCTCGGAATTATAAACAAGGTTCCAAAATGGAATGGAGTTTGAGGAATCTAGATTGTGATCCTACTGGGCTCTCTATTTAGATATCAGTCGTTGGTTGGATGAATATGCGGTTTCAATCTACAAGGATTGGACAAGATCCCAATGATAAAACTATTCCTACTAGATTAGGGTATCCTAGAATAGGTTTCAACCCAAGGGGTGGAGCTAGTTGTCAGTCAAGTTGGTTAGCTAGGTCCCTCAAGTCCAGAATGTACCTTTAGTGACTTTTGTGTTTAAGTAGCACATGAGGCCTCAATCAAGTGGCACACTAGTGACGTGTGCATAGTGGGCTTCGAGTAGATCACCACCATATATTGGGTCAAAGGAACTGAGTCAAGGTTGAGGCTCTAGTGGAAATCGGGAGGTATACGGTTTCTATGGTAAGGATTATAGCTAGTCTTTTTAACCTGAAAGTCGTAGCACAAAAATAGAGTACAATGGGACGGGTTTGAGTGGGACATGGTATATCTAGATGAAGATGGACTCGTCTAGATCTTACATGTGAAATTTGTTGGAAGGTAACAGCTGGTCTCGTGCTTCGAATATTAATGACACAGCCGGGGACACAAAAGGATCTAAATGAAAAGTGGGAGTCCATGGGGCACTATTTGTCATGCTAATGGATATTATTTTAATCAATTGGTAATCCTGGTATATCCTAGAATTGAGAAGGCTTACAGTCTACCCACCTTAGAGGCTAGGATATGGTGGCAAGGTTCCTGTTACAGGGTTGGCCGATGGTAGCTACACTTGTGTATACAACTATCATAGTCATGGGAATACTCTATATCTATCTATCAATTACGAGCTTTCATCTTTCTAATCGGTGAAAGACAAAACAATAAGAGTTCAAGAGAGATGTCGTCGAATACAATTACGTGATTCAAGGCGAATGTATAATTCAAAAGGAATTGTCAAAGCAGTCGCGGGTAAGATCCTAGATACATCTATACCTCATTCCACGTAGAGTAATTAAATAAAAGCGAACCAAATGCATCATGGTTGATCAGACCGTAATACAATGATTCTGATTAGACAATATGTTAGCTAGACATATGTCTTGGATCAAGCTCGATAAAATAGTAAGCTTGCAAAACTAGGCTGTAATAGCAGCGTTGGTCAAGATAGTCAAAATATAAGTAGGCAAGATTTTTGGAAATGGGACAAAAGTTTGAATTTTGAGAGAATCAAAACCTTACCCGGTGTTATTGCCTATACAGTCAACCTATTATCTTCTATCCATAAGGCCTTGGTCGACTAATGGGTTATGGAATTCTAATTCCTATAGTCTGGATGAACCTGTTATTGTCAGTCAATTACCTTGTTAATAAAACACAAGGACCACGGGTTGGGAGACATGCTACTCGACTTACAGAACTTACACTAGTATCGGTTTCGGATCTTAGGGTCATACAGGGCAGTCTCTATTCTCTATAATATCCTAAACTTGAAATCACATCTGAAATCGTTTCACCGAGAATTATGCCTTGCCCGTATACTCTGGCTACGGCAAACCCTTGGTTCCGTGATTCAGGGATGATAAGCTATCATGTACTCTACTTTATATTGTCACAAGGGTATCTAAGATCTAAAGAAGTCAACGAGAACCTAGTTTCTGGAATGTTCCATAGACTATGATTCTTCGAAACGATTTCAATTCTATGGGTTGTGTCTCGCCAGTGCGCTGCTGGCTGGCCATTGCAGTCGTAAAGTTTATTCTAACTATTTTCCTGAGACTTCAAGGATACCTAAGGGTCCAATTTATTTGACTAGGATAGATAGTGTAACATCTGCTTACAATTCTCATTCCTTAAGGTAAAAGGCTGGTCGAAAAGAAAGGTCTGAAGACAAATAAAATAATAACATCCTAATCTTGATTTCATAAATATTTCAAATGGTTGAGGGGAAAATCTCAAATAAATCTACTTCGAGATTCATATATGATTAGCAGGATTAGAAATTATAAACCAGTTCCTTACGACAAGATAGAATTTAAATAGGCAGTTCTAACTTATGTTATAAAATTTACATCTAATAAAGCAAAAGAAAGTTAAACATTTCATCAAGATCAAAGCCTTAATTCTAGATAAGCCTAACTAATCAAGTGAATGACAGACTATCATTGAAGCATATCATCGTATCAAAAGCAATTATGTATCTAGCAAGCTATCCAAAATCAATAATTCCTTATCTAAATTGTATGACCTGCCTGGCAACCTTAACTACCCAACGGTCAATTTAAACAAGGGACTCCTAGTCCTAGTTATTCTCCTAAATTATTTTAATCCTATTTGTGAATGAGCATTTCTTGGGGGCAGGCTCGCAATAGTACGACTAACGTACCATCACGAGTTCGCATGGTTTGCGAAAACTGACCTGCATGGGCCACCACAAAAACTTGTCACGACCCGCACCCGATTTTCGGATACGAGACGTGTCCAAGCCAGCCTACGCCGCAGAGTCGGCGGTAGAACGCTGTCAATGCCCGCAAGAAATAAATGCTCAAAATACACGTTTGCTGCTCATTCACATTTCTAAATTTATTACAACATTTATAATTAAAGAAAGTACAAGATTTACAATTAATGAAATTGATACAATTGCTTTCTATTTCTAGGTTGGCTTCAGCATATCCAAGTTCTCTCAGTGCTAAGAATGATCGCGGCTAAACCTGAAAAATGTTGGTTATCCAGTCAGGATTGGAACAAGTACACAAACCAACGGCAGTGCAAAACACAATAGAATTAACGAGACATGAAAATAGCATATGAGATATGAAAGCTGTAAGAAAACTGATGACATAGCACGATAGAGAAGTAAACAAGGAAAAACTAATAAAAGACATCTATCTATCTAGGTGGTGTGAAATATCCGTTTCAACATGTGGACGGCTAGGGGATAAATCCGGCATCTACACGTGCCGTGTGCAGATGCTATTGTTCACGAATAGACATCTTGGGATATTTTCTGGGTAGTCCACATGCCTACTAAGATATTTTCCCTCCCGACAACTCCGTGTGACGAGCGTGTCAACAAGCAGCAAGATATATGTATAGACATGAAATGAAAAGACTACTATGAATCGGAAAGCAATCAGAAAGTGCACTTGCCTGAGGTCCTTAGCTGGAGAAACCAATAATAAATACCACTCACGAGCCACAATCAATCAACACATACAGAAGTCTCCGGATGCTGAAATAAATAGTACCATTATTCTTAGAATATTCAAATTGGCTAGGATTGCCTGTCCTTAAGTCCAATTCTGGACACAGGGACAAAACAGTAATTTCGAGCAAAAACGATGTCCGCCGTTGGACCCGCTTTGCACCGAAAAGCGTGCCAGGGTCAATGGTCTCTAAAGTCGTCAAACTACATGTCTACGGATCCAGTTTTCCGATACGAACTCAACCGTATGTCCAGAGTTGGATTCCGGCGGGCCGTGCACAAAATCGTCCGTTGAGTGGGACCGTGGGGCCCGCAAAACGACGTCGGATTCAACTGTCTCAGAATTGGACCAAACTTGGCATACAGGACCAGAAAAAACGATACGGTTCTGTTGGCGCAAGTTTCGTCTCGATCTGACGAGCGTGCACAAAGTTATGACTGAATTTGCATTGGACGGGTACGGGGCGATTCCGACGGATACGCGTCGAATTCGTCGCGCACACGCGACCAATTTGAATTCCGTCAAAGCCCACACGACGACGAAACCGTTACGCAGCTTTCGATTCTTTCGGTACGCGACCACGTCGTCCGGATTGGCGTGACGCACGTCGTGTGGAGCGTTTTCTATGTTTTGAAAACAGGTTTTTGTTGAACTTTGAAAGTTGATTTCTTCACACACAGTTGATAAAAATTGAAACTACAAATTAGGATAGGAAGCCCTACATGTTGTCTAAAAAGTTGTTCAAACAGTTTTCTTAAACTGTCGTTGGTTTGACGATGATTCGCCTCCCAACAAGGGTGTTTGGACCGACTTACGTCCTGTTTTGGACAGGATTTTCGTCAATCTTCGGACTCGTTTTCCGATGCATATGACGCAACACAAAACGAACTACTTGAAGGGAGTCGGAGTGGGTTATGTTGTCAGATTACCTGTGAAGACGGTTCGACTATTGGTCGACCGAGCGCGACGAAAAACCATCGCGAAGTCGGCCTCCTTCCACACGTTTACTGCTGTTTGCTGTCGTCATCATCGCGCGCGCGCTGGTTGCGCACGCCTGGCCGGCCGCGTTGGCCGCGCACGGCGGCGCTGTGAGCGCGGCGTGGCCGCCCCAGGTCAGGAGGAGGGTGTGGCGCCATTGGTTTAGGGTTTGGTGAGCGTCGTTCACTTTGTTAACTCTCGAGTATATATATTGCAAGCGGAACCCGAACAGAGTTTCCGTTCTCTGTTCGTAAACTGTAAGTTGTTTGGCCCAACTTCAATGGGCTTGGGGAAAGGCTTGGTCCGGTTTGGGCCAGGCTGGCCCTGGGCTATGGGCTTTTGCCTTTATACTTCTTTTTCTTTATCTTTATCTTTTTCTTTATCCCCATTTCTATTTGCTAGTATAATTCATATACATGTATACGTATATTCATATATATATATATATATATATATGTATTACTTATGGATACCTTTATCCATACACACCCTGTATATACATGCCTAACATACACACACTTATATACATTCCTATTTATTTACATATACCCATATATGTATACATTTATACATATACACATTTAATTCTACTTTTATATCCTTATAACAATTAATCTATATATATATATATAGATATATTCCATAATCAAAATAATAATGTTAATAATAATAATAACAACAAAATACCATAACAAATAATAATACTATTATTATTTAATAATCAACTCAACAGCTTAATAATAAATAATAATAATTGAAATGCAATAGGTCTCTAATGGTGTATATACCCTTCATGTACAGTCTAAAAATCACCATTTAAATAAAATAAATTAATAATAAGAAAATTATTTCAAAATTCTGGGAAGGGGAGCTACAAATACATAGCGGGAGTAGAGCAGTTCCTGCAGTTTGCTAAGGTGTTCCCTCAGTACATGGACGGCACCAAAATTAAGTGTCCGTGTGTGAAATGTCATAACGTAAAATATTATCCAGAAGTGGAAGTGACATATCATTTGTACTCGAGGGGTTTCACGCCTAATTACTATCAGTGGACCGCACACGGAGAACTTGTGTCTTTAGCATCAGAGCCGGAGCCTTATGTTGAGCCGTATATGCATGCGGGACCTAATTTTGTTTCAGATAATCATGCATACGACGACGGGTGCGTGAACATAGTTTTCGACGCTGCGGGGCCTAGTTTCGTTCATGATGCACCTGAGGAGGCATCGAACGCCGATGCTGCACAGTTCATGAAGTTGTTGGAGAATGCAAGGACTTCATTGTATCCTGGTTGTGAGGATCATTCACCGTTGGAGGTGGTTACAAGACTGTTGAGCATTAAGTCAAATTTTAACATGTCGCAAGAATGCTACAACCGAGTGTTGGAGTTGATTATAGAGATCTTGCCGGCGGGTGCTAAGTTGCCTAAAGACTTCTACCGGTAAGAGGATGGTGAGATCGCTCTGGATGGGATACGAGAAAATCGATTCCTATCGCAATGGGTGCATGCTGTACTACAAAGACGACAAGGACGCAGATGTGTGCAGATTTTGTGGTGCTGATCGCTATAAGACAACTAGTACAGGAAGGTCTACCGGTGCAAGAAGACCGACCGATTCAATGCACTACTTGCCTTTAACGCCGCGGTTGCAAAGATTATTTATGGTGAAAGAGACGGCCGAAAATATGAGTTGGCACATGCGAGAACAGATTGAAGGAGTGTTGGATCACCCATCCGATGGAGAAGCGTGGAAGCACTTTGATCGAGTGTATCCAGATTTTGCTTCAGATCCGCGAAATGTCAGGTTGGGACTATCTTCTGACGGTTTTACTCCTTTTGGTCTTTCGGAATCCCAGTATTCGTGCTGGCCTGTGATTGTTACTCCGTATAACCTACCGCCTTGGATGTGCATGAAGACTCAGTACATGTTTCTAACCGTTATAATTCCTGGTCCGAACAATCCCAAGAGGAACATTGACGTGTACTTACAGCCTTTGATAGATGAGTTGAATCAGTTATGGGAAGTAGGCGCTAACACGTACGATGTTTCCAGGAAGCAGAATTTTCAGATGAAGGCAACCCTTATGTGGACCATCAACGACTTTCCGGCCTATGGAATGTTATCTGGATGGAGCACTCATGGCCGTCTCTCATGTCCGTATTGCATGGACCGTAGTAAGGCTTTCCGCTTGAAACACGGCGGAAAACCGTGCTTCTTTGATTGTCATCGGTAATTTCTGCCAGAAAATCATCCGTTCAGAAGGAACAGGAATGCTTTCCGTGCCGGCGTTATAGAGAAGGGTGATCCACCGCCAAGGTGGTACGGAGCCACGATATGGGAGGAGGTTAAAGATTTTCCAAGTGCTATAGAAGATCCTACAACTGGGTACAAGTGCGATAGATTTGGTAGAGTTCATAACTGGACAAAGAGGAGCATATTCTGGGATCTGCCATACTGGAGTACCAATCTGATCAGACATAATCTTGATGTCATACATATTGAGAAGAATGTGTTTGATAACATAATTAATACTGTGATGGACGTAAAGGGAAAAACGAAAGACAATCCCAAGGCCAAGTTGGACTTAGAAGAAATATGCAAACGCCCTGCGTTGCATTTGATACAGCAGAATGGAAAACAGTTCCTACCGAAGTCAATTTTCTCGCTGGACAAGGAGGATAACGTGAGACTTTGTCGGTGGATCCAGGGCCTAAAATTTTCAGACAGATATGTGTCAAATCTGAGAAGATGTGTCGATCCGAAGGAAAACAAATTGACGGGTATGAAGAGCCACGATTGTCACATATTCATGGAGAGGTTAATTCCGATTGCATTTCGGAAATTCTTACCGCAGGCAGTTTGGGATCCATTGACAGAGCTTAGCATATTCTTCAGGGATCTTTGTTCTAAGAAATTGCTCGTTGATCGTCTAGAAAAGCAAGAGAAGGACATTACGGTAACACTATGCAAGCTAGAGAGGGTATTTCCTCCTGGATTCTTCGACTCTATGGAGCATTTGCCGATTCATCTATCCTATGAGGCACGTGTTGGTGGACCCGTCGAATATCGATGGATGTACCCGTTCGAGCGACATTTGAATCACCTAAAAAGAAAGGTGAAAAATAAGGCACGGGTCGAGGGTTCTATTTATGAAGCCTATGTTCTCGAGGAGATTACAAACTTTTGTTCGATGTATTTCAAGCCTCATGTTGCAACTAATAGAACGAGAGCTTCCAGAAACGACGAGGGAGATCATGAAAGTAATGATACAATACTGAAGGTATTCAATGCTCCAGGAAAGCCATCGGGTAAGATGAAAAAGAGATATCTGAACGATGATGAGCTAAGGGCTGCTCAGGTGTATGTATTACTCAACTGCGACGAAGAGGAAGTAAAGAAACTGGAGGGGTAAGTAATTAATACGTCTATATTATTTTAATAGTGTTAATTATTATACTATTACATTAATTGAACGATGTTGTTTTCAGCATATTTAATGATGATGTGAGGTCGGGTAGGCCACACATAACAGAAGAAGAACTAGAACAAGAAATGAGGCGTTATTTTTCATCATAGTTGAGTGCATATGTAAGACTTGAGAACTCTGTAATTACCTTTTTGTATATGCACTTGATTGAGAATGAGCTTAATTGCTTCTTTCGTGGTATTTAGGTCGATCGTCCATACGCAAGACTTGAGAATGAGTCTATTAGAACGCTAGCCAAGGGACCAATTTATGCTACAAAAATATGGCCAAGCTACTGTGTTAATGGGTTTAGGTTCAAGTCAACAACTTGCCCGATCAGAGACAACTTTGTGGATCTCGATTCCACCAAAAACAGCTGTTTGTGTATCAGATCTTCGAACTACAAAGATGTTGATACGGGCAACAATTTCTATGGCGTGTTACGGGAGATCGTGGAGCTGACATATAGTTATGGAATAGAGCCTGCTAAGATTGTGTTATTCAGGTGTGATTGGTTCGATCCGATTGAAGGTCAAGGTTGAAAAGTAGACAAGCACGGTCTTGTTGATATAAACTATCGACGTCGATATCAAGCCTATAAACCATTTGTCCTATCAAGTCAGGCTCAGCTCGTGTACTTCACAAGTTATCCTAAACGGGGAACAACAACAAGGTCGGACTGGTGGGCAGTATGCAAGACCAAAGCTAGAAATACCTTTGAGGTTGACGATATAGCTTATCAACAGGATGAACTACCTCTTGTAACAAATATTATAGAAGTGGACACGACGGAAGTTCCCTATTACACATCTAATTGTGTAGAAGAAGTAGAATTATCTGAAGAGGAAGATGCAGATGAAAGTGAAGATGTAGAGGAGGAAGAAGAAGAAGAAGAAGAAGAAGAAGAAGAAGAAGAAGAAGTAGATGAGCTAAACGAACTAGATGAATTTTCAGAAGAGGATTAAATCTGTACGTTTGTTTTATCATCATATTTGACACTTTAGTGACACTTCTATCATATAAATCTGTGACACTTCAGTGACACTTTATTGACACTTTTATTGACACTTCAGTGACACTTTTTGACTATGATATTTTTCAAAAATCTGTGATGTCTATCATATAAATATGTTTTTTTATTTTATTGTCATATGTTTTATTATCAGGTATGACTAGACCATCTGGACGACGCGGAGGATTATATATTACGCAGTCCCGTCAGCCTCGGGCTGGGGATGGAGAGGACAGTTCCGTACCCTCATCCTCATCTCCGAGTACGCCAGTGTACCGTTCTGTTCTCGGTCCATTACCGGGACAGGGCAGCTCTAGCAGGTTGGCGACTCCTCCCTCGTCGTCCAGCCTTCCTGATCCCGCGTCCAGCATCCCTGATCCTCCGTCCAGCATTCCTACTGTCGACGGCTCTATGGAGGGAGCCCACGCCGATCATATGGAGGACGGCGATCAGACTGATCCTGCCCAGGCAGGAGGTGAGAGCGACCCTCTATGCGCTCCCCCGGGCGAGACGCGTATGAAGATTTGGACGGACGGGCCTATGAAGTAAGTTAATTAATTATTATATATTTCTCAAATGATTATATGTACATATATATTCATGAAAAATTATTATTGTATAGATATCGGCCTTCTGCAGTATAGAGACAGCTGGAGACATTTTTGAGGCAGAACTATGGTGGGCCTTGGCTCAACTACTCAGATGCTCCCGCAGATAGGAAGGCCTTTTGGTTCGCCCACTTCAAGGTAAAAAATTTGTTTATTTTTAAATTTTAATAATCATTTGTGTATATTATACAACTTTTGTATTTTACTTCTTGTAGAGGACCTATTTCTATCCACCACACCGGGTGGCGAGGATCGAGGGCCAATTTTCTGCCGTCATAGCCAAGCTCATCCGTGATGCGATCGATGACCAGAAGCGTCGTGATCGCTCCGGACAGCCGATCCAGGGTTGGATTACGCCAGAGCAGTGGACTGCGATGAAGGCTAGATTCAGCGAGCCCAAGTACCAGGAGCGGTCTGAGAAGGCCAAGGTGGCGCGGTCGAGCGCCGGTAAGTGGTGTGGTGGTTCCATTTCGATGACGGAGCATTTTTGTCGTCTGGTACGTTTCCTATGACGGACATTAATTTATATATAGTTTGATATAATTTTTAATACTAATAATAGATAATATATTTTAACAGACATATGTACGTTCTATTCTTTATATTAACTGACTATAATTTAGAAAACAGGAAAATAGATATCAATATAGACTTTAGTAAACACTTACACGTTAGCAAACATGTTCTAGGCCGAGTTTGTTCGGCTACAGAAGGAGGCGGCTGATGCTGCTGCTGCTGCTAGTGCACAAGCAGAGGGAGGGGCTGGTACTTCCTCCCAGCCGCCTGCAGAGCCATCGCCGGACGAGCTCTGGATGACCGCCGTTGGCGATCTTCAGAAGGGTACGTACTATGGTACGGGATCCTACGGCGCGTATTTGGCTTCGGAGTCATCCCGGGCCCCCTCTGTCAGTACGCAGTCTCCGGCTACGCAGGCATCGTCACGAGCTGAGGATGTTCATCGTCAGATCGAGGAGCTGCGTCGCGAGTTGCAGCAGCAGATTTCTGATGCGGTCGAGCGACGATCCGACCCTCCGATCGTCACCGGACGATTTGATGCGGTCGAGCGCAGTATACAGGACCTGATGAGTCTGCATCAGGCTGCAGCTGCCAACTTGCAGACGCTCACCGAGTCTACGCAGCGCACAGAGCGTAGACAGGTCGAGCTGGAGGGATCGCAGAGGAGCCTATCTGCCTCACTCGCTCAGTATACTGAGAAGGTCGTGAGTACCCTTGCTGCACATGGTGAGCGACTGCGAGAGCTGGAGCAGGTACGTCCTCCGGGTCCATCGACGGCGCCGACTCCAGATACTGCACTGCCTCCGGCGCCGACTACAGACATTGTACTGCCTCCTACTGCCCCTACGGTACAGCTCACCCAGGAGCAGTATGACTACATTCTATCCCAGTTGCGCGGCAGGGGTCCGCAGTGATTTTATTGGTTTTTTTATGACTTGTATGTATTGGCCCTATGGGCAAATTGTTTATTCATACACTGTTGTTTATACACTTGGTGGGAGATTTTTTATCATCTTTCATTTTTATTTGACTCTGTTGGATGTTTGTGAGGATGTGTGTCTGTGATATTTACTTTGCACTGCCTCCTATTTTTATTATGATATTTACTTTGTGATATCTGCGATAGGATGACAAATATACCTACGCTGGGTTATAAGCGATGATCTGATATACAAAGGAGGTGCTGCCAAAATTTTAAAAAAAAATATATTGTGTATTTTTGTTATGATGTGTGTCTGTGTTTACAGTGAATGTGAAATACAGTGTTCGGAACCATCGACAGTTTCGATTACTGTTGTATGTTTTATCTTGGATAGAAATAGCAACAGTTCAGGGTGCACTTCTGAGAGCTTCATTTTCACGTCCTTCACTTTCTCGGACGTCGTAAAGGTTCCCGAGAAGGTGAAGGACGTGAAGAGGAAGCTCTGAGAAGTGCACCCTGAACTGTTGCTCTTTCTATCCAAGATAAAACATAGAACAGTAAGCGAAACTGTCGATGGTTCGAACACTGCACTTCACACACACTGTAAACACAGAAACACAGCATAACAAAAATATCGATTATATTTTTTAAATTCTTTTTTTTAACATTAGCGACGTATAGCGACGTTTTGCGACGTACTGCGACGGCAAATAGACGTCGCTATATGTCGCTAACTAGCGACGTTACGTCGCTCGACGTCGCTAATATACGTCGCTAAGTTGCCCACGTGGCCACGTGGATGCCATACCTCGTCATCATTTATAAACTTTTGAAGCGTCGCTAGTGGTCGCTTTACGTCGCAATGTTGGCGACGTACTGATACGTCGCTCTCTGTCGCTCATTTGGCGACGTCTAGCGACAATGGACGCTGCGTCGCAAATAGCGACGTTCGGCGACGAAAGTATCATCTGCGACTTGCCTATAAGCGACGTACGTTTTTCGTCGCTAAATACGTCGCAAATCATTTTTAGCGACGTATTTTCTGTATTTAGCGACGTCTCCTGATGTCGCTAATCTGGGTTATTTTAGTAGTATCTCCCTTTCGGAGGATTTGTATGCTCGATGGCTAATAAACATTATGTCCCAAGCTTAGCAGGGGATGTTTATATTAAAAACAAAGGCCCCATGAGAAAACTAACCTTCACTCGAATGTTTGGAAAACGGGCAGCAGCTGCAAGCAAACCATCAACATCTGGAAAACCATCAACTTATGGAATCAAAAACACTAAGGACAGGGTTGATGATCTATACAATTTTGTTGCTGCAAACTTTGAGAATGTCTTCAAAGAGATGAAGACTATATCCGACAACCAGAAATTGATTCTGGATAAGATTAACCAGATAGAGGTTGAATTTGCTGACCAAGAATAAGATTTTCTTTCCCTCGTGAAGAAGGTAAATGGGGCTAGCCCAAACTCTTATGTAAAAATACACACTGTACACATTGATACTTTAATGCTAGCCATCACTTTGATACTTCTATATATGTTTCTGGATGTCATTTCTACATATACAGTGAGTCCATACTGACTATAATTTTTCTTAATCCGTCCCTCAAGGTGTAGGTGAAGGATATTTTGAGAAAGAAGAAGAAGTAGGAAAAAAAAAGAAACAAGAAGAAGAAGATGGAGATGGATATGAAGATTCATCTTTTGAGTTTTGAATGTCTCTTATTTCAATTTGGAAGTAATATTTGACTTGTAATATGGTTTTGAATATTTGTTGGTCATGGCGGTCAAACTAAATTTTGTGTTTGAAATATTTTAAGACTAAACTTTTCGCTTGTACTAAGTGCATAGTTCGTAATTTGTTTTAAAAATATAATATGGTCTTGAATTTAGAGTAGGTCTGATATTTATTTGGATTATTGTATTGTGAATTATGCAGGTTCTATGTTGAATTACTAACGTGGATTGGGCAGATTACTGTAACGTGAATTATGCAGTTTATTGGACTTGGAATGAAGTATACTTAATTTGATTATGATTTTTTGGTTGAAGCGTTTATTTGGTTGGCAGTTGGCCTTCATAGATGATATTGATATTTTGGTGTATTCCTTTGATTTGCAGATGCCCATCACAGATTTCATGAGTCCTGGATACATTCCTAGGGTTTACAGGTGGCCTCATTACGGATGCATTCCTGGGATCACTAAAACTTTATTTGATTGTAATGTGTTTTGCTTTCTATAAAAAAATCATTACATCGATGCCATCAGTATGAATTCGATGCCAGTGCCTGTTCATCCCTTGTTATTGCTGAAGCAAAATTGTAATCCTGCATGTTCATCCCTTGTTATTACTGAAACATAATTGTAATCCTGCCTGTTCATCCTTTGTTATTGCCATCAGTACATCGATGCCATCAGTATAAAGTCGACGCCAGTGTAATGCATAATGTAATGTAAAAAATTTTTTCTTTGATAGTAGGTTAATTATATTCAAACATTCGCAAGAAATTTTGTTCAGCCATACAGTGGAAGCCTGATAAAATGATATTCGGATTTTCTTGAAAATAATTTAATATTAAATGAATTTACTATGGTAAATGATATTAAAAATACTGTAAATATTTGGTGAAAAAATATGAGATACTTGAACATTTCCAGTCCTAAATGTACCATACTTTGTTAAAAGCACAGAGAGTGTCCGTTCTCCGTTTTCAAAGAACGGAGAATGGCCATTCTCCATGTTAAAGGAACGGAGAATGGCCATTCTCCTTGAGAATGGCCATTCTCCGTGTTAAAAGCAAAGAGAACGGCCATTCTCTGTCCATTCGCCGTGTTAAAAGCAAAGAGAATGGCCATTCTCCGTCCATTCGCCGTATTAAAAGCAAAGAGAATGGCCATTCTCCGTGTTAAAAGCAAAGAGAATGGCCATTCTCCGTCCAAAAAAATATTCTCCTCGAAAATATTATCTTTAGAAAAGTTAAAAAATAATTCGCCCGACCTCAGAAGCAGGTTTCCTCAGTTCACCACCACCACCATGACATGTAGCTTTATTAACAAAATATTAAATTGTTAAATAAGAAATAAAATTTCTGACAATGGCATGGGCAGTAAAATTAGAGCGGCGCCGCTGGTACTTCTCCTTGTTCGAGGAGGTCTCAACGACGTCCGACGCGAAGCGGACCGATTCTTCTCGGCGCAGCTGGTACTCCTCGTTGTTCTAGGAGGGCTCGACGACGTTCGACACGATCCGAACCGATTCTTATTTCCTTCTTCATCTCCATTTCTCTTTCCACCACCACCACCAACACCACCACCACGACGGCCTGTAACCAAAAAAAAATACGAAATATTAAATTGGATGGACGAAAGAGAGAGTAAATATGAGTTAATTTAGGGTGTTCATTGAAAAAATTAAAGTGAAGAATGACTTGCTAAAGCAAGTTACCTACAGGTCAAAAGTCTAAATCAGCATTAAATGATGTTTCTACACTATTATTCAATCCGAACCATTGGATCAACATCCAACGGTCCAAATTTCGGATGTATCGATACATCCATTTCCAGCGAATGTATTGTAGAATGACCCATATATATATTATAAAAGGAATCTATATGCAACCAAATTATTGTGCATTTGGTTTCTAAGGTATTACAGTTATATGAGAGGTACTGTGATCTTACCTTGGCAAGCTTCTGTCCCACCTGGTATATTAACCACCACCCTGAAATAAAATTTTAGTACATAAACAAGAATTACATTATGTAAAGAAAATTTATAAAAAACAAAAATAGAAAGTTGGGGAAAAAAAATCTAAGTTACTACCAGTGAAGAAACTCCCTATCAAAAGGGTTATCAGGACCAGGTACATCTGGATCAGTTAAAACCTATAAAGAAACAAACAAACGCATACAAATTTTCAGTTACGATCGACAAAGAATTTATTCCGTTTGATTCACTGTAATGTAATTATAATCATTGTTTAATTAAATAAAAAATATTATTTTTATTTGATTATATTGTGATTACGATTACATTACAATGAATCAATTGTTTGTGCAGTCAGTCGCTCACCAGAGTGTACATATCATATTTCTGATGGCCTCCGATGTGGACGGTTGGTCGATTGCCGGTCATCGATGGCTTCAGCTCGATGCCGTCGCTGGCGATATGGCTCGACCCGTAGCTCACGGACATGTTCACCGAGGGCACGAAGGGGTCCACCACGTCGCCGATGACTTTTGCCACCACCAGAGGATCCGCCGTATTGCTGACATTGAGCTTCCGCGAGTACTCGTAGCTGCAGCCGGCGACGGAGTGAGCAGGCAGAATCCATAGAATCAGAGAGAAGATTGAGAGGAGGGTCAGTATTGGAGCTGTCATCTTGAACTTGAGAGTGAGATTTGGAATACAAATGCAACAGGAGGGAGGGACTTATTTATAGCTTGGAATATCAGTTACATTATAGCTTTCTTCTATTTGTTAGTTCCATTCACAAATAAAAAAGAACCTCTGGCCAGCCGTCCCTATGTCATTTTGTAATTGCATTCAAATAAAAACAAAAAAGAAGAAGCGACCACTTGTTTGTTCCCATAACCGGCCAGCGTCATTGACAAATCGGAAAACATAATTCCTTGACATTTGGAGTCCGGGAATTGACAAATTTTATAATAAGGATTTTCAAATTTCAGTTCTTAGAATCATGTTTTCACAAACAAATTTTAGAATTGGGGTTCTATTGATGCCAATTTTCAAATGTCATGATATGCTTCTTCTGTCCTATGGTAATTGTAAGTTGTTCTCAGATTTTTAACCTCACAGCATCCCCTCACTACACAACACACACATGCCTCTTCTTTCTCTTGTGTTATATGTATGTATATATATCATATTGTAATATATATATATTATTGTTGCTATAGGATATAGCTAGGGGATTTGTGAGTTAGTTAGAAATGACCAAATAAGCCTAACTTGGCATAGTTAACTAGCGAGTTGATCAAGTTGACAAAAGTCAACTTTGGGTCAAATTTGATCCAAATCAACTCAAACGGACTTGGAATGACTAGATAACTTGAGTTTGACCTAAAATTTGGTAAATGGACTAGTTGACTTATAATTGACCAGGTTTGACCAGAGTTGACTAGGGTTGACCAGAGTTGACCAAGGGTTGACTTTGACCTAGAATCATTTAGAATGCATTGTAGACTTTATCTATTTCATATTAGACACTTTGTAACCTGTGGTTGATTTAAATATGACTTTGTGACTTCAGTTTGGACTTATATTCTCATTAGACATTCGAGATACCAAGCGAGTACATTCTCTGATAGTTCTTTCATTACTTGTCAATTTCTATATTTCAGCTCTAGTTAGTTCTATTTGATTCTCTGTTATAAACACGAATTGATATTTCTAGAATTCATGTATACGACACACATATCTTACTTGTCACGTCCCAGTACCGGAATACTAAGATAGACTAGGCCAGCTACTCCATATGAGGTATATAAACGTTATACGACGATCGTGGCTGTCAAGAGACAAGTGGGTGCATGCTACAATCAAGTCTCCTATGGTCCCGCAGAGCATCTATGTCTCAATCAATCAACCAAGAAGCAATAAATAATGATCATATAAGACAAAGTAGTAAGGCGTCCCCGATGCTTCATCAAAATAATTCATGAGCCTAGCTATACAAGATGATAAAATAGTACCGAGAGTCAATAGTACAAAACCGTAGTCAGCTGCAGTCTGATTTAATTACAATTATGTAAAAGGAAACTAATTTCCAGAACTGCCGGCTAAACAGGTGCCGGTAGCTAAATGCCAAGTACAAAATAGAAGATATCAGAGCAGTGAAGAAGAAACCCACTCATGGTCCTTAGCGCCCATACTCCTGGTGTGTACCATTGTTCGGGTGGAAGACTGGATCCTCTGGGGCTGCTACGAGATCTGGCCAAACAAAACCAGCGGGGTCAGGCCCCGAATAGCAAATACCACAAGGGAGCACAAAAGAGTGAGATAAAACCCAATCATAATAACAAGACCTGATTTACGAGTTATAGGCTTATACCATATCATCGAGACAATACGACACCCTTACAACCAAACAAGGACAAACGGTGCCAATATCATGCCGAGATAAGATATATCCTATAACCATGGCCATGTGAAGGGCTTCTGATTTGCGACTTCGGTCCATAGCCTATCGCAGCACAATAGCCCAACCCAATAACCAAATAAGGACATGGGTTAGACCACGCACTACGATAGTCCATGTTCCTCAGTTGCTAACAGAAGAAAACATATCACAAACAAGTCAGCTTACAAGCGGCCAATCAATCCCACGGCTTTCTATGATTTGCCTGAGTTATCCCAGTAATGCATATATAGGAATCTTCAGTTCATGTCAACCCAGCAGGGCTAGCCAAACCATATAATATACATATACACATAGCAATTTGATTATGCACTGGTCCCCCGCAAGGCCACCGTGCTAAAATATTTAACACATAGCACGTAGGAGTCGGATATAGTCATCCACTATAAGCGGATAAAACTGTATCCGTGGTGGCCAACCCGATACGCCAGGGCTGGACCTAGGGTGGCTAGTATGGCACGATCTCGGGATTTCGTTCCCACCCAATGCATCTACCAAATTAAGTTGCTTAGATTAACCCTATCTTGATAATGGAATTACATGTCGTGGTCACATGGTCATCCTTCTATATGTCGTACCATAGTACGTGTACCCTAAGTATGAATCCACATCGGCTCAAGGAGTCCCAAATCTAGATCCATGCTTAGTGTAATGCATCAAACATCAATCATTATACCATGATACTATTACTGACCAATTACCGTGACTGTACTGGAAGGTACACATGTATCGACATATAACACGAATGATCACTTAGCATGTAGAGTCACACCTCAGTGCCCTCATTAAATGGCACCGCAGTGCATACTAATATTGTATCTCAATACACGCTTAGAACCTGTACCAGCACGTATACAGGTAACCAGGTCAGGAACATGGTCAAGTCAGGACGTCACACGGACCTCTTGTGACATAAAAGTCACATGTGAATTCAGGTTAAAGTGAGACATGAAGATCCTTGAAGCCAATACAATGATCCACAACTTTTATGTTGGGAGTTGAGAGAAATTCTGGCCACAAATCAGTCAAATAGGACATAAAATAGCCAAAAACAGCCAAAATAGGCACTATGCGACACTATTCAAGCCATGCGGCACTATTCATCTCATGCGGCTGCGGCACTATTCATTCCTGTAATACTATTCATGCGGCTGTGGCACTATTTAGCACTCCCATATGCGGTTCGGCACTATACGGCACTCCCATATGCGGCTCGGCACTATGCGGCACTATTCATGCGGCACTATGCGGCACTATGCAGCACTCCTATATATGGCTCGGCACTATACGGCACTATTCATGCGGCACTATACAGCACTTCCATATGCGGCTTGACACTATACGGCACTCCCATATGCGGCTCGGCACTATGCGGCACTATGCAGCACTTCCATATGCGGCTCGGTTCTATGCAGCACTCACATATGCGGCTCGGAAAATATGCGGCACTATGCGGCACTCCCATATGCGGCTCGATATTATGCGACACTATGCAGCACTCCCATATGCGGCTCGACACTATAAGGCACTATGCAGCACTCCCATCTGCGGTTTGGCACTGTACGACACTATGCAGCACTCCCATCTGCGGCTCGGCACTATGCAGCACTCCCATATGCGGCTTAGTACTATTCATGAGGCACTATACGGCACTCTCATATGCGGCTCGACACTATGTAGCACTATGCAGCACTCCCATCTGCGGCTCGGTACTATGCAGCACTCATGCGGCTCGGCACTATTCATGTGGCACTATTCATCGTCCCTGCCAAAACCAGGACAGATGATATAGAAAATGTCCAAATATTATTTTGGCCATAACTTTCTCAAAACAAGTCGAAATCTAACTTTTCAAAGGTCAAAATTGTGTAGAATCAAATTTTCTACAACCTAGGACCATTATTTTTCGAAAATAATCAAGTTTGATAGATCAAAACCATATAGATACATAAAACCCTAGTTTTAGAAACTTAGATCTGCACAAAACTAGCCATTAGAATCAAAAACTCCAAGAACTAAACTTGTAGAGAATGAAGAGAAGAACAATATAGACAAATAATATCAAAAAAAATCAAGATATAAAAAATGCAAGAATCTCTCTATTTGGTGCAAGATGTACTTGCCTAAGGATGGTGGTTGAGGAAAATAAATGGAAGAGTGAATGAGGAGAGAGAGTGAGAAAGAGAATATAAATAGAGGTTGGGTTGGCTTAAGAAAACCCTAATCTCTAGACATGTTCTAACCCTTCCACCACTAATGACATGCTTAAAAGCTACATGCAATCATTAAATAATAATAAATAGAATTATGCACATGCTAAATACGGGATACCATGTACAGAATTCATGAAAGAATACGTATATCGGGATCGGGGAGTAACATTACTTATCTAGCCTTTATTACAAGAACCACTACAAGAAACACCTACAAGCACCTTCATGTTCTGACTAGATTTGTTCTTGATTTACGTGTCGTGTTATGGATTCACCCATATTTGTCGGACTAGAAAATATCTGAGTAGACATGTAAACATTCCCAAATACTCGAACCACCTCTCTGTGAATTATACAAGAACGATAGTCATCCCTCACTTGATCAGTGTGTGATGTACCGGATTACCCTTAGTCGTTTACATGTCGATCTCAGTTATTTTAAAACACACTGTGAGTATTGTCAAGAATCTTTACTAGAATCACCACAAGAATCTTTACTAGAATCATCACAAGAACCATTACAAGAATCATCCTAATAGAATCATTGAATGGAATCACACTTGACATATATTGTACCACCTGGACTCATATCATATTACTCTAGTTCAACTAGTTATATTTACAGTCTTTATTGCCATAATCTTCTATCTCTCAGTATTTACTCTCCTTGTTCTAACTGTTTCTCCATTTTTACTACTATGCTTCATCAATATAACTGCCTATAATTGTTTTATAGTCTTTGTCATTTACTTGGGATTTCTTGATGAGATGTGCTCGTTCCTTTCTTGACTGAATCGTTGACAAAATATTACAGATGTTAGTCCTGAAGATACATACCCTACTTGCTATGGATCTGGAGAGGGATTAGCTACCTTTGGCCCCGACTCTCAGGAGTGATCGGAAGATTAGTTTAGTAGACTTACTCTAAAATTTATGTTTATAACTTGAGTTGTAATAATTTGAGACTTAACTTGTTTTGAGATATTATCATTTAGTAGTTTTTATTTATTTTCTTTTAGTTAAAGAATTCTGAGTTATCCCATCGTGCTTAGACTGCGATTGAGTTATATTATTTCTATACTTGTCCTCCGTCCGGAGTTGAGATTTAAAGACAAATACATTATATAATTGCGTGAGTTGTTTTAGATAGTGACCTAGAACAGCATTCTACCGCCGATTCTGCGGCGAAGGCTGGACATTGTTACGCACTTGTACCCTTGCACTGGGTGCGAGTCGTGACAATAATATTTAGAGATTTTTTGACTTTTTTCCTACTATGTTTACCATATTTCACGATGCACTCCACTGTTTTGTAAAAATGTACAGTTTCCTCCACTTTGGACAGAATCCGTCAAGAATATTTTTTTGGGACCAAAATGTCCCCGTCTTCTTCCTATTTCCTCTTTCTGCTCCCCGACCGCCACCGCCTCCGCTCTCCCTGTCACGACCCGCACCCAATATTTGTGCATGAACCGTGTACACGCCCAGCCTACGCCGCAGAGTCGACGGTAGTACGCTGTAACAATATGATGGACAACCACGCAATAAAATATATCACAAGGACAATCAGCAATTCCATATTCCAACTCAGCATCTAATAGATAAAATAAATAGAATCGTCTCACAATGTATGAAATCTAGAATCAAAATAATCTCAACTACATGTCTCAAAGTCAACTCAAATATCCAATACAAGGTCTCAGCACTAACTAAAATATCTAAGATAGTGCAGCGGAATTAGCTGTTGCATACTCCTCCTGATAAGCAAAGTCGGTCTCTAACACACGATCTCATCGTCATCACCTAATGTCACGACCCGGTCCCAATTACTTGGGTCGAATCGGATCATGCCCAGCCTGCACCGTTGTTGAGACGGCGGCAGTAAGCTGTATTCAGTAGTGAAACTCATGCAGATAAAAAAATTCTAACGAATATAAAAATCTTTTATTCAATTTGAAATTTCTGAAATACAATAACTATTAATTACAACAACTATATTTGATACATTGGTTACAAAAAAATTTACTATCCAGCTCTACTGATCTTGGGTTCCAGGTTCTGCGGGAACAGGCATCAGATCTTCAACGACTCAAACACCTAAAATGTTGGTCTCCAGTCATGAGGGAGCAAAGTACAATTTTTGCTAACTTGACAATTAATTTAACAATAAAATCATGCACTTTTAAACAGTTTTGAAGATAAACAGTTTTGAAATAATACAGTACAGTGATGTGAATAGGTAATGAATATGACCGGATTGGGTTACAGTAGTATCCTAGCGATACGGTATGGCTTGTCCCCGTGTGAAGAGGAGAAAGCTAATACAGTCAGTTATCCTAATTTTGGATTTGGTCATATCCACTACTCTACTCCCCCAGTCCCTAACAGTACAGTCAATACTCCCGAAAGAGTTCGTGTTTGAACAGTGGTTTAAAATTACAGTGAAGTGATTATTAAATAATTGTAATCAACATAAATGTACTTGCCTTTGATTATGACTGGATTCGATTGTTGATTCCGGGTTGATGCTAGTACAGTCCTCGAAATCCTACGATTGAGAATTAGACTCAGATATCAGGTTTACCAACCTAGCTATGCTAGTTGAAATCTCTATTTGCGTCCTAGTCCAATTTTAGTTCTTTAATTAACTAAACACAGAAAAATACGGTTATTAAGTGCGTTGATTTAATACGAGGGAAAATATCATTTTTAACTTTTGAATTCGGGAAAACACCATCGCTGCCAGATTATTTATGAAAACTTGGTAATTTTTATAAATATAGTTATAAAGCTAATCTTTCTTATTTTAGTGAGAAATACGTGATTTTTAATTATTAATAAACTCGTCAATTTTTAGGTGAGAAAATAATAATTAAATTTATACGAAAAATACATTTTTAATTATTTTAATCGTTAATAGCAAAAACTCGAAAAACCAGAAAAGACAGGAAATCTAAGCTATTACAGTCACAGACCAGCCAGTTGGGCTTATGCCCATTACAATTTATTTACATAAATTGAAATAAGATAAACTGCCGTTAGTCCTAAACTGAAATAGAAATTAAATAGAAAATAGAAAATAAATAATAAAAATAAAGATAAATAGTAAGTCTCAGATAATGGTCCGATCCTCATCTTGGCTAATTGCCTCAACGTCCGGGCGGGGCCGGTATCGTTTGCACTTAGCCGGGTCCATTGATCGATATCGTCGTCACCCCAAAATCAAATATCAAATAAATTCCGAAAATCATTTTAAATTCATTTTGAAAATAATTCAGGATTTACGGAAAAATCGGGCAGCATCTCCTCTGTTTTTGGTCAACCCAAAAACTGAGAAAATGGCGCCGATAATTCCTGCAAGTCCCAAACCAGGGAAAAACCCATATTTTATATATATAAAACACCCACAGCCAATCCACAGCATAATCGGGACGATCCGAAATGATTTCGGAAGTCCGATTCCAAATCCACAAATCACAGAACGTTCCCGAAAATTTCCGAAAAACTAAAACATACCAAAATCCATTCCCGAAATATTTCGGGAATCCAAAATAATCCACGGGACCTTTCCGAAAGTCCCGAAAAATTATGACGTCGCTAATACCGAATTCCCCAAAGGGAACCGGGGACCATTTCATCATCGACAAGATAAATAAAATAGCGGAACAGGGGGATTATACCTCGGATTGCTCGGCTAGAGCTCTCAGATGATAAATAGAAAGAAAGAATAGTCCAGAACAGCGACGAACTCCCAAAATCAGCGCTGGAACCAGCGTCGTTTGACGAAGAACGCCAAAAACCCAGAACTAGGGCACGACGGAGAACCAACAGGAAAACTCGACGTCGGGGCAGCGCTAGGTCAGCAAACCAGCAGAGGATCGCCGGAATGACAGCGACCAGAGAACCGCGAAGGGCGCGGGGTTGTGGTCGGGCGGAGATGACGCCAAAGGGGCACGACGCTGTCGGGGAAACGCGGCCAGGGGCGGTCGGCCTCCACTGGCCGGAGGGAGAGGGCGCGACTGGAATGGGTTGCCGGAGGGCGGAGGAGCTCGCGGGCGGACGCGCGCTCGCGGGGAGTGAGGACGCCGGCGGAAAGTCGACGCGGGCGGCCGAGGGGAAACAGCGCTGGTCGAAGGAAAGCGCGGAGAGGCGCGGTCGCCGTCGGGGAGACGGGCGGCGGCGAGCTCGGGGCTTCGGGGTGCACGCGGAGGCGGTGGCCGTGGAGGGGAAGGCACGGACGGGGGCTCGCCGGAGTCGGGCGGCGCTGGGGCGCGCTCGCGGAGGTCGGGGAGCGCGGGTTCGTCGGGGAGCATCTAGGGCACGATTTGGGGAAAGGGTTTATGGAGATGGTGATCCAAATGGGAATGAAGATGGGGTTTTATAGAGTGGAGTATAGGAGTTACGGAAGGGAAGAGGAAGGGGTCTCGGCGGTGGACGTTCGGGAGCCGAAGGGGTCGGCCGCTCAAACGATGGAAATGAAAGGAATGGTCTTTGCTGTTAGAAAGGAAGTGAAAGCTTTTAATAAGCTTATATAGAATTAATTAAGAAAAGTTTTTTTTTTCTTCTTATAAATAGAAAATAAATAATATATATATAAGAAACTTTCGAATTAACTTCGGAAAGCTGAACATAGGTTCGGGATGGGCTCGGGACCAAAAATCCAGAAAATAATTTTCTAAAATATGGCTTTTTTTTTCATTAATAATAATAATCAACAATTTATCAAATACGGATTTTGACTAAACTCTAAAATTCCAAAAATAATAATTTTTCTAAAAATACAATTTTTTTTCCAAATTAACAAATAATGATTTATAATAATAATTTCACTGATCTGACATTAATAATGATAAAATAAAATAATATTATTAATAATAGCAATAATTAAACTAATTTGTAAACAAAATATTGAGAATCTGAATTTGCGGGTTTCACAACTAAAATTTGTTTGGTTACCCAGTCAGGGTGGAACGAGTACAATTCACTGAATGCAGTTCCAATATATGAAAATGACTATATAACAGGGGTTAGCCTTTAGACATATGATTCATAAATAAAATGAAGAAAGACAATAAAACTGAATAATAAGAACAGAAAATGAAATGCAATAAAATACTCATCAACTGACCGACCGAAGTAACTTTGATATGTGATCGATCTCGGGACAATTATGCGACACGGTCTACACGGTCTAAAGTTACACGGTCTACAGTTACACGGTCTACAGTTCACGGTCTACACAAAATACTGCAATAAAGAAACACTGCCTACAAAAATAATAATCAAGGTCTACACGATCTACACAGTATAAATACAATAAATATCACGGTCTACACGGTCTAAAGTCATATCACACATCGTTGGTACTTCACTTCCCCCGACCCACAAAGAAATAAATCAACATAAAGACTGAAATCACATATCTATCGACTAAACACTAATGTATAGTAAAGATCAATACTGAAAACAAACAATAAACTGTACTCGCCTGGCGTCCCGGGCTGCTGGCACTGATCAGAGTCCAAATCGAGATCCAAGGAACCTATTTAATGAATTACCGTGTCAAGACACAATTTGATATAAAAGACTTGCGTTTAATCTACAAAATCATTTTATTGGTTTTTCTATCCTTAATCCCTATCCTAAAAGTCTACCTGTTGATGGTTTATACCCCTGGTGTGGACTTACTTGCCTACAGGCTCATCTACTAGGTATGTGATCTATGTGAAGTATTTAGCATGAGCTTCTCCCCATGGAACATGTGTGTCTAGCACTCTTACTGAGTATGTACACAAGATATATGGCTCTTAGGGTGCTTTTTGTAATATTCTTTGATGGCTCTCGACTTGTTGACAGGGGTTGAGCCAATGTTGATTCAAACAGGGCTATACCCTTGCAATTGAAGGCACAAAGCTAGCTTCTCTGTGATTACTGACTTGAATGCCAGTGATACTATAACCCTGAATACAGGTTAGTGAAGAATTTGGGAATACCCATCTGCAGTCATCCCTGGGTTAACTGGTTCTTAACCACATCTACCAATTTACCCAAGGCTTCCAGTTTGGGACTGGTTCCAATTACTGTGTGTATGAAGTTGACTGATTTCAGAGTATGAAATCAGTCTCAGTTTGGGACTGGTTCCAAACACAGGTTTTCAGAGGTAACCAGGATAGTCACTATCTTAGCCTCTCAACACATATGCCCCCATTGATGACTCTGTTTCTTCACAGAGTAGTACTCCAAAAACACCCTAAATTCCCTACTATCTGATGTTTAGGTCACAAGTTACCGAACTAAGTCTGAGTCATTATGTGAAACCCGTAAATTTTAGTTTTTATTTAAATAATTTACTTATAAATTATTATTATAATTATTATAAATTGTTAATTTAGGAAAATTGTATTTTTAGAAAAATTATTATTCATGGAAATTTTTGTGTTGGACCTGACCCGTCCCGAACCCATCTCGAACCCAAGTTCAGTTTTTTCGAAATTAATTTTAAAGTCCTTTAGTATTTATATATATAAATATCATTTTCTTAATTAAAGCAAAACAATTCTTTTATTTTTTTTTCTTTAACTATCATTTAATCTCTTTAAACTCTCTCTCTCACTCTCATTTTACCAGCAGAGGAAAACCTTTCCTTTCCCAAACGCACGTTCGGCCGACCCCTTTCCTTTCCATAACACTCCCGAGCTCCTTCGACTCCCGTAACCCCCAATCCCTTCCTACTTAAACCCCATCTCCTCCTTCCTCTCCCCACACTTCATTCCCTTCCTCCTCACCCGAAACCCTCTTTCCCCAAATCCCAGCCCTAGTCGAGCTCCGGCGTCGGAGCCCTCCCCGCAGCCGCTGTCCCCGCGGCCTAGGCCAACAGCCGTCCATGAACCCCGCCTCCTGTGCGCGCTGCCCCGTACGCACTTCGTTGCTGTCCCCGTGCCCCGGTTTGTTGTCCAGATCCGTGCTTTTCGTGGCACTTTCCGCTGTCCGCGTGTTTTGGATTTTTCTGAGATTCACGGGTTTTCCGTTTTCTCCTATTCTCATCTGAGAGCTCTAGCCGAGCACCCCAGGTATCTTCCGTGTCCCTGTGTCCCTCCTATTGGTGTCGATGATGACATGGTCCCCGATCTCGCTATGGGAATCGGATCAATTCGTGGATTCGGATTTTTTCGAACTCCCTTTCGGAATGATTCTGTAGATTTGATTTGGCTTTGTGATTTCTGTGGTTATTTGAAATTTCCGAATTAAGTTCGGTTTTTTTCGAAATATGGTTCTGTGACCATTTTCTTCTTAGTTTTGGTTCTGTGGTTTTCCGAATCTCAATTCGGGTTTTCCGAATTTTGTTTCGGATACGTTCTGAAGCTTGTGTTTATATTTTATGGTTTATAATCTCTGGGTTGGGATTGTATTTGTGTTGTTTGGCATTTTCCCAGGATTGGGTTTTCCCAATTATAGAGGAGGTGCTGCCCAAATTTTTGGGGAATATATTAAAGTTTTCAATAAAAATTATTTCCAAATACCGACTTTTGCAAAAGGAATTTACGACTTGAAGTGTTGATTTAAATATAATTTTTATCATTTTCGGGCAATGACCGTATCGGTCTGTAGACTCTAGCGAAATGCAAACGAAACCGAAATTTCCGGACGTTGAGGCATAAGCTAGAATGCAGCATGATATTCTGGACCAAGTCTGAGACTTACCGTATTTCTTATATTTTTAATTTAAATAATTATTTTAGAACGTATTACTGGCCAATAGCATTTTGAGTGCAGGGCCTCGGCCTGCTGAATGGACCGCTTCCCGGCGTTCGGAGCTCAACAACAATTTTTAATTAATTTATGTAATAAATTGTAAGGGCATAAGCCCAGTTTCTATTTTCTTTTCTGAGACCTTGTTATGTGTAGTATAGATTTTTCTTTTTCTTTTCTGGATTGTTGGGTTGTAGGTAAAAGCGTTAATAATAAAATGAATATTTATCTTAATATAGAAAATTAATAAGAGTTTTCTCACATTAAATAAAATAAGATTTCAAGTTTGTAACTTAGACAATTTCATGTTTTCTCATTTAAAAGAAAAATCTAATTTATATATATATATTTTTTTTTTCTAATATATATATATATATATATATATATATATATATATATATATATGTTACTAAACTACAAAGTTTTGATAATTAAACTGGTAAATGTTATTTCCCAATTAAATCAGTAAATTGACTTTTACCTTGTTAAATAATTAATGATATTTCGTAATGATAACATATTTCGGTAGAATAATTTTAACAAATTAAAAACTTGATTAGGATTAATTATAGAGATTATAACTAGAACACCTAGATCTGGTTCAAATATGGTTCTAAGTCAGAACTTCTCAAACTGTAGGATTTCGAGGACGAGTTTGAATCCTTCCCCGGTATCCATCTCAAAATCCAGTTATAAACCACGGCAAGTACGGTTATGTTTATTTTTCAATTTAGTTAATAATTGTCATATTACAAGATTAAACCACATTGCTACACGGAACTCTCCTAGAGTATTGATTGTTATTGATTGTGGGATTGGAGGAGTAGTGTAGTATTTTATGACCAATACCTTCATATTGCATAATTGTGCGAGCTTACTCTTTTTCACACGGGAATAAGCCGTATCGTATCACTATGATACTATTGTACAACCCAAGCCGGTCATAAGCATTACATACTCAAATCACATTATTTTCAATTGTGGAAAATTGCTGAAAAATATTGTTCAAGTATTTCAAACTGTTTAAATTACAAATTTCTAATTATTAGTTGAATTGTTAAATTTTTATAATTTTACTTTGCTCATTTCCTAACTGGATTCCCTACCCCCAATAGGTTCCATTGATGAAGCAGAGCTATTGATTAATAGCTATTACGACCCTGATCTCTACCCAGCTGTGCTGCCAGAGTTCCAATCAGACGATGTGGATCTCGAGGCTGATGAGCCGACTTTTTAGATAGATGTTATTTCTATTTCTAGTTTTACTATGTTGGAGTGAAGACAATCTATTTCAATATTTATGTCAGTTGTATTTTTCTCTGTGTTGAACAAACAAGTTTTTTTAATATTCGAAATTTTAAAAGTTGTGACAAATATATATTGTGTTGTTGTGAATACCTGCATTTGGATAGAGCTTACTGCCGCCGTCTCACAACGGTGCAGGCTGGGCATGATCCGATTCGACCCAACAATTTGGGACCGGATCGTGACATATTTTTAGTGGTGGCCTATGCAGGGCTGATCAACAACTTAAGTAAACATATCTAGAAACATTTAGAACACTAGAATATTTATTTGTCACAACATAGGACCGAAATATATTATAAATAAATATTTTTGTTTGTTATAGACCGGTAGGCTACCTTGCTTATGTTTTGCAATCCTAAACCTTCCAGAGTATGGCCACAGACAAGACCAACACTGCTGGCGATGGGTTGTCATCACCCGATCACACCCCACCTCCTCAGCCAAGTCCGGATCCTACACCTCGGCAGCTGGCCGATCGTCCCTACAATGCACCAACACCCCGTAGATTTTATACTACTACTCAAGTGTTAGATCCTACATCTTCCTAGACTGAACATCAAGCCCCTGCAGTAGTGTCCGATCCAGCTGCCCCACCAGTGCCCGTGGACCCCACCGACCTTGTAGGCCTGCTACGAGGAGTACTTGAGGTACAGAGAACACAAGCTGAAGCTTAACGCGAACAGACGGCGATTATGAGAGAAGGCATGGAGAATGCCCACAATGTGGCTATGGCTGTATTGGAAAAAGGAGAAGCATCCCAATCTGAACCAAGGCCAGCTAAAGTTGGCGATATTGAGAAATTCAAGAAGCTGGGCCCTCGACCTTTCAAAGGAACCGAGAGAATCAATTATGCTGACGAATGGCTCGACAGCATGGAGCGTCTCCTCGGCGTTGCTCGACTTCCTAATGACCTCCAAGTTGAAGCTGTGGGACTCCAACTGCTAGATGTAGCCAGCACCTGGTATCGGAATGAACTCCAACTCCAGGACAGGCAGCTTGACTGGAACACTTTCAAGAGGTTGTTCCGTAGGAAGTTCTTCCCAACATCAGAGTTGCGGGAGATGGAAAGACAGTTCCAGAATTTGAAGCAAGGGAACATGACTGTTGGAGAATATGCGGCCGAGTTTGGTTAACTTAGTCGCTTTGCCAAGAACTTGGTTGCCGACCCCGCTGATCGTGCTGAAAGATTCAGGTATAGACTAAGGGAAGAGATTCGTACTCCTGTGATCGCAGGCGGCGCCAAGACGTATGAGAGGATCTTAATACGAGCTCAGGATATAAAGAAGAGTCAGCTTGCTCGTTCAAAGAGGGAGTATTCTGGAACTAGCAACTTTCAGAATAACCAGAAGAGGCCTAACCACAACAATAACAACATGTCTTCTCACCACCAGCAGCAGCACCATCAGGCGAGGACCAATGACAGAGCGCCTCAGAGGCAGATTTTTGTCTGCGATTTCTGCAAGAGGCCAGGGCATCAGACGAACATCTGCAGGAAGAGACTAAGACACTGCCTAGTTTGTGGGTCTGCCACCCACCAAGTGAGAGACTGTCCCACAGTATTTAACCGGACTGGAACAACACAGCAGAAGGCTCCCCTACCCACTCAGCAACAACAGTTTGGACAACACCAACAGAAGACTGGGCGAGCTTTTGCCCTAACAGCAAATGAGCTAGAGCCAGAGCAGAAACCCACCGCTGATGTCATCGCAGGTTTTATTTATGTGCATTCACATCCTGCTTTAGCATTATTTGATTCGGGTGCTTTACACAGTTTTATAGCAACAAAATTCATCACTGCACACCACCTAGTTACGGGATTTATCAAGAAGATATGTAGAGTTATGACCGGTGGTGGACCCATACCCATCACTGAGACCTGTAACTGCCCTATAACTATCTCAGGACACAATTTCTTAGCACCCTTACTTATGATGCCCTTACCAAACTGTGATGTAGTCCTAGGAATGGACTGGTTAAGTAAGCAGCATGCGCTGATAGATTGTCACAGAGGATGTGTAGTCTTCAGCCCATCTGGAGAGCCGGAGTTTGAAATATCTCAAGCTCCGGAAGATATGGAGGGTATTACTTACTCCTCTATCACCGAAGAATCTGGACCTCCTTACCCTATCATAGCAGAATTCATAGATGTCTTCCCTGATAGTCTTCCAGGATTATCCCCAGATCGAGATGTAGAATTCACCATCGACCTAGTTCCCGGCTCTGCCCCTATTTCTCAGGGATGCTACAGAGTCAACCCTAAGGAGGCCAAGGAAATGAAGGACCAGATCAATGAGCTGAAGGCCCTTGGATTTATCAGAGATAGAGCCTCACCCAGGGGAGCACCTGTCTTGTTCGTACCCAAGAAGGACGGGACTGTGCGAATGTACATCGACTACCGGACGCTGAACAATATCACCATCAAGAACAAGTACCCTATGTCCCGGATCGATGACTTGTTTGATCAACTAAGTGGAGCTAAGGAGTTCTCGAAGATAGACCTCAGATCTGGCTACCATCAGATCAAGGTCAGGAAGGAAGATATTCCAAAGATGGCGTTCAACACCAAGTATGGGCAATTTGAATTCTTGGTCATGTCGTTTGGATTGACGAATGTTCCTGCAGTATTCATGAACCTTATGAACAAGGTCTTCCATGAATATCTGGATCAGTTTGTTGTTGTCTTCATCGATGACATCTTGATCTACTCGAAGACCGAAGAAGAGCATGAAGAGCACCTGAGAAAAGTTCTGAGAACTTTAAGGAAGGAGAAGCTCTATGGTAAGCTATCTAAATATGAATTCTTTTTAGACAAGGTGGATTTTCTGGGCCATGTTGTCACTGGAGAAGGAATTTCGGTGGATCCAAAGAAGATAGCTGCTATTGAGAAGTGGAGTATACCAAGTTCAGTTGCTGAAATCAGAAGTTTCTTGGGCTTAGCCGGCTACTACCAAAAATTTGTGAAGGGCTTCGCCAGGATTGCTGAGCCGACGACGAAGCTCACAAGGAAGAATGAAGAATTTGTGTGGACTGAAGCTTGCCAGTCAGCATTTGAGGAACTGAAGAAGAGACTTACAACAGCACCGATACTTGCGCTATCCGCAGGTACCGGGGATTTCTCAATCTACAGTGATGCTTCTGGTAAAGGATTGGGTTGTGTTCTTCAACAACACGGGAAAGTAATTGCTTACGCATCTAGACAATTACGGACTCATGAGAAGAACTATCCCACGCATGATTTGGAGCTTGCAGCAGTTATTTTTGCACTAAAGCTGTGGAAGCATTACCTCTATGGAGAGAGAGTGGAAATATTTACAGACCACAAAAGTCTTAAATATGTTTTCACTTAGAAGGAGCTGAACATGCGACAGAGGCGATGGCTGGAGCTGATGAAAGATTTCGACATCGACCTACAGTACCATCCGGGTAAGGCTAATGTGGTTGCAGATGCACTTAGTCGATACCCGATGGCGATATTTTTGACCAAGGAGCGGCATTTACTAGAAGACATAGAGAAGCTTGGACTGGAGATTGTACTGCCTGAAGAGAAAATAAAAAAATAGAAAGAGAAGCTATTGTACCAGGAGTTGAATCATCAATGATGCAGTTGCAAGTGCATTCAAGTCTGATGGATAAAGTTAAGGAGACACAATTTCAAGACGAGACGCTTTGCAAACTCAGAGATCAAGTGCTGGCAGGAACACTTGAAGGATTTTCAATCGCCAGCGATGGAGCACTGAAGCATGGTACAAGATTTTGCGTACCAACTGACGAACTGAGGAATGAGCTGATGCAAGAAGCGCACCAGTCGCAGTATTCCATACATCCAGGAGCTAATAAAATGTATCAGAATATGCGTACTGTAGTGTGGTAGTACGGAATGAAGAAGAACATATCCAGATTTGTGGCTAGATGCTTGATTTGTCAACAAGTAAAAGCCAGCAGACAGAGACCAGCAGGACTGTTGCAACCGCTAGACATTCCGGAGTGGAAAGGAAAACACATAACGATGGACTTTGTATCAGGACTGCCTCGATCCCAAGTAGGGAAGGATGCTATTTGGGTTATTGTGGACCGACTGACAAAGTCAGCTCACTTTATCCCTTTCAAGGTTGGTCTATCCACCGAAAAGTTGACAACACTGTACATGCCGCAAATCTACCAGATTCATGGAGTTCCGGTAAGTATCGTATCTGACAGAGATACTAGATTCACCTCTCATTTCTGGAAGATCTTACACGATAGTTTAGGAACATAATTAAAATTCAGCACCGCCTACCATCCCCAAACTGAAGGACAATCGGAGAGAACCATCCAGATGCTAGAAGACATGCTGAGATCTTGCGTCTTAGAATTTGGAGGGTCTTGGGAAGACCACTTGCACTTGGTAGAGTTCTCCTACAACAATAGCTACCAAGCTAGCAACGGTATGACTCCGTTCGAGGTACTTTATGGACGTCATTGTCGCACTCCACTTTCTTGGGATGATGTAGGAGAAAGAGTATTACTTGGACCTGAGATGATGACTGATGCAGCAGAGAAGGTAAAGGTGATTAGAGACAAGCTCAGGATAGCTCAGGACATGCAGAAGCATTGGGCTGATAGCAGTCGTCGACCACTGACGTTCGAAGCAGGAGATAGTATTTTTGTCAAGATTTTCCCTACCCGAGGAACTATCAGATTTGGCAGAGCAGGAAAGCTGAGCCCTAGGTACATCGGCCCATTCGAAGTTTTAAGCCGAGTCGGAGAAGTAGCGTACCGATTAGCTCTACCAGCTAATCTTGAGGGCGTGCATAACGTCTTCTACATTTTACAGCTCAGAAGCTACATCCCGGTTCCGAGCCATATTTTTGACCATTCAGAGCTGGAGATTGGACCCAGCCTCACAGTACCAGAGAAGCCAGTGACAATTTTAGACAGAGGTGAGAAGAAAACCAGGAACTCTGTAACGCCCATAGTCAGAGTGTTGTGGCGGCACAATTCCCCAGGCGAGTCTACCTGGGAGCGAGAAGATGAGATACGGGAGCAGTATCCGTATCTATTTGAGACCTGAGGTAACTCCTAACCCTATCCTTTAATTTCGAGGACGAAATTTCCTAAGGAGGGAAGGTTGTGAAACCCGTAAATTTTAGTTTTTATTTAAATAATTTATTTACTAAATTATTATTATAATCATTATAAATTGTTAATTTAGAAAAATTGTATTTTTAGAAAAATTATTATTCATGGAAATTTTTGTGTTGGACCTGACCCGTCCCGAACCCGTCTCAAACCTAAGTTCAATTTTTCCGAAATTAATTTTGAAGTCCTTTAGTATTTATATATATAAATATCATTTTCTTAATTAAAGCAAAACAATTCTTTTATTTTTTTCCTTTAACTATCATTTAATCGCTTTAAACTCTCTCTCTCACTCTCATTTTACCAGCAGAGAAAAACCTTTCCTTTTCCAAACGCACCTTCGGCCGACCCCTTTCCTTTCCGTAACACTCCCGAGCTCCTTCGGCTCCCGTAACCCCCAATCCCTTCCTACTTAAACCCCATCTCCTCCTTCCTCTCCCCACACTTTATTCCCTTCCTCCTCACCCAAAACCCTCTTTCCCCAAATCCCAGCCCTAGCCGAGCTCCGGCGTCGGAGCCCTCCCCGCAGCCGCTGTCCCCGAGGCCCAGGCCGACAGCCGTCCGCGAAACCCGCCCCCTGTACGCGTTGTCCCGTGCGCACCTCCCTGTGTGCGTTGCTGTCCCCGTGTCCCGGTTTGCTGTCCAGATCCGTGCTTTTCGTGGCACTTTTTGCTGTCCGCGTGTTTTGGATTTTTTCGAGATTCGCGGGTTTTTCATTTTTTTTCTATTCTCATCTGAGAGCTCTAGCCGAGCACCCTGGCTATCTTTCGTGTCCCTGTGTCCCTCCCATTGGTGTCGATGATGACATGGTCCCCGATCCCACTATGGGAATCGGATCGATTCGTGGATTCGGATTTTTTCGAACTTCCTTTCGGAATGATTCTGTAGATTTGATTTAGCTTTGTAATTCTGTGGTTATTCAGAATTTCCGAGTTAAGTTCGGATTTTTCCGAAATATGGTTCTGTGACCATTTTTTTCTTAGTTTTGGTTCTGTGGTTTTTCGAATCTCAATTCAGGTTTTTCGAATTTTGTTTCGGATACGTTCTGAAGCTTGTGGTTATATTTTATGGTTTATAATCTCTGGGTTGGGATTGTATTTGTGTTGTTTGGCATTTTTCCAGGATTGGGTTGTCCCAATTATAGAGGAGGTGCTGCCCAAATTTTTGGGGAATATATTAAAGTTTTGAATAAAAATTATTTCCAAATACCGGCTTTTGCAAAACGAATTTACGACTTGAAGTGTTGATTTAAATATGTTTTTATCATTTTCGGACAATGACCGTATCGGTCTGTAGACTCTAGCGAAATGCAAACGAAATCAAAATTTTCGGACGTTGAGGCATAAGCTAGAATGCAGCATGATATTTTGGACCAAGTCTGAGACTTACCGTATTTCTTATATTTTTAATTTAAATAATTATTTTAGAACGTATTACTGGCCAATAGCATTTTGAGTGCAGGGCCTCGGCCTGCTGAATGGACCGCTTTCCGGCGTTCGGAGCTCAACAACAATTTTTAATTAATTTATGTAATAAATTGTAAGGGCATAAGCCCAGTTTCTATTTTCTTTTCTGAGACCTTATTATGTGTAGTATAGATTTTTCCTCTTTTTTTCTGGATTGTTGGGTTGTAGGTAAAAGCGTTAATAATAAAATGAATATTTATTTTAATATAGAAAATTAATAAGAGTTTTCTCACATTAAATAAAATAAGATTTCAAGTTTGTAACTTAGACAATTTCATGTTTTCTCATTTAAAAGAAAAATCTAATTTAATATATATATATATATATATATATATATATATATATATATATATATATATATATATATATATATATATATATATATATATATTACTAAATATATATATATATTTTAGTAATATATATATATATATATTTTAGTAATATATATATATATATATATATATATATATATATATATATATATATATATATATATATTACTAAACTACAAAGTTTTGACAGTTAAACTGGTAATTGTTATTTCCCAATTAAATCAGTAAATTGACTTTTACCTTATTAAATAATTAATGGTAGTTCGTAATGATAACATATTCCGGTAGAATAATTTTAACAAATTAAAAACTTGATTAGGATTAATTATAGAGATTATAACTAGAACACCTAGATCTGGTTCAAATATGGTTCTAAGTCAGAACTTCTCAAACTGTAGGATTTCGAGGACGAGTTTGAATCCTTCCCCAGTATCCATCTCAAAATCCAGTTATAAACCAAGGCAAGTACGGTTATGTTTATTTTTCAATTTAGTTAATAATTATCATATTGCAAGATTAAACCACATTGCTACACGGAACTCTCTCCTAGAGTATTGATTGTTATTGATTGAGGGATTGGGAGAGTAGTGTAGTGTTTTATGACTAATACCTTCATATTGCATAATTGTGTGAGCTTACTCCTTTTCACACGGGGATAAGCCGTATCGTATCACTAGGATACTATTTTACAATCCAAGCCGGTCATAAGCATTACATACTCAAATCACATTATTTTTAATTATGAAAAATTGCTGGAAAATATTGTTCAAGTATTTCAAACTGTTTAAATTGCAAATTTCTAATTATTAGTTGAATTGTTAAATTTTCATAATTGTATTTTGCTCCTTTCCTGGCTGGATTTCCCACCCCCAATAGGTTCCATTGATGAAGCAGAGCTATTGATTAATAGCTATTACGACCCTGATCTCTACCCAGCTGTGCTACCAGAGTCCCAATCAAACGATATGGATCTCGAGGCTGATGAGTCGACTTTTTAGATAGATGTTATTTCCATTTCTAGTTTCATTATGTTGGAGTGAAGACAACCTATTTCAGTATTTATGTCAGTTGTATTTTTTTTCTGTGATGAACAAACAAGTTTTTTTAATATTCAAAATTTTACAAGTTGTGACAAATATATATTGTGTTGTTGTGAATACCTGCATTTGGATACAGCTAATTGTAATGTCCGTGGTTCGTATTACGTATTTTGGAATACGTGTACGTATTTTTATCTCGTATTGCATATCTTCCTGCTTAATTTGTTTTGGCATTTTATTGATTGGTTTATCTTGGTTCAGTTCGGATTGTTTGGGCTTGGTTCGATTTTGTTGTGAACCCACCCTACCTACCACCACCATCACCATTTATTAACCCCTACTCTTTTCTTTTTTCTCATTTATTCTTCTTCTTCCCCACCATTACTCCTCACCTACCTGAGAGAGAGGGAGAGCTTAGGCAAGTGCATCTTGCTTCATGGAGGAAGTCCATTTTTATTGTTCCATTGTCTTTCTCATGTGTTTCTAACCCACTTTAGTACTTAGCATTTTTCATTTCCATGGTTAATTTCTTGTAAATCTAGCTTTGTGGTATTTTCGGTTTTCAGGAGTTTTGATCTATCAAACCTGCATATTTTTGCTATTTGATGGTTCCATGATGTAGAGAATTCTATTTTGTCCAAATTTGACCTACGGGAGTCTGGATTTGGGTTCCTATTGTTGTTTGGTGGAGCATAGTGGCCATAATATTTTCTATGGACAAGTTCTCTGTGGAAGCCATTAATTGCACTCTGAGCCGTATGAGTATTTCCTAGCTCTGGTCGCATGACCTTTCTTACTTATGCGGTCAGGGCCATTTAATTTGCATGGCCTTTTAATTAAGTTGCTTGCATGCTTGCATGTAACTTGCCTGAGCCGCATGGCCCATTAATTAATTGCCTGGCCGCATAAGCCAATCCAAAGTCAGCCGCATATAGCCAACACAATGTTAGCTGTAATGACCATTGTTCGTATTTCGTATTTTGGTATACATGTACGTATTTAGACCCGTATTGCATGTCTCCTTGTTTGGTTTGGCCCGACTTGACTTGGTTCAGCTTGGTTTTGCATGGTTCGGTTTTGCTTGATTTTATGTGAACTAAACCACTCCCACCTACCACCTTCTTCATTAAATATCCTACCAAACATTTCTCTCTCCACATTAACTTTCTTCTTCCCCACCATTGCTTCTCCATCAACCTGAGAAGAGAGAGAGGTGTAGGCAAGTGCACCTTGCTTCATGGAGGAAGTCCATTTTTATTGTTCTATTGTCTTCCTCATGTGTTTCTAACCCACTTTAGTACTTAGCATTTTTCATTTCCATGGTTAAATTCTTATAAATCTAGCTTTATGGTATTTTTGATTTTCAGGAGTTTTGATCTATCAAACTTGCATATTTTTGCTAGTTGATGGTCCCATGTTGCAGAAAATTTTATTTGGTCCAAATTTGACCTACGGGATTTTGCTGAGCCGCATGGGCATTTTTAGCACTGAGCCGCATGAGCATTAATTGCCTTGGCCGCATGGCCATTAAATATTTATGCAAGCAAACAGTACTTAGCCGCATGTAGGCTTTGGCATTTGCATGCACTAGCAAGCAGTGCTTAGCCGCATATGGACTTGGATAATTGTATGAGCATTAATTAATAGTACTCAGCCAAATAGCAGCATGCAATTAATTGTATGGTGCCATGTTTGGCCGCATATGGCCAAGGCCATGATTGGCCGCATATGGTAAATGCCATGCTGGCCGCATGGCCATTCATTAGTTAGCCGCATATGGCAAGCCATCAGTTTAATATAAAATAATTGCATGCATTAGCTAAATGATTGCATTAGCTTTATTTTGTTGCATTAGCTAAATAGTTGCATGCATGCATTAAAGTTGCACATGGCTACTTAGCCGCATAAGGCCCTTGGCCAATGTTGGCCGCATAAGGAGATTCCATGGCCGCATGGCCATATGTATTTCCCCTCCCCCCTCTCTCCATTGTGGCCGCATGCATATGGTTTGCATATGCATTAACATTTAATGCATGTACTGTGGCCGCATATGGCTTAAAAAAATTTACTTGGCCGCATAAGAATGCTTGGCCAAACACTTTGCTTGCTTTGTTGCTTGCATGATTACGTGGCTTTGCTTGCATGCATATTAATGCATGCTTTGTGGCATTGCTTGCATGCAAATGCCAATAGTGAGCCGCATATGGGAACATGAGAATAAAATCAGCCGCATGAAGTATTAATGCATGCTTAATTATTTAGCATAAGCCGCATGAAGTATTAATGCATTATATTATTGCATGCTTATGTATTTAGCATGTTATATTTAATGCATTATATTGCATGCTTATATATTTTGCTAGCCGTATGCAAGCATTTAATTGCTTAGCCACATAAGCAAGTGACTGCTAGCCGCATAAAAATTTTCCCGAGCCGTATGAGTCCCCCACAGCCCTTGCCCTTTCTAATATTTAATTACTAAATGTGTGCTTGTGCCAAATTAATTGTTCTCTAACACGATGGTGACCCGTTGTGGTGCACTTTTGACATGACGTGATAGTGGCCCGACGTGGCGCACTCCTGACAGTGGACATGACATAATATATATATTTTTTGAAGGCTGTTACGACGGCTAGCATGTCATGACGAGATTGAATGGCCTGGACACCGTGGTTGAGTGTGTTTGTACAAATTGAACCGATAATGTTTGCATCATGTCTAGGACAGTGATCCCTGAGTACCACGGTCAGGGGTACCTACTGTAAATGGCTAAGGCTAATAACTAGAATAATTCAGTAGTCATGAGAGATTTTTCCCAGCTACAGGCGATCCCGTTATCCCGGCCACCATTGTGGACTTGCAGCCTGCCGACGAGTAGGGCACAAGTCTAGATTCACTGATATATGAAAAAGATCGAGGCACTGCTTAATGAACCCAAGTCATCTGGATAACCTGGATTAGCTGCAGGGCTTGTGGCTGGAGGAACATCTCACTGCATGTTGTGATAACCCTAGTTAGCTAATGTAGAAAGCCGTAGTCACTGATTGGCCGGGAGCGATTGTATGGTGTAGTTTCAGTGCTCGATTATTGCAAGCTTGATCGCAAGATTGTCACTTTTAACAATAAAGATCAGGGGCTAAGTTCTGCTCAGACGAAGGGTTATAACCCCATTCCTTGTTTGGTTTAAGGGTTGTAACCTAGCTCCCGGAGCAGTTCTGAGTCCTCTCTTCGTTTATTGTATTATTGCACCCCACGTCACGCTTGTATGTTTTACCCTACCAACAAGATTTGGAGACGGAGTTCTATTCAGGTGAAGGGTTACAACCCCGATCCTTGTTTGGTTTAAGGGTTGTGACCCGGCTACTTGAATGGTTCCCTCGTACTCTATTATGACTGTTGTTATTCTTTTATTATCAAGCTCTTTCATAACCACTTTTAATATTTATTTTCTGATGTGCTGGTTTTAGTTCTTAAGTGAAGCCTCCTTTGTGGTACTTGCTCTTTCTGGGATCTGACCCAGCTGGTTTTGTGTAGCCAGATTTTGGAGCAGCTTCAGAGGATCTACCTATCTTCCAGCCCGATGGTGACCACCAGGCGTAACCAGGGCAACGAGTGGATTTATTTTTGCTCTTCCACTCTATTGTAAAAAATTTATTTTGGGGCGTTTAGCCGGCGAGCACCTGTTAGCTCGTATTGCATAACTTATTAATTGTCTGCCTACGGGCTGTAACATGATTGACAGATCCTAGGGTTGATCATGTATGACTAAACTCTTGCTAGTCAGCATATTTTGTAACGACTAGCTTCATGATCAGCTGGATATGTAATGTTTGGGACGCCTTACTATTGTATATTTAATGATCTTACATCTTGTAACTTTAACTGCTTGTTTGAGATTGAGACAATTAGGCTTGTTATTGACCATAGGAGATTGATGGATTGTAGTTAAACCTTCATGTATCTAGACAGCCGTGACCGTATAGTGGGGTGGATTCCATTTCATTATACGTAGCTGGCTATGTGTGCCCCCGCTCTCCAGTATTCTGGGTCTGAAGCGTTACATGGTTTAAGTGGTGGCCTATGCAGGTCTTGTAAATCAAGATATGTGAGGGTTTACCGAATAGATGTCTCAATCAGCACTCGCCCTTGATCTCTGCCCGTATCTTCTAATCCCTGAGATTCTCGACCTGATCACATGATTGTATCGTTGATCTGTCTTGGTCCTTCCTTATTGTTTCCTATGTCTTCTTCTTCAACGGCATTGTTCCTGGACCTGCCTATCAGCAAGGCGAAGCACCTCCCGAAGACCAACAGCAACAAGAAGATCAGGCCCAGCACTCAGGAGCAGCCTCCCGGGTCATGCCTCCCGGAGATCCAGAACCTCCGGTGCAGCCAGCCCAGCCCGCAGGACAGGATAATGGAGCCTTGGTGGGACTTATCAGGGAGTTGCTTGTATCACAGGGTCGTCGAGGAGATGCCTTGCATCAGGCAGTGGCAGATGCTCTGCGCAGAGGTGGACATCATGGGAACAGTGCAACGAACAGTTTCAAACACCTGAACCCTCCATTCTTCGATGGCAGCGAAGATGTTATCGCTGCTGATGCGTGGCTTCAGGATACAGAGGTGATATTGGAGGCAGCGAAGACCCCAGAAGATGAGAAGGTGGCCGTAGTGCGCCTGCGGTTATTGGATCTAGCCCGCAGCTGGTGGGCGGCACAGGCCGTTGGACTAGTGGCGCCCATTGCCTGGACAGTATTCCGAGAGAGGTTCCGGACCAAGTACTTCGATGCGGTGGCTCGGTACGATCTACAGACCAAGTTCACCAATTTGAAGCAGATGGGAAGGACGGTCGATGGGTATGCGGTCGAGTTTTCCAGGCTTAGTCGATTTGCTTCCACCTTGGTGGCGATCGAGTTCGATAGAGCCCAGCGGTTTCAGCAGGGACTCCACCTGGAGATTTTGCTGGCGGTGGAGCAGTTTGAGCATCAGACTTTTAATACGATATTGAGGGAAGCTAGGAGGCATGAGTATACCTCCCAGAGGATTGTGGACAGGACCGAAGGTCGAAAGCGATCTCACGGCCAGATGAATCAGTCGTCAGCCCCAGCCCCGACAGCTAGGGCTTTGACCATTGGAGCTCCGAGAAGGACAGCTTCAGTTACGTCAATTCAATATTCAAACCCGACGTATCCTCAGCAGCAGAAGCAGAAGCAGTCTTCCCCCATGGGCTGCTCTTATTGTGGGAAGCCTGGACATGTTGTTTCAGAGTGTCACAAGGCTCGAGGATTATGTTTGCTTTGTGGAGCGCCAGACCACAAGGTAGGGTCCTGCCCGTTCAGGACTGACTCATCACCAGCCATAACCAGTTCATCAGTTAGGGGACCAGCCCCAGTACTAGTCCAGCAGCAGTTTCCGTCCTCGAGGCCGTTGCGACGCAGACCCAGGCTTTTCAACAGTAAAGGCCTCAGCAGTATGCCCAGATGCAAGTCCAGAATAGGCAGAGAGGATTCCAGCAGAGAGGGCCGGCACCCAGAGGGCATGGTCAAGTTTTAGCTTTGACCATGGAAGAAGAAGGAGTGGCGCCAGGTGAGGTAGTGGCTGGTACTATTCTCGTCAACACTTTTTCGGCTTCAGTGTTATTTGATTCTGGTGCATCGCATTCATTTATGTCTGCACGATTCGCGACACGGATAGGACTGGAGCCCGAGTCATTATCAGTAAGGCTCAATATACTTACTGGTAACGGTCTTGTGGGAGTAGATAAAGTATTTTTTTCGTGTCGAATCATGGTTAGCGGTAGAGAGTTTCCTGCTAGGCTGATAGAATTCCCGATGGCCGATTATGATTTGGTCTTAGGGATGGATTGGTTGAGAGACCAGTATTCTAGGATAAACTGCCATATTGGCAGAGTTATTTTTAGCATTCCAGGTGAGCCAGAGTTTTCTTTCTCTCGAGGCGAAGTGGAACCTTCTCTTCCAGTATTGCGGATGGCCGTAGCAGCATGCAGTTACTCCGGATAGTCGAAGAATTTCCAGATGTTTTCCCGAAAGAGCTTCCAGGAATGCCGCCAGAGCGAGAGATCGAGTTTACTATCGACTTGATCCTCGGGACAACACCAGTATCAGAGAGAGTCTACAGGATGGCGCCGTCAGAGTTGGAGATATTGTACAAGATGATTGAAGAACTCATAACCAAGGGATTCATTCGTGCTAGTGGATCGCCTTGGGGAGCCCCGATACTTCTTATGAAAAAGAAGGATGGTACGTCCAGATTATGTGTTGACTATCGTACCTTGAACTCGATGACAATCAAGAGCAAATATCCTCTCCCCAGGATAGATGACTTGTTTGATCAACTCAGAGGAGCGGTAGTATTCTCGAAGATTGATTTGCGGTCAGGATACCACCAGATCAGAGTCAGAGAGCAGGATATCCCAAAGACAGCTTTCCGATCTAGATATGGACATTGGGAGTTCCTTGTTATGCCCTTTGGAGCGACCAATGCGCCGGCTGTATTCATAGAACTCATGAATCGTATCTTCATGCCTTATTCGGATCAGTTCGTGATCATGTTCATAGACGATATCTTGGTCTACAGTAAGAGTGAAGCGGAGCATGAGCAGCATCTCAGAGTTGTCCTCCAGATTCTCCGAGAGCACCAGTTGTAGGCCAAGTTCAGTAAATGCGAGTTCTGGCTCGATCGTATTTCATACTTGGGTTATATCATCACCAGAAGGGGAGTAGAAGTGGATCCCCAGAAGATCGTGGCTATCGAAACCTGGCCGGTGCCCAGCACAGTTGCAGAAGTTCGTAGTTTTCTTGGATTGGCCGACTATTACTGGAGATTTGTTTCGAACTTTGCTCGAATTTCAGCGCCATTGACCCAGTTGACCCGCAAGGATGTGCAGTTTGCTTGGACAGCAGAATGTCAGAAATCTTTTGAGAAGATGAAGCGAGGCTTGATGATGGCACCCGTTCTCACACTTCCAGATGGGACCGGAGGATTTTCAGTGTACTGTGATGCTTCAGGCAGAGGATTAGGATGTGTTTTGATACAACATGGGAAGGTAATAGCTTATGCATCACGTCAACTTCGTGATCATGAGAGGAATTATCCAACCCATGACTTAGAGCTGGCAGCAGTAGTGTTTGAACATAAGTTGTGGAGACACTACCTGTATAGAGATAGGATGGAGATTTTCACCGACCACAAAAGCCTGAAGTATGTTTTCACCCAGAAGGACCTTAATATGCGTCAGAGAAGGTAGCTAGAGCTACTTGTGGATTATGATGTCAACCTGTAGTATCATCCTGGGAAGGCCAACGTTGTTGCAGATGCATTGAGCAGGAGAGCCGAAGTTTATTTTCTGACAGCGCAACCAGAGTTGTTAGCAGATCTTCAGAAGATGGGTACAGAAGTTGTCCTTCCTACCAATGTGGCATTGATGGCCAGCATGCAAGTTCAGTCCAGTATAGTTGATAGGATCAAGATAGCTTAGTCCTCCGATTCTAAGCTTCAGCGGCTTAGAACAGAATGTGAAGCAGGACGACGACCAGAACTATGCATTTATGAAGACGGTATACTTCGACATGGTAAGCGTCTTTGTGTACCCAGTAGAGATATCAGACAGGAGGTCATGGCGGAAGCTCACAGTTCTCAGTATTCAATTCATCCCGGTGGCACGAAGATGTACCGTGATATCCGTCAGCACTTTTGGTGGAATGGAACGAAGAGGGAGATAGCTCGGTTTGTCTCTCGGTGTTTGGTTTGCCAACAAGTCAAGGCTGAACATCAGAGGCCAGCCGGACTTCTTCAGCCCTTGCAAATTTTTGAATGGAAGTGGGAGCATATAACCATGGATTTCGTGACTGGATTACCTAGATCCCTAGCCGGTAGAGATGCTATTTGGGTTATAGTTGACAGGCTCACGAAGGTGGCTCACTTTCTCCCGTTTAGAGTTGGTCAGTCGACAGCTCAGCTAGCAGAGATGTATCTTCGGTAGATCGTCAGATTCCACGGTGTACCAGTCAGTATCACCTCGGACCGAGATTCAAGATTTACGTCGTACTTTTGGCGTAGCTTGCAAGAGAGTTTGGAAACTCACCTCCAGTTCAGCTCAGCTTATCACCCACAGACAGATGGTCAGTCGGAACACACGATCCAGACTCTGGAGGATATATTGTGATCTTGTACACTCGACTTCAGTGGTTCATGGAAAGATCACCTGCACCTAATGGAGTTCTCGTACAATAACAGTTTCCAAGCTAGTATCCAGATGGCACCATTCGAGGCACTGTATGGGAGGAAGTGAAGATCCCTGCTAGCCTGGGATGATATTGGAGAGAGGCAGCTGCTTGGTCTAGAGATGATCGCTCAGACAGTTGAGGTGGTCAGAAGAGTCAGAGATCATCTTCGCGTTGCACAAGATCGTCAGCGCCATTGGGCCGATTCTCATCGGTGACCCCTTAAATTTTCTGTCGACGACCATGTATTTCTGAGGATCTCGCTTAATTGTGGCGTCATTCATTTTGGCGTACGGGAAAAGCTTAGTCCTAGGTATATAGGGCCGTTCGATATCCTGGAGCGAGTAGGAGATGTGTCCTGTCGTCTCGCTCTTCCGCCGTCTCTGAGTGATGTACATGACATGATCCATGTATCCCAACTACGATGGTATATCCCGAACCCGAGTCATATCCTGGATCATTCGGAATTGGTTGTTGGTACCAACCTTTCGTATGAGAAGAGATCCGTGTCCATAGTGGACCAAAGAGAGAAGATACTCAAGAACAAGACTATCAAGTTAGTCTGTGTTGCTTAGGGTCATCACTCCTTGGATGAGTCAACGTGGGAGCGTGAGGATGATATCCGATCGCGATATCCCGACATGTTTGACTCGTGAGGTATAATATCTTTCTTATGCCTCGTGCCTTCGATTCCTTGCTTGCATGAATAATTGCTTGATTGCTTGATTAGTATGGCTTGTCCTTGTACCTCTAGCCTCTTGATTAAATTCCGAGGACGAAATTCTTTTAAGGTGGGTAGATTTGTAATAACCATTGTTCGTATTTCGTATTTTGGTATACGTGTACATATTTAGACCCGTATTGCATGCCTTCTTGTTTGGTTCGGCCCGACTAAACTTGGTTCGGCTTGGTTTTGTATGGTTCGGTTTTGCTTGATTTTATGTGAACCAAACCACTCCCACCTACCACCTTCTTTATTAAATATCCCACTAAACATTTCTTTCTCCATATTAACTTTCTTCTTCCCCACCATTACTTCTCCATCAACCTGAGAAGAGAGAGAGGTGTAGGCAAGTGCACCTTGCTTCATGGAGGAAGTTCATTTTTATTGTTCTATTGTCTTTTTCATGTGTTTCTAACCCACTTTAGTACTTAGCATTTTTCATTTTTATGGTTAAATTCTTGTAAATCTAGCTTTGTGGTATTTTCGGTTTCCAGGAGTTTTGATCTATCAAACTTGCATATTTTTTCTAGTTGATGGTCCCATGTTGCAGAGAATTTCGTTTGGTCCAAATTTGACCAACGAAATTTTGCTGAGCCGCATGGACATTTTTAGCACTGAGCCGCATGAGCATTAATTGTCTTGGTCGCATGGTCATTAAATATTTGTGCAAGCAAACAGTGCTTAGCCGCATGTAGGCTTTGGCATTTGCATGCACTAGCAAGCAGTGCTTAGCCGCATATGGACTTGGGTAATTACATGAGCATTAATTAATAGTACTCAGCCAAATAGCAGCATGCAATTAATTGCATGGCGCCATGTTTGGCCGCATATGGCCAAGGCCATGATTGGCCGCATATGGTAAATGCCATGCTGGCCGCATGGCCATTCATTAGTTAGCCGCATATGGCAAGCCATCAGTTTAATATAAAATAATTGCATGCATTAGCTAAATGATTGCATTAGCTTTATTTTGTTGCATTAGCTAAATAGTTGCATGCATGCATTAAAGTTGCACATGGCTACTTAGCCGCATAAGGCCCTTGGCCAATGTTGGCCGCATAAGGAGATTCCATGGCCGCATGGCCATATGCATTTCCCTCCCTCTCCATTGTGGCTGCATGCATATGGTCAGCATATGCATTAAAATTTAATACATGTACTGTGGCCGCATATGGCTTAAAAAATATCACTTGGCCGCATAAGAATGCTTGGCCAAACACTTTGCTTGCATTATATTAATGCAAGCTTTTGTTGTATGCTTGCATGCATGATTACGTGGCTTGCATGCATATTAATGCAAGCTTTTGTTGCATGCTTGCATGCATGATTACGTGGCTTGCATGCATATTAATGCAAGCTTTTGTTGCATGCTTGCATGCATGATTACGTGGCTTGCTTGTATTATATTAATGCAAGCTTTTGTTGCATGCTTGCATGCTTTGTTGCTTGCATGATTACGTGGCTTTGCTTGCATGCATATTAATGTATGCTTTGTGGCATTGCTTGCATGCAAATGCCAAAAATGAGCCGCATATGGGAACATGGGAATAAAATCAGCCGCATGAAGTATTAATGCATGCTTAATTATTTAGCATCAGCCGTATGAAGTATTAATGCATGCTTATGTATTTAGCATGTTATATTTAATGTATTATATTGCATGCTTATATATTTTGCTAGCCGCATGCAAGCATTTAATTGCTTAGTCGCATAAGCAAGTAACTGCTGGCCGCATGAAAATTTTTTTGAGCCACATGAGTCCCCCACAACCCTTACCCCTTCTAATATTTAATTACTAAATGTGTGCTTGTGCCAAATTAATTATTTCCTAACACGATGGTGATCCGTTGTGGTGCACTTTTGACATGACGTGATAGTGGCCCGACGTGGCGCACTCCTGACAGTAGACATGACATAATATATATATATATATATATATATATATATATATATATATATATATATATATATATATATATATTGAAGGCTATTGCGACGGCTAGTATGTCATGACGAGATTGAATGGCCAGGACACCGTGGTTGAGTGTGTTTGTACAAATTGAACCGGTAATGTTTGCATCATGTCTAGGACAGGGATCCCTATGTACCACGGTCAGGGGTACCTACTATAAATGGCTAAGGCTAATAACTAGAATAATTCAGTAGTCATGAGAGATTTTTTCCAGCTACAGGCGATCCCGTTATCCCGGCCAACATTATAGACTTGTAGCCTGTCGACGAGTAGTACACAAGTCTAGATTTACTGATATATAGAAAAGATCGAGGCACTGCTTAATGAACCCAAGTCGCCTGGATAACCTGGATTAGCTGCAGGGCTTGTGGCTGGAGGAACATCTCACTGCATGTTGTGATAACCCTAGTTATCTAATGTAGAAAGTCGTAGTCACTGATTGGCCGGGAGCGATTGTATGGTGTAGTTTCAGTGCTCGATTATTACAAGCCTGATCGCATGATTGTCACTTTTAACAATAAAGATCAGGGGCTAAGTTCTGCTCAAACGAAGGGTTACAATCCCGGTCCTTATTTGGTTTAAGGGTTGTGACCCGGCTACTTGAATGGTTCCCTCGTACTCTATTATGACTGTTGTTATTCTTATATTATCAAGCTCTTTCGTAACCACTTTTAATATTTATTTTCTGATGTGCTGGTTTTAGTTCTTAAGTGAAGCCTCCTTTGTGGCACTTGCTCTTTCTGGGATCTGATCCAGCTGGTTTTGTGTGGCCAGATTTCGGAGCAGCTTCAGAGGATCTATCGACCTTCCAGCCCGATGGTGACCACCAGGCGTAACCAGGGCAACGAGTGGGTTTATTTTTGCTCTCCCACTCTATTGTAAAAAAATTATTTTGAGACGTTTAGCCGACGAGCACCTGTTAGCTCGTATTGCATACCTTATTAATTGTCTGCCTACGGGCTGTAACATGATTGATAGATCCTAAGGTTGATCATGTATGACTAAACTCTTGCTAGTCAACACATTTTGTAATGACTAGCTTCATGATCAGCTGGGTATGTAATGTTTGGGACGTCTTACTATTGTATATTTGATGATCTTACATCTTGTAACTTTACCTGCTTGTTTGAGATTGAGACAATTAGGCTTGTTATTGACCATAGGAGACTGATGGATTGTAGTTAAACCCTCATGTATCTAGACAGCCGTGACCGTATAGTAGGGTAGATTCCATTTCATTATACGTAGCTGGCTATGTGTGCTCCCGCTCTCCAGTATTCTGGTTCTGGGGCGTTACATTAGCCGCATGACCATTTGCCAATTCATAGCCGCATGAGCCTTTGGCCATTAGCATTAATATTGTCAAGTGAGCTGCATGGCCTTTAGCCATTAGCATTAAATATTTGCTTGTATTAAATATTTGCTATTATAATTAATCATTTAGTCTTGGCCATTAGCATTAGCATTAATTAATTTCTTGCATTTTGCATGCAACCTGCTCATTTGGCCGCATAAGAATTGTTTTGCTAGGCCATTTTGCAAGCATTCATTTGCATGCATGGCCATTTAAGTATTAACTTTGCATGCTTTTTAGCTTGCAAGCTATCAGCTTGGGCATTTGCATGCATTAGCAATTTGTGCTTAGCCGTATATAGGCCATGAATATTATCACGGCCGCATATGCAAATCTCTGCATGGCTATTAAACTATTTTATAGTCGCATGACTACTGTTCAATTTGGCCGCATATGGCCGATGGAGTTGCTGGCCGCATATGGCCGATAGAGTTCTTGGCCGCATATGGCCAACTCATTTGTTGGCCAATTAATTAATGCATTAGCATTTAATTGTACTTGGCCGCATGGAATTGTTTGTTAGCCGCATATGCTTTTGCATTCTTGGCCGCATATGCTTTTGTACTCTTGGCCGCATCTGCATGCATATAGCCACATGGCCTTTGCAAGCATTATTGCTTGCGTGCTTATGTATTCGCTTAGGCCAATAAATAATTACTTGGCCGCATATGGCAAGTTTAGCTGGCCGCATGGCTTTAGCTAATTGCATGGCCGCTTGCATGTACGTGCATTAACTTTAATTAATTGCTTACATTTATTTGTAAGCAACTTGCTGGCCGCATATGGCCTATTATTTGCTGGCCGCATATGGGCTAATTTTTTTTGAGCCGCATGAGTCCTCCACAGTCCTTGCCCCTGCTAATATTTAATTACTACATGTATGCTTGTGCCACATTAATATTTGATATGTTACCTGACATGATGGTGACCCGTTGTGGTGCACTTTTGACAAATAACATGACATAATGGTGACCCGTTGTGGTGTACTTTCGACAAATGACTTGACATGATAGTGGCCCATCGTGGCGCACTCCTGACAGTGAACTTGACATGATAAACTTGACATGATAAACCTGACATGATATATCTCGATATGCTGTTGCGACGGCTAGCTTGACATGACAAGAATGAATGACCTGGACACCGTGGACGATTGTACTTGTACAAATGAACCCGTCTTGTCTTGCATCATGTCTAGGACAGGGACCCCTGAGTACCACGGTCAGGGGTACCTACTGAAATTGACTATGGCTAATAACTAGAATAATTTCGTAGTCATGAGAGATTTCCCCAGATACAAGCGATACCGTTATCCCGGCCACCATTGTTGGACTTGCAGCCTGCCGACGAGTAGGGCACAAGTCTAGATTCACTGATATATAGAATAGAACGAGGCATTGCTTAATGAATCCAAGTCGTCTGGATAACCTGGATTAGCTGTAGGGCTTGTGGCTGGAGGAACATCTCATTACATATTGCTAGTAACTAAGGCTTGTGATAACCCTAGTTCGTTAAAGTATCAAGTCGTACTTATTGCTTGGCCGTGATTGTTGGATGAGGCATAATCAGTCTTGTCTTGTCTTGATCCCGTACGAGATTGTTATATGACCTGATTTTCTTATATTATCTTGTCGATAAATGGTGAGAAACCAAGTTCCATTCAGATGAAGGGTTACAACCCCGGTCCTTGTTTGGTTTACGGGTTGTAACCTGGTTATCTGAATAGTTCTATGGTTATGTCGTCGTATATCATCCTGATATATTTTTCTTATTTCTAGTTCTTACTACTTGTTTATATTCTTATGCTAATTGTTGGTTTTAGTTCCTAAGTGAAGCTTTCTTTGTGACACTTGCCCTCTCTAGGATCTGACCCAGCTGGTTTTGTTTGGCCAGATTTCGGAGCAACTCCAGAGGATCTACCGACTTTTCAGCCAGATGGTGACCACCAGGCGTAACCAGGGCAACGAGTGGATTTATTTTTGGCTCTCCCAGTCTATTGTAAAATTCTCATTTTGAGGCGTTTAACCGACGAGCACCTATTAGCTCGTCTTGCATACCTTATTATTGTTTGCCTACGGGCTGTAACATGATTGACAGATCCTAGGGTTGATCATGTACGACTAAACTCTTGCTAGTCATCACATTTTATAACAACTAGCTTCATGATCAGCTGAATATGTAATGTTTGGGACGCCTTACTATTGTATATTTGGTGATCTTACATCTTGTAACTTTACTTGCTTGCTTGAGATTGAGACATTTAGGCTTGTTATTGACCATAGGAGACTGATGGGTTGTAGTTAAATCCTCATATATCTAGACAGCCGTGACCGTATAGTGAGGTAGATTCTATTTCATTATACGTAGCTGGCTATGTATGCCCCCGCTCTCCAGTATTCTGGTTCTGGGACGTTACATGATTTAAGTGGTGGCCATACAGGTCTTGTAAATCAAGATATGTGAGGGTTTACCGAATAGATGTCTCAATCAGTACTCGCCCTTGACCTCTGCTCATACTTTCTAAATCCCTGAATTCTTGGCCTGATCACATACTTGTATCGTTGATCTGTCTTGGTCCTTCTTTATTGTTCCCTATGTCGTCTTCTTCAGCGGCCTTGTTCCTGGTCCTACCGATCGGCAAGACGAAGCACCTCCCGTGGACCAGCAGCAACCAGAAGATCAGGCCCAGCACTCAGGAGCAGCCTCCCGGGTCATGCCTCCCGGAGATCCAGAACCCCCGGTACAGCCAGCCCAGCCCGCAAGACAGGATGATGGAGCCTTGGTTGGACTTATCAGGGAGTTGCTTGCATCACAGGATCGTCGAGGAGATGCCTTGCATCAGGCAGTGGCAGATGCTCTGGGCAGAGGTGGACATCATGGGAACAGTGCAGCGAACAGTTTCAAGCGCCTGAACCCTCCATTCTTCGATGGCAGCAAAGATGCTATCGCTGCTTGTCACACCCCAGAACCAGAATACTAGAGAGCGGGGGAATGACTCAGCCAGCTACGTATTACGGGTAAAGGAATACCGTATAATACGATCAATGTTGTCTAATAAGACGAGGGGGTGCATACTACATAAGAGTCTCACCATGGTCACTTCACATCTATTGTCTCAATCATTCAAATAAGAAACGGAAATAGAGAACATGTAAGATAAAGCAGTAAGGCATCCCAAACGCTCAGTCAAAATGTTCTCGATATCTGGCTTTACAAAACACAGCCAGATGATGTAGCAAGTATACACAATTGTTTATCAGCTGCAGCCTGACTTAGTTACAATTATGCAAAAGTAGGTACAAGACAATCCGACTAACATGTCGGCGCCAAACGGCAAAGTATAAAGTATTTAACAAAACGAGCGGGGAAGAAAGGAACCCACTCGAGTCCTCCGGCGATCATCCCTCTAGTATTGACCATCTTGGAGGTAGAAGTAAGCTGGATTCTCGGGGACCGGCTCTAAATCTGGCCATGCAAAACTAGAGAGGTTAGACCTCTAATAGCAAGTACCGCAAGGAAGCACGATATGAGGAATTACAACCAGTAATAGGAAAATATGATATATAGACCTCTGCTGGCTACTGTGATTCACATAACATCACGACACTTCGAACCAATCTTCCAACCAAATAAGGACAGAAGTTGGCCCGTCATGCCTTGACATTCTGATTATCTCAGTTAGTTCACAGAGTAGATACAGTGCACAAACAAATCAATTTAAACGGCCATGCAACTACTACGGCTTGCTACTGTGAGTTCCAAGTTATCATGGGAATATGCAATAAAGGATTCCTCAGTTCTTACTATGTGCAAACAAGGCTAGTCTATCCAGTCAATCAATTGCACCAATCATGAATTAGACAAGTCCCAGCGGGTCGCCCGTCGTCAATATACAATATACAATAAATAATATAAGCAGATACCGCTCCCTGCCCGTGTGGTAGATTTGAAGCACCTTTGGGAACCAGCCGGCCTGTCGGGTACTTAATAGTCCCAAAAGGGCTGCCATGTAAGAACTCGGGAATCCATTCTCTCCATGCAATCATTATTTTATTTAACTTAATAGTCTCTACGTTGAGTGAAGTCCCATGCCGTGGATCATGGTCATTCAGAATGAGTACTTTCTGTACATGGTACGGTATGTCCAACTCTACAACGATACCCGTGCGGTTAGGTTGTAGGTCTTACATAGCGTAATGCAACAATCAAAACTAACCACGGAAATAATCATGTCTTAACCATAAAGTACACATGCTATTTTTGTAAGATAAATAAATAAATAAATAAATTGAAGCCTGCATGTGCTTGTATGCCAATATTCGGGATTAGCCAGTCGATTTCAATAGTTCATAATTAATATGAACGTGTCTCATTCATTCAATTTAATAAGACGACTAGCCAGTCTTTTAGTTCCAACTAGGAACGCATGATCAATTATTTAATCAAGATAACAATCAATGTTAATTAATGCCAATATGACAATCAATATTAATTAATGTTCACTCGGGACAGAATCAGCTCAAAGGGCATTATGGGCTATAGTCCATGCGGCCGAAAAGTTATTGGTCCATGCGGCTGAATAAAATATACATACGCGATTAATAAATTACATGCGGCTCGAAAAGGCAAGCCTATGGGGCTAAATGACAATTCTCATGCGGTCGGGATGATAAGTCTTTATGCGGCTGGAATCGAGATGAGTCATATGCAGCTCAAGATACCATGCGGCCAAAGGTCGCCAAGGTCCATGCGGCTAGGATCAACAAGCTTTTTGCGGCTCGGGGTAAAAGTCTCATGTGGCTGCGGGTAAACTAAATCCATGCGGCTGGAATTGACCAAGCTTATGCGGCCCAAATGACGAGCCTCATGCGGCTGAATAGTGCCATGCAGACAGAGTTAAGTCATATACGGCCAGAAGGACTCGGGTCCTTATGCGGCCAGGATGTAATACTCATGCGGCTAAAATTGGACGGGATATATGCGGCTGGGAATCATCGAGCTTATGCGGCTCAGAATTATATGCGGCCGGATACTCGGTGCGGCCAGAACTCCATGCGGCTGAAACCCTTCATTCGGCCGAACTCTTCATGCGGCCAGCTACTCTTCATGCGGTCGAACTATTCATGCGGCTCAAGAAGACTTGCCACATGAAAACTCATGCGGTCAAGCATTGCCCTTCTTCTTCACTCTTCTGAGAAGGAGAACCATGGGAAGCCATTGCTTCCGAGCTCCCTAATTCCTTCATTTCAAGCCCAAAACTGGACTTCCATAGGTCAAAATAGGGTAGAACGAAATTCTCTACAACATAAAACTATCAAAACTTAAAAAATAACAAAGTTACTAGATCAAAACCTAAGAAATCCAAAAATGTATTAAACTTAGATTTACAAGAAATGAGCCATGGAAATTGAAAATGCTAAGTACTAAAGTATCTAAAAATCCTGAGAGAAAGATAATGGAACAACAAAAATGGAGATCCATCAAGAAGCAAGTTGGCACTTGCCTATGCCGCTAGGTAGGTGGGGAGGAGTAATGGAGGAAGAAGAGGAGTAATGGTGAAGGAGAAGTAATGAAGAGAAAGAAAGGGAATGGGGCTTTAAATGAAGGAGTGGTAGTAGGTGGGTGTTTGTTTCTGTTCATGATGAACCAACATAATTGAATCAATCCAAGCCGAACCCAAAGCAAAGCTAAAACAGAGTATATGGGTGGTGGTGCTGGCCCTCGCATTGCCGTGAAAGTAAAATATAGAAAGTAAAATACAAAAAAATAATTAACGTGAAATTAAAGGAATTAAAATACAAAACAATACATGATAAAAATAAATACATTTAAGCAGTACATGCATTTAAAATACGTATTCTGGGAACGGAAAGTGACATCTCTACCCTCCTTAGAAAAAATTCCGTCCTCGGAATTTCAAATCCAAGCAGGATAGAAACATCAGAGCTAAACTAATCTAAGCATAAGTAATTGAGTAAGCAATCATTTCACAATGTCAAGTAGCAAGTAACATATCTATGTTTAATTATCGACGACACCAAGCAATTCTACTCATAAGGTGACATGCATGAGGGTTTAAGACAATCAAGGTATACAGAAAGAGATATACCTTGTGAGTCAAACAGGTACGGATACCGTGATCGGATATCATCCTCACGTTCCCACGTTAACTCTCCTAAAGAGTGATGACCCCAAGCAACCCGGACAAGGCTAATTGTTCGGTTCTTGAGTATCTTCTTTCTTCGGTCCAGGATGGAAACAGGCTGCTCCTCGTAAGACAGGTTGGTACCAATAACCAGCTCAGAATGATCAAGGATATGGCTTGGGTTCGATACATACCTTCGCAACTGAGATACATGAAACACGTCATGCACCTCTCGTAACGAAGGTGGAAGGGATAAACGATAAGCAACATCGCCTATCCTATCAAGGATAGCAAATGGGCCCATGTATCGCGGACTCAATTTCCCGCGAACGCCAAATCTAATGACCCCAAGGGTAGGTGAGATCCGCAAGAACACGTGGTCCCCAACAGAAAACTCTAGCGGCCTACGATGCTGGTCCATCCAATGACGATGCCGATCCTGTGCAACTCGAAGTCGCTCTCTAATTCCCTTAACCAATTCAACTGTCTGAACAATCATTTTCGGGCCTAACATCTTCCTCTCCCCGATATCATCCCATGCTAGTGGCGACCTACACTTCTTACCATATAGTGCTTCAAATGGCGCCATCTGGATACTGGCTTGATAACTGTTGTTGTACGAGAACTCGACTAAGTGTAGGCGGCTCTCCCAAGACCCTCCAAAATCCAGAGTGCAAGCTCGCAATATATCTTCTAAAGTCTGAATTGTTCTTTCTGATTGTCCGTCCGTCTGTGGGTGATAAGCCGTACTGAATCTTAACTTGGTACCTAGAACATGATGTAAGCTCTTCTAGAAATATGATGTAAAGCGGGTATCTCTGTCTGACACAATACTGACAGGGACTCCATGTTGCCTGACTATCTGCTGCATATACAACTCTGCCAACTTTTATGTAGATTGACCTACTCTGAAAGGAAAAAAAGTGTGCAACCTTTGTAAGCCGATCTACTATCACCCAAATAGCATATTTACCACTTGGTGATCTCGGTAAACCGGTTACAAAGTCCATTATAATGTGTTCCCATTTTTATTCCGGAATAGGAAGCGGTTGTAATAACCCAGCTGGCCTCTGCTGTTCTGCCTTCACTTGCTGACATACCAAGCGACGGGAAACAAATCTAGCTATCTCCCTCTTCATCCCGTTCTACCAGAAGTGCTGTTTGATATCTTGGTACATCTTGGTCCCACCAGGGTGTATAGAATACTGAGAACTGTGAGCTTCTGCCATAACCTCATGTTTGATATCTCTGCTAGGCACACATAGGCGCGATCCAAACCTAAGGGTACCATCTTCATGAATTTGCATCTCCTTTCTGATTCCTGACTCACATTCTGCTCTAAGCTTCTGAATCCTTGGGTCCTGTGCCTGAGTTGCCTTGATCCTGTCTACCAAGTCGGATTGAACTTGTAGAGTTGTTAGAACTCCTACATCACTAGGAAGTATAACCTCGATTCCCATCTCCTGAAGGTCTTCTAAAATGTGCTTCTGGGTAGTCAACATAAATGCGTCGCCTCTCCTGCTGAGAGCATCTGCTACCACATTAGCCTTGCCTGGATGATACTGAAGCTCCACGTCATAATCCTTGATCAGCTCTAACCATCTTCTCTGTCTCATGTTCAGCTCCTTCTGAGTAAAGATGTACTTCAGACTTTTATGGTCTGTGTACATGTCCACTCGATCACCATATAAGTAATGCCTCCAAAGCTTCAAAGCAAACACTACTGCTGCCAACTCCAAGTCTTGAGTTGGGTAATTCTTCTCGTGGTCCCGAAGTTGCCTAGATGCGTATGCTATCACCTTTCCATGTTGCATGAGGACACATCCAAGTCCTTTACCTGACGCATCACAATATACTGTAAAATCTCCGGGTCCAACTGGCAATGTAAGAATAGGCGCTGATATCACCTTCTGCTTCAGATTCTCAAATGATGCCTGGCATTCTGCCGACCAGACGAATGGTATATCCTTTCATGTCAAGCGGGTCATGGGTGCTGAAAGTCTTACAAAGTCTGATACGAATCTCCTGTAATATCCTGCCAATCCCAAGAAACTCTGCACATCAGCTACGGTCTTGGGTACTGGCCAACTCTCTACTGCTTCTATCTTCTTGGGATCTACTGCTACTCCAGCTCCTGATATAATGTGACCCAAAAATAAAATATGGTCCATCCAGAACTCACACTTGCTGAGCTTGGCATACAACTGGTTCTCTCTTAGAACCTGCAACACTTTCCTGAGGTGGTCATCATGCTCCTCTTTACTGGCAGAGTATACGAAAATGTCATCAAGAAACACAATGACAAACTGATCTAAGTATGGCATAAAGATGTGGTTCATTAAATCTATAAATATTGCTGGAGCATTGGTCAAACCAAACGGCATTACTAAGAATTCATAATGTCCATACTTCGACCTGAATGCTGTCTTGGGAATATCCTCCTTCCGAACCCTCACTTGATGATATCCTGAACGAAGATCTATCTTGTAGAAAACTCTAGCTCTGCTCAACTGATCAAACAAGTCGTCAATCCTGGGCAGTGGGTACTTGTTCTTTACTGTTGCCGCGTTAAGCTTCCTGTAATCGATGCACAATCTGGATGACCCATCCTTCTTCTCCACAAGTACCACTGGTGCTGCCAATGGTGATATGCTAGCTTAGATGAACTTCTTCTCCTTCAGTTCCTCTATGTGCTGATATACCTTGGCCTGCTCTGAATTCGCCATTCTGTAAACTCGATCTGATATCGGTTTAGTTCCAGGTGCCAATTCTATACTGAACTCAATATCTCTAACCGGTGGTAGACCTGGAAGTTCTTCAGGAAATACATCAAGAAACTCTTCAACTACCTTCGGAACTTGAACTTCTTCCATTGCTGCTACTACTCCCTGCTCTTGTTGAGTTGCCACTGATCTGACTAAGGTGAACCGTCTCACGCCTGGAATATCAAAAGACACACTTCCTCTATGACAATCTATTGTTGCATGACTGTCTTTCAGCCAGTCCATGCCTAAGATAACGTCGAAATTTCCAACAGGAAATTCTATCAACCGGGCGGATAAGGAATGCCCGTAAACTACAACGCTACATGCTAGAATAACTCTACTAACTCCTACGAGCCCATTACCAGTGAGTATGTTCAACCTCCCTGGCAATGCCTCGAATTCTATTCCTAGCCGTGTCATAAATTGTGCAGATATAAATGAGTGTGATGCTCCTAAATCAAACAATGCTACTGCGGGATATGAGGCGACGAGAATGTTACCTGCCACAACATCTCCCGATGCTAATGCCTCCTCCAAGGACAGAGTGAATGCCTGCCCTCGACCTCCTTGTTGGTTTCCATGTTGCGGCCTAGCCTGGTGCTGCTGCTGGCACCTGCCTTGATAATGCTGGGATGGTCTATACTAGTGTTGCTGCATCGGCGGTCCCTGCTGTCGAAACATCTGAGCTTGCGGCATTAACGGGCGTTGTGCCAATGGCCTCACTGCCACCGCTGGTCCTCGATACTGGCCTGCTCCTGGTGCTGGCAGAGCAGAAAACTGTTGTACGGGTCCTTCTGACCTCGAATTTATGGGACAGGTGGTAACCCGATGATCTGGATTTTAACATATCAAACACAGTCCGTTCAATGTCCGACACACATCTCTGGTGTGTCCTACCTTTCCACAATAAGTGCAGCCTATTGGAGATTGCTGATTCTTCCTCTGTTGCTGCTGCTGCTGCTTGGGTGGTGGTGCTGGCCCTCATATTGCCACATCGTGGATACGAATGCCAAGGGATGGTGCTGTTGTTCGGGACGCTGCTCCCCCTCCTCCTTCAATCTGACTGTGGGATCTCTTCTGACCTCCAGTCCTTGTCGTGATCCTCTGAATGGTGATCTCATGCCTTCGAGTTGCCGTCAATACTTCATCAAAAGTCTGGTAATTGTGTCCCTCTATCAATTGCAAGAGCTCAAGATGAAACCCTTGCTGAAATCTCATAGCCCTCTGGCTCTCCGTTGCTACCATCTCTAGGGCGAACCTACTCAATCTGCAGAACTCCGCTGCATAAGCATCTACCATCTTGCCGGCCTGCTTGAGGTTGATAAACTAAAGTTGTAGCTCAAACTGTGCCACAACTCCATAGTACTTCGTCTTGAATCTTGCGGTAAAATCGTCCCAAGTAACAGGACGTCTGATGCCTACTTCTTCTGATTCCCACCAATCATGTGCGAGATCTTGAAGTAACAACTTCACTTGATCCACATATTCTTCCGCCGGTACCTTAGCTGCTGTCAAAATAGCCTCAATATCCTTAAGCCATGCATCTGCTGAGATGGCATCTTCCGTGCCCTCGAAACGGCGGGGGTTGTACTTGCAAAACCTGGTGGATGCTCCTGAATCTGTCATTACCCCTCTTTCCAAAGTCGTCTGTAATCCTTGGTTGAGTAGTATGTTCTGCTCTTGCAACTGAGCGTGCATGCGCTGTCCCGACCCGTACCCGCCGTGAGGGTACGAGTATGTAACAGCGCCCAGCCTACGCCACAGTGTCGGTGGTAGAACGCTGTTCTAGGTCATGAACTATAACTAACTAATATAAAATACTCTCCATAAGGAGGCCAACACAGAGGTACAACTCAATCACAATCTAGAGATAGAATATGGCACGATAAAATAGATAAGAAAAACCTCAACTGAGGTACAACAGAAATGAAATAACAAGTCTCAACAACTACCAGTCTCAACATCTCTAAAATATACAACTCTGAAGGTAACTACAACAGCTAAACATGAAAAGAAAGAGCAGTCTAAGCTATCTATACTATGCAAGGTATCGTCCTCAGCAGCTATCTGAACCTCTCCAGGGGTCCAAGTCGCGAGTGTCATCTAGGCAAGCTCCAAAGCAAGGGGTGCAGGGTTCCTCATCATCCTCTGTAAAATTTTCAACAGGTCCAGTCAGGACGGGAGCGAGAACAATACATCTCACGCAGATCATAAAAGGTTAGAGAATATAAACATGCAAGAGAGTACGATACATAAAACTGAAAGAAAGTACAAGATGTAAACAGAGAGAGAACTGTAATAGAAATATCTACTATAAGTAGAGAGCTGCCAGTGACTAGTGATTTAGAGTACAAAGTCGACATGTGAACGGCTGGATTTGCACATGACTAAACTAAAGAGGCGCACATGGCTATATTACTTTGGAATTGTTCACATGACTATTTATACTCCCCTATACCCCAATCAATACACAAGGATCCAAACAAGTTATGTTACGTACATGGTTTTCACATGAAGCCCATAAATGAGTGCACATGAAGCATACATGAGAGCTCATACATGAGTGCACATGAAGTTCATATGGGGGGCCCATAAATGGGTACACATGAAATTCACATGAAGGCTCATAAATGAGTGAACATGCAATATAGGTTATACATGAGATACATGAGAAACATGACCGATTCATGAGAGCACATGAGAGTACACGAGCGAGCATGAATGAGCATGATGCACATGAGAAACATGAATAACATGAGAGCGAGGAATACACGATGTACATGAAACACATGACACAATGTATCCGATGCTCCCGAGGAGGATAACATCTCAATGTAGGGATCCATATAGTACCAATCCGTGATAATATCATGACAGCATCAAATAAGGTAAACTAGAGCAGGAATATAATTCTAAGCAAGTTATGAAATGATCAGAGAATGTACTCGCCTCGTATCTGAATGTCTGAAGTAAATGTACTATCCGAGATGAGGTATCTGACTCCTATTTTGAGCAACACAAGTCAAGATATATACAGGGGATGATAGATGAAATGTACAATGTATCTGCATGATGTCTAGGTCAAACTAGGCTAAAGTCAACACTCGGTCAACTCTAGTCAACCACACTAGTCAAACTAGGTCAACTATGTCAAGTCCTAGCCTAAACAAGTCTAACAAGTCTCACTAGGCCTAACCAAGCCTAGGCTAACACACCAAGCATAAACACAATACAACTGTCCATGGATTCACACAAAGGATATATACATAATATATATATAGGGGAGGAAGGGAGAAAAGGGAGTGAATGCTATTATGTAAAGTGTGAAGAGAGAGGGTACATAGTGGAAAGGTTAAATCAATTATATGCATACACATATTCACATGGTCATTATTCACATTATCATGTATATACATATTCTACCCTTACATCATATATATGCATATACTCATATATATACATTCATACATACATTACATAGATGCATACATTTATTCATTCATTATCTTATATTACTACATGCATCATACTTTACATTATGTACACATATCATGCATACTCATTACATTATTATCTATATACATATCTTGCATATACTTATTTATATATATTCAGTCTCAGGTTCTATATAACCCAAATTCAGATATTGCATACATTTCATTCATAAATATAATATACATGCATTCAATATGAATAAAAGAAAACTGAAATGGAAGGGAAGGGAGGACTGATTATAGGGTGCTTGGAAGGGGCTGTTTAGGCTGAACTGGAGGGCTGAATTGGAGGGGCTGTTTAGAGTGGTTTTAGGGCTGTCATTTGGGACAAATGAGGACAGCACATATAGATGTTTAGGGACTGATCCTGAGGCAGTAAGGGACTGAACAAGGACTGGTTTAAGGACTTGTTTGTGGACTGATTTGTTTTGAGAGGGTGAGAGTGTAACAGGGAAGCACATGACAGTGTGTAAACCTGGGAATAGGAACAACAGTGCATTGAAATTGGACAGTGGCGTGGGTACATGGGAGTGTTCCTGTGTGTGTAAGCAAATCTCAGGTTTTAGGAACCAGCTAACTGTGTGTATGTGTAATGGTTGAGTGTGTGAGTGACATGATGGATAGAGGGTGTGTTTACAGGAAATGAAATCAATGCAAACTATCAATGTGTCAATAGATATCAGTCTAAACTCAGTCTTCCATGTTCCAATTCAGGAATTCAATGCCAATAATCAAATTGTGATATACAATCCTATAATCAAATCTCATTTCAGTTTTGAACCCAATATCCAATCCCAGTTAATATCAAAATATCATTTTAAGTTAACTTATCAGTTGAGATCTCATTCAAGTACCATTGTACAAACATTTATGTATATATTTACCTACATATATACAAATCCTAAAAACCAAAACCAAAATCATTTTTACAAAAAGAATCTCAGTTAACATTGTATGGGAAATCTCAGACTTGAGATTTAGTTCAAAAGCAAACTTGAAACCTAAAACACAACTTAACATAAACTAATATATAAACCCACACACGCCATTCTCAGATTTCTTGAGTTCTCAGGTATTAGAACAAGGCAGGGGTTCCAGGTTTTAGTTAGTGTGTGAATGTGGTGCACCTGTGTGTGTATATGCAAATATGAGTATGTTAGCTAACTTGGGGAAAAGGTGAACTAAAGACAATTAGCAATACATTGCAATGGATTAATCATCGCTGTTGTCATCAAAACAGTGTTCAAGGAAAGAGATAAAATGACAGTTAATCAGTGTATAGGAAATCTCAGGAATTTGAAGAGTGTGTGTACATATATTGTGTTAATCTCAGAATTTGCAGGAACTTGAGTCTCAGATTTTTGAGTGAAATAAAACTGCGGGAATTCAGTGTAGTGTTTTTAGGAAATCGAGTGACAGAAATGTGAAGAGGGCGGTGTGTGTGTTACGGATAATATGTGATGGTCTCAGAATTGTAGGGAGTGAAGTGTTATGTGAATAACATCATTTCAAACCCAAAGACAGTTCAACCAAACCAACAGTCCTCTAGCAACTAGCAATCCAAATTCGAAATTCGAAACCCATTTGTCCCACACAAATCACAGTTAACACGTTTATCATTCAACACACATGTAGGTAAATCTAACCTCAACATTTAACATCATTTTAACAGTTAAAAAATAATTTAAAAATTCAGAAATCAATTCAGTAAAAGTAACAGTGAAGTATCAGTCCTCTTAGGAAATTCATGAATTCAAAATCAATTGATCATCTAAATTACAAATAAGGAGTTGGTAATGAACCCCCTCCTACATGTGCTCATGTCCCAACATTCATTTCGTGTCCAATATAGGACACAAGTGTCCAATACAGTGAATGTGAAACTCAGAGAAACAGTCAAAGAAGACTACCTCGTGCTTGCGTGTCGAGCCTTCGTGCTCTCGACACAGGGCACGAGGTGTGTCGTGGTCGTGCACATGGGTTCGCCCAGAGGAGGGCTTTGTGTCAGTGTCATAGTTAAGTGTCCAAGTCGTGTCGTGTCTGAGTTAAAGGGTCGTATCAGACACAAATTTTCGCGTGTGTGCACAGTGCACGAATCCGTGTGGCTCAGATTTCTTCCAAACCACACCATGATATCCCACGAAATTTTGTGGGCCTTGTGTCAGTCACCCAAGGAGTGTCCACACAAATTTTGGTGTCAAGGGGTGGCGTGTCCAACGAGAAATAGGACACGGGCAGCAGGGCACTGCCCGTGCGTGCTGCGAGCGTGTTCGTGTCCTGTTTGGACACGGACACGGCTCGAAAATCAACTCAGTCTAATTGCAAATCAATGTATGCATATAAATCAACAAATTTGTTCAAACACTTTTCAAAAATAACAAATAAAAATCCTTTGTGGCATTTTAACAAACACCTACACACACATCATGATACGTATCCGATACGGAGACCAAACGGACACGAATCGACACAAAACCAATACCTATGGCTAGGGGACACCTAGGGCTTCCTATCCATGCAAAGAAAACGAAATTTGGTGGAGGGAATAGAAATTTACCTATATGTTGAGATTTTAATGAAAAGCTCCAAAGGGGGGTTTCTCCTTGTTAGCCAAAACTCTCCAAATTTGTCCAAACCTGAGATTTCTCTCCATGAACAGTAAGGAACCTCAAATTAGAACACCATGGAAGAAGTTTGGATGAAAAAGGATTAGTATTGAATAAAATATGAAGAAGTTTCAATGGAGGCTAACCTTGTTCTTAGGAAAATGATAGAATAATGGAAGGGGGCACAAATTTCTAAAAGGATATTATATAGGCAAGGGGGGAGGGGTCTTTGCTGGCCACTTTAGCTAGGGTTAGGGTTTTTAGAATACATCTAAGGGCTAGCAATGAATCATGACTATTGAGTGGCCTAGAATCTAAGGCTCTTTCCTAGTTAAGTTGCAACCCACTCACTAAGCTAAACATGACTCAAACCATCTAACCAATACTAACTAATTCTCAAAGTGGTTTACTAGGCTAGCTATGGCTAATCTAGGTTAGGTCCAATCTGGGTTAGGCTAACCAAAACCACATGGAAATTAATTAACTAGTATTTAAATCACACCATTCAATAAATCATTTTAAATCCCTAATAAAATATATTAATTCAAAAATGACAAAATACCCTCAAACTAAAAATGATAAATAAAAATACCCTAATCACATGGCTAGGCTCTAGAGTAGACAGTCTCTACGGTTTCACTAGCAAAACACCAAATCACAAGTCATGATATTTAAATAGTTTAAAAATGATTAAAAATTACTAAAAATTATATTATTAATTAAATATCATAATTAAATAAATTAAAACACAAAATTTTAAAATTACCCTTATTTTAGAAACTGGGTGCTACATGCGCTGTTGGGCTAACATCTGATGCTGCTGAGTAGCCATCATCCCTCTCATGATCTCCAGAAGGGCCGGTGTGTCCACTTCCACGGGGGTAGGTGGAACTGTTGGTGGTGGTGGAACCTCCGGATACTGCGATCCAGCTGCTGCTTCCACTATCACTTCTTCTTGAATAGCCTCTTGGGGTAGTTCTGGCCCTTGTAGCTGATCAACATGGTCAGGTTGCCCTTGTTGCTGTTGTCCAGCCCTGATAGATGCGGACGAGGTGACCCTAAAAAGGGACAAGAGAACAATCAACGACCGGACAGGAAAGATCAATGAAGTCAAAGGATACTGGAACGTCAAGCTAGAGTTGAGAACAACGAATCATGAGATCAAGGAAAACATGTGTGATTGAGACATCCTATAAATCAAAACACCCCACAAGTCTGAAATCAGACCTGCATGGGCCACCACTAAAACCTTGTCACACCCCAGAACCAGAATACTGGAGAGCGGACGAATGACTCAGCCAGCTACGTATTACGGGTAGAGGAATACCGTATAATACGATCAATGCTGTCTAATAAGACGAGGGGGTGCATACTACATAAGAGTCTCACCATGGTCACTTCACATCTATTGTCTCAATCATTCAAATAAGAAACAAAAATAGAGAACATGTAAGATAAAGCAGTAAGGCGTCCCAAACGCTCAGTCAAAATGTTCTCGATATCTGGCTTTACAAAACACAGCCAGATGATGTAGCAAGTATACACAATTGTCTATCAGCTGCAGCCTGACTTAGTTACAATTATGCAAAAGTAGGTACAAGATAATCCGACTAACATGTCGACGCCAAACGGCAAAGTATAAAGTATTTAACAAAACGAGCGGAGAAGAAAGGAACCCACTCAAGTCCTCCGACAATCATCCCTCTAGTATTGACCATCTTGGAGGTAGAACTAAGCTGGATCCTCGGGAACCGGCTCTAAATCTGGCCATGCAAAATCAGAGAGGTTAGACCTCTAATAGCAAGTACCGCAAGGAAGCACGATATGAGGAATTACAACCAGTAATAGGAAAATATGATATATAGACCTCTGCTGGCTACTGTGATTCACATAACATCACGATACTTCGAACCAACCTCCCAACCAAACAAGGACAGAAGTTGGCCCGTCATGCCTTGACATTCTGATTATCTCAGTTAGTTCATAGAGTAGATACAGTGCACAAACAAATCAATTTAAACGGCCGTGCAACTACTACGGCTTGCTACTGTGAGTTCCAAGTTATCCTGGGAATATGCAATACAGGATCCCTCAGTTCTTACTATGTGCAAGCAAGGCTAGTCTATCCAGTCAATCAATTGTGCCAATCATGAATTAGACGAGTCCCAGCGGGACGCCCGTCGTCAATATACAATATACAATAAATAATATAAGCAGATACCCCTGCCCGTGTGGCAGATTTGCAGTACCTGTGGGAACCAGCCGGCCTGTCGGGCATTTAATAGTCCCAAGAGGGCTGCCATGTAAGAACTCGGGAATCCATTCTCTCCATACAATCATTATTTTATTTAACTTAATAGTCTCTACGTTGAGTGAAGTCCCATGTCGTGGATCATGGTCATTCAGAATGAGTACTTTCTGTACATGGTACGGTATGTCCAACTCTACAACGATACCCGTGCGGTTAGGTTGTAGGTCTTACATAGCGTAATACAACAATCAAAACTAACCACGAAAATAATCATGCCTTGATCATAAATTACACATGCTACTTTTGTAAGATAAATAAATAAATAAATAAATTGAAGCCTGCATGTGCCTGTATGCCAATATTCGGAATTAGACAGTCGATTTCAATAGTTCATAATTAATATGAACGTATCTCATTCATTCAATTTAATAAGACGACTAGCCAGTCTCTTAGTTCCAACTAGGAACGTATGATCAATTATTTAATCAAGATAATAATCAATGTTAATTAATGCCAAAATGATAATCAATATTAATTAATGTCCACTCGGGACAGAATCAGCTCAAAGGGCATTATGGGCTATAGTCCATGCGGCCGAAAAGTTATTGGTCCATGCGGCTGAATAAAATATACATACGCGATTAATAAATTACATGCGGCTCGAAAAGGCAAGCCTATGGGGCTAAATGACAATTCTCATGCGGTCGGGATGATAAGTCTTTATGCGGCTGGAATCGAGATGAGTCATATGCGGCTCAAGATACCATACGGCCAAAGGTCGCCAAGGTCCATGCGGCTAGGATCAACAAGCTTTTTGCAGCTCGGGGTAAAAGTCTCATGCGGCTGCGGGTAAACTAAATCCATGCGGCTGGAATTGACCAAGCCTATGCGGCCCAAATGACGAGCCTCATGCGGCTGAAGAGTGCCATGCAGACAGAGTTAAGTCATATACGGCCAGAAGGACTCGGGTCCTTATGCGGCCAGGATGTAATACTCATGCGGCTAAAATTGGACGGGATATATGCGGCTGGGAATCATCGAGCTTATGCGGCTCAGAATTATATGCGGCCGGATACTCGGTGCGGCCAGAACTCCATGCGGCTGAAACCCTTCATTCGGCCGAACTCTTCATGCGGCCAGCTACTCTTCATGCGGCCGAACTATTCATGCGGCTCAAGAAGACTTGCCGCATGAAAACTCATGCGGTCAAGCATTGCCCTTCTTCTTCACTCTTCTGAGAAGGAGAACCATGGGAAGCCATTGCTTCCGAGCTCCCTAATTCCTTCATTTCAAGCCCAAAACTGGACTTCCATAGGTCAAAATAGGGTAGAACGAAATTCTCTACAACATAAAACCATCAAAACTTAAAAAATAACAAAGTTACTAGATCAAAACCTAAGAAATCCGAAAATGTATTAAACTTATATTTACAAGAAATGAGCCATGGAAATTGAAAATGCTAAGTACTAAAGTATCTAAAAATCCTGAGAGGAAGATAATGGAACAACAAAAATGGAGATCCATCAAGAAGTAAGTTGGCACTTGCCTATGCCGCTAGGTAGGTGGGGAGGAGTAATGGAGGAAGAAGAGGAGTAATGGTGAAGGAGAAGTAATGAAGAGAGAAAGGGAATGGGGCTTTAAATGAAGGAGTGGTGGTAGGTGGGGGTTTGTTTCGGTTCATAATGAACTAACATAATTGAACCAATCCAAGCCAAAACCAAAGCAAAGCTAAAACAGAGTATAAAAGCGGAAAGTAAAATACAGAAAAAATAATTAACGTGAAATTAAAGGAATTAAAATACAGAATAATACATGATAAAAATAAATACATTTAAGCAGTACATGCATTTAAAATACGTATTCTGGAAACGGAAAGTGACACTGCTGATGCATGGCTTCAGGACACAGAGGTGATATTGGAGGCGGCGAAGACCCCAGAAGATGATAAGGTGGCCGTAGTGTGCCTGCAGTTATTGGATCTAGCCCGCAGCTGGTGGGCGGTGCAGGCTGTTGGACTAGTGGCGCCTATTGCCTGGACAGTGTTCCGTGAGAGGTTCTGGACCAAGTACATCGATGTTGTAGCTCGGTACGATCTACAGACCAGGTTCACCAATCTGAAGCAGATGGGCAGGACGGTCGACGGATATGCGGTCGAGTTTTCGAGACTTAGTCGGTTTGCTCCCACCTTGGTGGCGACCGAGTTCGACAGAGCACAGCGGTTCCAGCAGGGGCTCCATCTCGAGATTTTGTTGGCAGTGGAGCAGTTTGAGCATCAGACTTTTGATGCGGTATTGAGGGCAGCTCGGAGGCATGAGTATACCTCCCAGAGGATAGTGGGCAGGACCGGAGGTCGAAAGCGATCTCACGGCCAGATGACCCAGTCTTCAGTACCAGTCCCGGCAGCTATGCCTTTGACTATTGGAGTTGCCCAAAGGGCGAATTCGGTTACGTCGGTTCAGCATTCGACTCCGACGTCCCCTCGGCAACAGAAGCAGAAGCAGTCCATCGGTTCAGCATTCGACTCCGACCTCCCGAATAGGGTTAGCTCATCGTCAGCAAACCTAACCAGTCCATCGGTTAGGGCACCAGTACCAGTACAACATCAGTACCAGCCTCCGAGGCCATTGTCGCCTCAGGCACAAGGCTTCCAGCAGCAGAGACCTCAACAGTATGCCCTGATCCCAGCTCAGATTCAGAACCGACAGAGAGGTTCCTAGCAGGATGTCTTCCCTATTCCTCATGCCTTCAAATTCCTTGCTTGCATGATTGATTGTTTGATTGATTGATTAGTATAGCTTATCCTTGCCTGTAACGCCCCAGAACCAGAATACTGGAGAGCGGGGACGTACATAGCCAGCTACGTATATTGGAGTGTAATCTACCTCGCTATACGGTCACGGCTGTCTAGATACATGAGGGTTTAACTACAAGCCAACAGTCTCCTATGGTCATGAACAAGCCTATTGTCTCAATCACAAGCAAGTAGTAACAGTTACAAGATGTCAGAGCACCAAATATACAATAGTAAGGCGTCCCATACATTACATATTCGGATGATCATGAAGCTAGTCGCACAAAATGTCAAGACTAGCAAGAGTTTTAGTCAATACATGATCAACCCTAGGATTTGTCAATCATGTTACAGCCCGTAGGCAGACAATAAGTAAAGGTGCAACCGAGCTAACACGTGCTCGTCGGCTAAACGCCTCAAAAAATAATTTTTACAATAAAGTGGGAGGACAAAAAGAAACCCACTCGTTGCCAGGGTTACGCCTGGTGGTCACCATCTGGCTGGAAGACAGATAGATCCTCTGGTGCTGCTCCGATATCTGGCCATACAAAACCAGCTGGATCAGACCCCAGAAAGAGCAAGTGCCACAAAGGAGGCTTCACTTAGGAACTAAAATCAGCATATTACAATAGAATATTAAAGATAATAAATAAAGAACTGATAATAATAGAGATAACAATAGTAAACTGAGTACGAGGAAACCATTCAAGTAGCCAGGTCACAACCTTTAAACCAAACAAGGACCGGAGTTGTAATCCTTCACCTGAATAGAAACCCGTCTCAAATACTATTGGTACAGTAAAGACAATAAACGAAGAGAGGACACAGAACTGCTCCGAAAGCCAGGTTACAACCCTTAAACCAAACAAGGATCGGAGTTGTAATCCTTCGCCTGAACAGAACTGGACCCCTGATCTTTATTGCTAAGGCCAGTATAAATAATCATGGTATTAAGGTAAGGTAAAACATGACGAACATGGCATGGGGTTGAAATAAGACAATAAACGAAGAGAGGACACAGAACTGCTCCGGGAGCCAGGTTACAACCCTTAAATCAAACAAGGACCGGGGTTGTAACCCTTCGTCTGAACAGAACTGGACCCCCGATCGTTATTGTTAAGGCAAGCATCAATAATCATGACATGTCACAATCATGTACAGGATCAGGATAAGACTAAGCTGGAATAAACTCCATCCAATCAATCACGGCCAATCAAGAGTACGGCTTGATACTTTTAACTAACTAGGGTTATCACAAGCCTAGTTACTAGCAAGATGCAATGAGATTATTCCAACAGCCACAAGTCCTGCAGACCATCCGGTTATCCAGGTCGAATGTCCGTTTATGAAGAATACAACACGTGACTGTGTGCTGAAAATGTGCCATATTCGTCGGTAGGCTACAAGTCCACTTAATACGACTAGAGAACGGGATTGCCTGTAGTTGGAAATCTCTTCATGTCTACTGAATTATTCTAGTTTATTAGCCTTAGTCAATTGTAGTAGGTATCCCTGACCATGGTACTCAGGGATCCCTATCCTAGACATGATGCAAGACAGGATCGCCCACGGTATCTAGGTCTTTCATACTTGTCATGTCAGACTAGCTGTCGTAACAGTATGTCAGGATATATCATGTCAGTTTACTTGTCAAGAGTGCGCCACGACGGGCCACTATCGCGTTCTATTCTTACATTGTTATGAATGAGAAAAACTTGCATAAAATAACTAATAACATATTCTTGAAGCCAAGGAAAAGATCTACAACTTTTATGTTGGGAGTTGAGAGAAATTCTGGCCACAATTCAGCTAAATAGGATTTGAAATAGCAAAAAACAGCCAAAATAGGCACTATACGGCACTATTCAGCACTATGCGGCACTATTCAGCACTATGTGGCACTTCTATTTACGGCTGGACACTATGCGGCACTATGCAGCACCCTTATACGGCTGCACACTATGCGGCACTATGCGGCACCCTTATGCGGCTGGAAACTATGTGGCACTATACAGCACCCTTATGCGGCTGGACACTATGTGGTACTATACAGCACCCTCATGCGGTTGGGCACTATACGGTACTATGCAGCACCCTCATGCGGCTGGGCACAATACGGCACTATGCAGTACCCTCATGCAGCTGGGCACTATGCAGCACTCTCATGCGGCTGGGCACTATGCGGCACTATACAGCACCCTTATGCGGCTGGATACTATGCAGCACCCTCATGCGACTGGGCACTATGCGGCACTATGCAGCACCCTCATGTGGCTGGGCACTATGCGGCACTATGTAGCACCCTCATGCGGCTGGGCACTATGCGGCACTATGCAGCACCCTCATGCAGCTGGGCACTATGCGACACTATGCAGCACCCTCATACGACTGGGCACTATACGGCACTATTCATCGTCCCTGCCAAAATCAGCACAGATGAACATAAAAATGGCCAAAAATACTTTTGGCCATAACTTCCTCAAAACAAGTCGAAATCCAACTTTTCAAAGGTCTATTTTGGGTAAAATCGAATTCTCTACAACATGAAACAATCAAAACATAAAAATAATAAAGTTTAATAGATCAAAATCCAAAAAAACGAAAATAATATAAACTTAGATCTACAAGAAAATATCCATAAAAATGAAAAATGCCAAGTTCTAAAGTATCTTAGAATCTCGCGAGAAAGACAATAGAACAACAAAAATGGAGTTTCTCCATGAAGCAAGTTGTACTTGCCTAAGCTTCTCTTGGTAGGTGGAGAAGTTAAGGGGAAGAAGATGAAGAATAAATGAAAAGTAAAGATGAGAGAGAAGGGGGTTGGGTTTTAAAATGATGATGGTGGTGGTAGGTAGGAGTTTTCTTTTGGTTTATGATGAACCCAAAAGCAAAGCAAACCAAGCTAAACCAAACCAAGCTAAGCCATAACCAATGAAGTACCAAAATAACCATGCCAATATAACATGCTAAAAAATAAAATCATGACTAGCTAACCATGACTAATAAAAATACGGACCCAAAATATGTACACGTATACGAAAAATAAGTAACACAAATTTCGAGGGTGACAACTCTATCCACCTGAAAAGAATTCCGTCCTCGAAATTTAATTAAAGAGGCTAGAGGTGTCGGGACAGATTACATAATCAGATGCAATCTACAGCTAAGCAATCAATCAAGCAATCAAATATGCAAGCAATGATTCAAAGTGTAAGGAATAAGAATGATATTATACCTTACGAGTCAAACAGGTCGGGATATCGCGATCGGATATCATCCTCACGCTCCCACGTTGACTCACCCAAAGAGTGATGACCCCAAGCAACTCGGACTAACTTGATAGTCTTGTTCTTGAGTGTCTTCTCTCTTCGATCCAATATAGTCACGGGCCTCTCCTCATACGAAAGGTTGGTACCAACAACCAATTCTGAATGATCCAGGATGTGGCTCGGGTTCGGGATATACTATCGCAGTTGGAATACATGGAATACGTCATGCACCTCACGTAGCGATGGTGGAAGAGCGAGACGATAGGATACATCTCCTACTCGCTCCAGAATATCAAATAGCCTTATATACCTAGGACTAAGCTTTCTCGGTACGCCGAAACGAATGATACCACGGTTAGGCGAAATCCTCAGGAATATATAGTCGTCGACAGAAAACTCAAGAGGGCACCGATGAGAATCGGCCTAATGACGCTGGCGATCTTGGGTAACTCGAAGATGATCTCTGACTCTCCTGACCACCTCAACGGTCTGAGCAATCATTTCTGGACTGAGCATTTGCCTCTCCCCGATATCGTCCCATGCTAGCGGGGATCGGCACTTCCTACCATACAGTGCCTCGAACGGTGCCATCTGGATACTAGCTTGGAAACTGTTATTGTACGAGAACTCCACCAGGTGCAGGTGATCTTCCCATGAACCACCAAAGTCGAGCGTACAAGATCTCAACATATCTTCGAGAGTCTGGATCATGCGTTCTGACTGACCATCTGTCTGTGGGTGATATGCTGAGCTGAACTGGGGGCGAGTCCCAAACTCTATTGCAGGCTACGCCAAAAGTGCGACGTAAATCTGGAATCTCTGTCCGAGGTGATACTGACTGGTACACCGTGTAATCTGATAATCTGCTGGAGATACATCTCCGCTAGCTGAGCCGTCGACTGACCAACTCTGAACGGGAGAAAGTGAGCTACTTTCGTGAGCCTGTCTATGATAACCCAAATAGCATCTCTGCCAGCCGGGGATCTAGGCAATCTAGTCATAAAATCCATGGTTATATGCTCCCATTTCCACTCTGGAATTGGCAATGGTTGAAGTAGTCCAGCTGGTCTCTGATGTTAACTTGTTGGCAGACTAAACAACGAGAGACAAACCAGGCTATCTTCCTCTTCATGCCATTCCACCAAAAGTGCTGGCGAATATCATGGTACATCTTAGTACCGTCGGGATGAATGGAATACTGTGAACTGTGGACCTCTGCCATGATCTTTTATCTGATATCTCCACTGGGTACATAAAGACGTGTACCATATCGAAGTGTACCGTCTTCATGGATACATAACTCTGGTCTTTGTCCTGCCTCACACTCTACTCTGAGTCACTGAAGCTTAGAATCTGCCGACTGCGCCATCCGGATCCTCTCGACTATGCTGGAATGAATCTGTATGCTGGCTATCAATTCCACATTGGTAGGAAGGACAACTTCTATTCCTATCTTCTGAAGATTGGCTAATAATTTTGACTGTGCTGTGAAAAAATAAACTCCAGCTCTCCTGCTCAATGCATCTGCAACAACGTTGGCCTTCCCAGGATGATACTGCAAGTTGATGTCATAATCCACAAGCAGCTCTAGCCATCACCTCTGACGCATGTTGAGATCCTTCTGGGTGAACACATACTTCAGACTCTTGTGGTCGGTGAAAATCTCTACCCTATCTCCATACAAGTAGTGCCTCCAAAGCTTAAGTGCAAACACTACTGCTGCCGGCTCTAAGTCATGGGTTAGGTAATTCCTCTCATGATCATAAAGTTATCGTAACGCATAAGCTATTACCTTCCCATGCTGCATCAGAACACATCCTAAACCTCTGTCCGAAGCATCACAATACACTGAGAATCCTCCGGTTCCGTCTAGAAGCGTGAGAATAGGAGCCGTCATCAAGCCTCGCTTCAATCTCTCAAAAGAATCCTGGCACTCTACTGTCCAAGCAAACTGCACATCCTTGCGGGTCAACTGGGTCAATGGCGTTGAAATTCGAGCAAAGTCTAAAACAAATTGCCGATAGTAGCCGGCCAAGCCAAGAAAACTGTAAATTTCTGCCACTGTGCTAGGTACCGGCCACGTTTCAATGGCCACGATCTTCTGGGGATCCACTTCAACTCCGCCTCGGGTGATGATATGACCCAAGTACGAAATGCGATCGAGCCAGAACTCGTATTTACTGAACTTGGCATATAACTAGTGCTCTCTGAGAATCTGGAGGATAACTCGGAGATGTTGCTCATGCTCCGCTTTATTCTTGCTGTAGACCAGGATGTCCCAGGAACACAATCACGAACTGATCCAAATAAGGCATAAAGATACGATTCATGAGGTCCATGAATACTGCCGGCGCATTAGTGGCTCCAAATGGCATCACAAGGAACTCCCAATGCCCATACCTAGATCTGAAAGCTGTCTTCGGGATGTCCTGCTCTCTGACTCTGATCTGATGGTATCCTAACCACAAGTCGATCTTCGAGAATACTGTTGCCCCTTGAGTTGATCAAACAAGTCATCCATCCTCGGGAGAGGGTATCTGTTCTTGATTGTCACTGAGTTTAAGGTACGATAATCTACACATAATCTGGACGTACCATCCTTCTTTTTCACAAGAAGCATCGGGGCTCCCCAAGGTGATCCACTTGCACGAATGAATCCCTTGGTTCTGAGTTCTTCAATCATCTTGTACAATATCTCTAGCTCTGACGGCGCCATCATGTAGACTCTCTCTGACACTGGGACTGTCCCGGGAATCAAGTCGATGGTAAACTCGATCTCTCGCTCTGGCGGTATCCCTGGAAGCTCTTCTGGGAAAACATCTGGAAACTCTTCGACTATCCGAGGTAACTGTACTACTGCTACTGCCATCCGCAATACTAGAGGAGAAGGTTCAACTTCGTCTCGGGAGAAGAAAAACTCTGGCTCGCCTGGAATGCTAAAAATAACCCTGCCAATGTGGCAGTCTATCCTAGCATACTGGTCCCTCAACCAATCCATCCCAAAGACCACATCATAATCGGTCATCGGAAACTCTATCAATCTATCGGAGAATTCTCTACCGCTAACTACGACCCGACACGAGGAAAACACTCTATCTACTCCCACAAGTCCGTTACCAGTAAGTATATTGAGCCTTACTGATAATAACTCGGGCTCCAATCCTACCCGTGTCGCGAATCGTACAGACATAAATGAATGTGAAGCACCAGAGTCAAATAATACTGAAGCTGGAAAGGTGTTGACGAGAATAGTACCTGACACTACCTCTCCTGGTGCTAATCCTTCTTCTCCCATAGTCAAGGCCAGCACTTGACCATGTCCTCTGGGTGCGGGTCCCCTCTGCTAAAAATTCCTCTGCATGCTCTGGATCAGGGCTTGGGCTTGAGCATACTGTTGCGGTCTCTGCTGCAGGAATGCCTGGGCCTGCGTCGACAATGGCCTCGGGAACGGGTACTGCAGCTGCTGCTGCTGGACTGGTGCTGGTCCTCTAACTGAAGGACTAGAAAAGGCTGACGAACTTCCCCTGTTCGGGCAGTTCCCAACCCTGTGGTCCGGGGCAGCACAAACCAAGCACAAACCCTGTACTTTGCGACACTCTGACACCACATGTCCTGGCTTCCCGTAGTGTGAACATTCCACTGCGGAAGACTGCTTCTGCTGCTGAGGGTGCGTCGGGGTGGAATGCTGAACCGACGTCACTGAGGCCGTCTGCCTCGGAACTCTAATGGTCAAAGCCCTGGCTGCCGGGGCTGGTGCTGATGACTGATTCATCTGGCCGTAAGATCGCTTTCGACCTCCGGTCCTATCCACGATCCTCTGGGAGGTATATTCATGCCTCCGGGCTGCTCTCAACACTGCATCAAAAGTTTGATGCTCAAATTGCTCCACCGCCAATAAAATCTCTAGGTGGAGCCCCTGCTGGAACTGATGGGCTCTATCGAACTCTGTCGCCACCAAGGTGGGAGCAAACCGACTAAGCCTGAAAAACTCGGCCGCATATCCATCGACCATCCTGTCCATCTGCTTCAGATTGGTGAACCTCATCTGCAGATCGTACCGAGCTACAGCATCGAAGTACTTGGTCTGGAATCTCTTCCTGAATATTGCCCATAAAATAGGGGCCACTAATCCATCGGCCTGCGCTGCCCACCAGCTGTGGGCAAGATCTAGTAACTGCAGGCGCACTAGGGCCACCTTCTCGTTCTCTGGAGTCCTGGCTGCTTCTAGAATCACCTTTGTGTCCTGAAGCCAAGCATCTGCAGCGATAGCATCTTCACTGCCGTCAAAGAAGGGAGGGTTCAAGTGTTTGAAGCTGTTGGCCGTGCTATTACCCTGATGACCTCCTCTGGTCAAAGCGTCTGCCACCGCCTGGTGCAAGGCATCTCCGCGACGTTCCTGGGAGGCTAATAGTGACCTGATAAGACCCACCAAAGTGCCATTATCAGGCTCTGCAGGCTGGACAGGCTGAACTGGTGTCTCTCCTCCAGTAGACATAACTCTGGAGGCTACTCCTGAATGCTGGGCTTGATTCCCAGGTTGCTGCTGGTCCACGGGAGGTGCTCCACCTTGCTGATCGACAGGTCCAGGAACAATGCCGCTGAAGAAGACGACATGGAGAACAATAAGGAAGGACCAGGACAGATCAACGATACAAGCATGTGATCAGGTCGAGATTTTCAGGGATCAAGAGGATACGAGTAGAGATCAAGGGAGAGTACTGATTGAGACATCTATTCGGTAAACCCTTACATATCTTGATTTACAAGACCTGCATGGGCCACCACTAAAACCATATAACGCCCCAGAACCAGAATACTGGAGAGCGGGAGCGTACATAGCCAGCTACGTATATTAAAGTGCAATCCACCTCGCTATACGGTCACGGCTGTCTAGATACATGAGGGTTTAACTATAAGCCAACAGTCTCCAATGGTCATGAACAAGCCTATTGTCTCAATCACAAATAAGTAGTAACAGTTACAAGATGTCAGAGCACCAAATATATAATAGTAAGGCATCCCATACATTACATATTCGGATGATCATGAAGCTAGTCGTGCAAAATGTCAAGACTAGCAAGAGTTTTAGTCAATACATGATCAACCCTAGGATTTGTCAATCATGTTACAGCCCGTAGGCAGACAATAAGTAAAGGTGCAACCGAGCTAACACGTGCTCGCCGGCTAAATGCCTCAAAAGAATAATTTTTACAATAAAGTGGGAGGACAAAAAGAAATCCACTCGTTGCCAGGATTACACCTGGTGGTCACCATCTGGCTGGAAGACATGTAGATCCTCTGGTGCTGCTCGGATATCTGGTCATACAAAACCAGCTGGGTCAGACCTCAGAAAGAGCAAGTGCCACAAAGGAGGCTTCACTTAGGAACTAAAATTAGCATATCACAATAGAATATTAAAGATAATAAATAAAGAACTGATAATAATAGAGATAACAACAGTAAACTGAGTACGAAGAAACCATTCAAGTAGCCAGGTCACAACCCTTAAACCAAACAAGGACCGGGGTTGTAACCCTTCACCTGAATATAAACTCGTCTCAAATACTATTGGTATAGTAAAGACAGTAAATGAAGAGAGGACACATAACTACTCCGGAAGCCAGGTTACAACCCTTAAACCAAATAAGGACCGGGGTTGTAACCCTTCGCCTGAACAGAACTGGACCCCTGATCTTTATTGCTAAGGCCAGTATAAATAATCATGGTATTAAGGTAAGGTAAAATATGACGAACATGGCATGGGGTTGAAATAAGACAATAAACGAAAAGAGGACATAGAACTGCTCCGGGAGCCAGGTTACAACCCTTAAACCAAACAAGGACCGGGGTTGTAACCCTTCGCCTGAACAGAACTGGACCCCCGATCGTTATTGTTAAGGCAAGCATCAATAATCATGTCATATCACAATCTTACACAGGATCAGGATAAGACTAAGCTGGAATAAACTCCATTCAATCAATCACGGCCAATCAAGAGTACGGTTTGATACTTTTAACTAACTAGGGTTATCACAAGCCTAGTTACTAGCAAGATGCAATGAGATTATCCCAACAGCCACAAGCCCTGCAGATCATCCGGTTATCCGGGTCGAATGTCCGTTTATAAAAAATGCAACACGTGACTGTGTGCTGGAAATGTGCCCTACTCGTCGGTAGGTTACAAGTCCACTTAATGCGCCTAGATAACGGGATTACCTGTAGCTGGAAATCTCTTCATGTCGTAACAGCATGATGCAAGACAGTATTGGTTTATTTGTACAAACACAATCGTCCACGGTGTCCAGGTCTTTCATACTTATCATGTCAGACTAGCTGTCGTAACAGCATGTCAGGATATATCATGTCAGTTTACTTGTCAAGAGTACGCCACGGTAGGCCACTATCGCATTCTATTCTTATATTGTTATAAATGAGAAAATTTTGTATAAAATAACTAATAACATATTCTTGAAGTCAAAGAAAAGATCTACAACTTTCATGTTGGGAGTTGGAGAAATTCTAGCCACAATTCAGCCAAATAGGACTTGAAATAGCCAAAAACAGCTAAAATAGGCACTATGCGGCACTATTCAGCACTATGCGGCACTATTCAGCACTATGCGGTACTTTCATATGCGGCTGGATACTATGCGGCACTATGCAGCACCCTTATGCGGCTGCACACTATGCGGCAATATGCGGCACCCTTATGCGGCTAGACACTATGCGGCACTATGAAGCACCCTTATGCGGCTGGACACTATGCGTCACTATGCAGCACCCTCATGCGACTGGACACTATGCGGTACTATGCAGCACCCTCATGCGGTTGGGCACTATACGGCACTATGCAGCTCCCTCATGCGGCTGGGCACTATACAGCACCCTCATACGGCTGGGCACTATGCGGCACTATGCAGCACCCTTATACGGTTGGACACTATGCAGCACCCTCATGCAGCTGGGTACTATGCGGCACTATGCAGCACCCTCATGCGGCTGGACACTATGCGGTACTATGCAGCACCCTTATACGGCTGGACACTATACAGCACCCTTATGCGGCTGTGCACTATGCGGTACTATGCATCATCCTCATGCGGCTGGGCACTATGTGACACTATGCAGCACCCTCATACGGCTGGGCACTATGCGGCACTATTTATCGTCCCTGCCAAAATCAGAACAGATGAACATAGAAATGGTCAAAAATGCTTTTGGCCATAACTTCCTCAAAACAAGTCAAAATCCAACTTTTTAACGGTCTATTTTGGGTAAAATCGAATTCTCTACAACATGGAATAATCAAAACATAAAAATAATGAAATTTAATAGATCAAAACCCAAGAAAATCGGAAATAATATAAACTTAGATCTACAAGAAAATATCCATAAAAATAAAAAATGCCAAGTTCTAAAGTATCTTAGAATTTCGCGAGGAAGACAATAGAACAACAAAAATGGAGTTTCCCCATGAAGCAAGTTGCACTTGCCTAAGCTTCTCTTGGTAGGTGGAGAAGTTAAGGGAAAGAAGATGAAGAATAAATGAAAAGTAAAGATGAAAGAGAAGGGGGTTGGGTTTTAAAATGATGACGGTGGTGGTAGGTAGGGGTTTTCTTTTGGTTTATGATGAACCCAAAAGCAAACCAAACCAAGCTAAACCAAACCAAGCTAAGCCATAACCAATGAAGTGCCAAAATAACCATGCCAATGTAACATGCTAAAAAATAAAATCATGACTAGCTAACCATGACTAATAAAAATATGGACCCGAAATATGTACACGTATACTAAAAATACGTAACACGAATTTTGAGGGTGACATTGCCTCTCTAGCCTCTTGATTAAATTCTGAGGACGAAATTCTTTTAAGGTGGGTAGAGTTGTAATGCCCGTGGTTCGTATTACGTATTTTGGAATACGTGTACGTATTTTTATCTCGTATTGCATGTCTCCCTGTTTGATTTGTTTTGGTATTTTATTGATTGGTTTATCTTGGTTCGGTTCGGATTGTTTGGGCTTGGTTCGGTTTTGTTGTGAACCCACCCTACCTACCACCACCATCACCATTTATTAACCCCCACTTTTTTCTCTCTCCTCATTTATTCTTCTTCTTCCCCACCATTACTCCTCACCTACCTGAGAGAGAGAGGGAAAGCTTAGGCAAGTGCATCTTGCTTCATGGAGGAAGTCCATTTTTATTGTTTCATTGTCTTCCTCATGTGTTTCTAACCCACTTTAGTACTTAGCATTTTTTATTTCCATGGTTAATTTCTTGTAAATCTAGCTTTGTGGTATTTTCAGTTTTCAGGAGTTTTGATCTATCAAACCTGCATATTTTTGCTATTTGATGGTTCCATGATGTAGAGAATTCCATTTTGTCCAAATTTAACCTACGGGAGTCAGGATTTGGGTTCTTATTGTTGTTTGGTGGAGCATGGAGGACATGGTATTTTTTATGGACAAGTTCTCTGTGGAAGCCATTAATTGCACTCTGAGCCGCATGAGCATTTCCTAGCTCTGGCCGCATGGCCTTTCTTGTTTATGCGGCCAGGGCTATTTAAGTTGCATGGCCTTCTAATTAAGTTGCTTGCATGCTTGCATGCAACTTGCCTAAGCCGCATGGCCGATTAATTAATTGGCTGGCCGCATAGGCCAATCCAAAGTCAGTCGCATATGGCCAATACAATGTTAGCCGCATGGCAATTTGCCAATTCATAGCCGCATGGGCCTTTGGCCATTAGCATTAATATTGCCAAGTGAGCCGCATGGCCTTTGGCCATTAGCATTAAATATTTGCTTGTATTAAATATTTGCCATTAGTATTAATCATTTAGCCTTGGCCATTAGCATTAGCATTAATTAATTTCTTGCATTTTGTATGCAACCTGCTCATTTGGCCGCATAAGAATTTTTTTGCTAGGCCATTTTGCAAGCATTCATTTGCATGCATGGTCATTTAAGTATTAATTTTGCATGCTTTTTAGCTTGCAAGCTATCAGCTTGGGCATTTGCATGCATTAGCAATTTGTGCTTAGCCGCATATAGGCCATGAATATTATCATGACCGCATATGCAAATCTCTGCATGGCCATTAAACTATTTCATAGCCGCATGACCACTTTTCATTTTGGCCGCATATGACCGATGGAGTTAATGCTGGTCGCATATGGCCGATAGAGTTCTTGGCCGCATATGGCCAACTCATTTGTTGGCCAATTAATTAATGCATTAGCATTTAATTGCACTTAGCCGCATGGAATTGTTTGTTAGCCGCACATGCTTTTGCATTCTTGGCCGCATATGCTTTTGCACTCTTGGCCGCATATGCATGCATATAGCCGCATGGCCTTTGCAAGCATTAATTGCTTGCGTGCTTATATATTCGCTTAGGCCATTAAATAATTACTTGGCCGCATATGGCAAGTTTAGCTGGCCGCATGGCCTTAGCTAATTGTATGGCCGCTTGCATGCATGTGCATTAACTTTAATTAATTGCTTACATTTATTTGTAAGCAACTTGCTGGCCGCATATGGCATATTATTTGCTGGCCGTATATGGCCTAATTTTTCCTGAGCCGCATGAGTCCTCCACAGTCCTTGCCCCTTCTAATATTTAATTACTACATGTATGCTTGTGCCACATTAATATTTGATATGTTCCCTGACATGATGGTGACCCGTTGTGGTACACTTTTGACAAATGACATGACATGATGGTGACCCGTTGTGGAGCACTTTTGACAAATGACTTGACATGATAGTGGTCCGTCGTGGCGCACTCCTGACAGTGAACTTGACATGATAAACTTGACATGATAAACCTGACATGATATATCTCGATATGCTGTTGCGACGACTAACTTGACATGGCAAGAATGAATGACCTGGACACCGTGGACGATTGTGCTTGTAGAAATGAACCCGTCTTGTCTTGCATTATGTCTAGGACAGGAACCCCTGAGTACCACGGTCAGGGGTACCTACTGAAATTGACTAAGGCTAATAACTAGAATAATTCCATAGTCATGAAAGATTTCCCCAGTTACAGGCGATCCCGTTATCCCGGCCACCATTGTTGGACTTGCAGCCTGCCGACGAGTAGGACACAAGTCTAGATTCACTGATATGTGGAATATAACGAGGCATTGCTTAATGAATCCAAGTCGCCTGGATAACCTGGATTAGCTGCAGGGCTTGTGGCTGGAGGAACATCTCATTGCATATTGCTAGTAACTAAGGCTTGTGATAACCCTAGTTAGTTAAAGTATCAAGTCATACTTATTGCTTGGTCGTGATTGTTGGATGAGGCATAATCAGTCTAGTCTTGTCTTGATTCCGTACAAGATTGTTACATGACCTAATTTTCTTATATTATCTTGTCGATAAATGGTGAGAAACCAAGTTTCGTTCAGATGAAGGGTTACAACCCCGGTCCTTATTTGGTTTACGGATTGTAATCTGGTTATCTGAATAGTTCCATGGTTATCTCGTCGTATATCATCCTGATATATATTTCTTATTTCCAGTTCTTACTACTTATTTATATTCTTGTGCTAATTGTTGGTTTTAGTTCCTAAGTGAAGCTTCCTTTGTGGCACTTGCTCTTTCTGGGATCTGACCCAGCTGGTTTTGTATGGCCAGATTTCGGAGCAACTCCAGAGGATCTACCGACTTTTCAGCCAGATGGTGACCACCAGGCGTAACCAGGACAACGAGTGGGTTTATTTTTGGCTCTCCCACTCTATTATAAAATTCTCATTTTGAGGTGTTTAGCCGGCGAGCACCTGTTAGCTCTTCTTGCATACCTTTTTACTGTCTGCCTACGGGCTGTAACATGATTGACAGATCCTAGGGTTGATCATGTACGACTAAACTCTTGCTAGTCATCACATTTTGTAACAACTAGTTTCATAATCAGCTGAATATGTAATGTTTGGGACGTCTTACTATTGTATATTTGATGATCTTATATCTTATAACTTTACTTGCTTGCTTGAGATTGAGACATTTAGGCGTGTTATTGACCATAGGAGACTGATGGATTGTAGTTAAACCCTCATATATCTTGACAGCCGTGACCGTATAGTAAAGTGGATTCTATTTCATTATACGTAGCTGGCTATATATGCCCCCCGCTCTCCAGTATTCTGGTTCTGGGACGTTACACTTACTGCCGCCGTCTCACAACGGTGCAGGCTGGGCATGATCCGATTCGACCCAACAATTTGGGACCGGGTCGTGACACATTGAATCTTATTTGTGCCAAAGAAACTTGGTCGAGTCTGGTTGCCCAACAAGTCCTGATACAGTGACCTGGTTGCTCATAGGCTGATACTTACCTTTGAATACCCTGAACCCGACGAGCACCTACCCGAGTCTCCCAGTAAGATTTAATGTTCAGGATGAAGGGTTCCTATCTGAGCCTAATGTTCGAAACAAAATCGAACTTAGTACTCAGGTTACATGGCAGGGGTATTCTATTAGAATTCTCTGGTATGGAAGATCGGGTTGACACCAATAGTATTCCCAGGATTTGGGGTCAGGCCTTTTCTGTCTTTCGATTCCTGGTAAATATGGTTGGTTTATTAAACATCAGTAATCCCAGGATTTGGGATCAGACTTTCTCATCCCTGAACTTAGGGTCCTAAAGGTTCCCAACCCAAAGTTATCATGCCCTCTTGTATCAGGTATCAATATGATACCCGACCCTTAAGACTGATCTGTTTGGGATCATATCATTGGTAGCCGATCTCTACTGATATTCTTAGAGTATCACAGGGTTTCAGACGGTGTGGTATTGGGTTTTGATTAGTTCTTGGTATCGGTATGGTGGTTATTCCCATCATTAAACATGATTCTCAAGTGACCAACCATGCAGCCAAAACTAATTGAGCCCGAGATTGAAGACAACCCTTAGATGAAGTAGAGAACTTACCCCTGTTGCTGTGACAGTCCTGCGGAAGAAACGACAGTCCCCAAACTCTCTTTCTTCCTCGCTCTTCCTTTCTCAATTCTGATCTCCTACTCGGTTTTCTTCGACAGGAGGATTCTAGGGTTGAAGAGGAAATCGGTGGCTCTTCTTTACCTATATATATATATATATATATATATATATATATATATATATATATATATATATATATATATATATATATAAAGGAGTTTCGATTTAAAATCTGATTTGGGCTTATCAATGGATGTAATCTGATTTGCACCTGAAATCTTCTCAGGATAAGGATCGTTCAATACCTATCTATAATTACCTAGGTTGGCCGAGAGTTTACAGATGATAGGAAGCAGGATTTGAATCTTGCTTTTGTGGAATCATCTCTCAAGGAGATTTGGATTTGAATTCAATCCAAATGTGGAGAATTTAGTTTGAATTTCAGGGTCATCCCGGCCTGTGGGTTTGTTATCTTAAAAAAAATCGAATTTAACTATAGAGTTCAAGAGTCGACTGGGAATAGTTAGAATTGAGAATTCTAAATCTGAATTTATCTATTGGTGATAAGACTATTTGCCCTGCGTTCAAAATATACCAGGGGTACAAATTATATCCTGAATTCAAAATCAGGAATTACGCTAAGGTCCATGTTACAAATTCTTTTGCAAAGAACCCCCCTTATTAGTACATATATTTACATTTATAAGTGTATTAGAAAAACAGGTGTCTAATTTAAAATGGAAATTAAATAAATAATAATTAATAAATAATAAAAAAAAATTAGCATGATGAAAATTGATCAAGGGGTTTACACCCCCCTTCCCGCCACCGCCCCTCCTCCTCCGGTGGCGGCAAGCAGCGACGGCGGAGGCGGGGAGGGGGGGCGCACGACGAGGAGAGGGAAGGGGAGCGGGGGCGGGAGCGGTGGCCGGAGGCGGCGGCGGCGGCATCCGGCCTGCAGGAGGGAAGGGAGGCGAGAGGAAAGAGGAAGAAAAAAAATGGAAGAGACATTTTGGTCAAAAAAATATGGTCAAGACAATTGACTATCAATTTCTGACGGATTCCATCCAAAATAGAGGAAACTGTATATTTTTGTAACACAATGGGGTGTACCGTGAAATGTGATAAATAAAGTGGAGCAAGTCAAAAAATCTCTAATATTTAAAGGTTTTTGTTAGGTTAATGACATTTTTCTAATGTATGTTCCCCTATATATGTATATAATGGTTTTCCTATGCAATTTCTTTAATGGCATTTTCCTAATGTGTTGTTCTCCTATGTATACAAGAAAGCTGAACAAGATGAAGGGTTAGTGGCATTTTCATTATCTACTTTGCATGGAAACATGCAACAATATGGGACTGTTTGGATAGATGTCACTCTTTGAAAGTGTGAAAGTGGCACTTACATCATGATGAGTTACAATGCACTTGCAGTAAGTGGCACTTTCCAAAATATGTTTCGATGTAGTACTTTTTGTCTAGTAGAAGAAAAATGGGTTTGGTGTTTGGATGGTAGTTGAAAGTGGAGAGAAAAGGAGTTCGGTTGTTTGGATGGTGGTTGAGAGTGGATATTGGATTGAAGATATGATAAATTAAACATTTTTAATAGATAATTAAACTAACTTAATTAAACAAATTAAACCAACTATATCTAATAAATATCCTCTCTTATCTCTCTCTCTCTATTCTCTGTAACATTTTGGGGCTGTCCATAAATACCACCTCTCCCTACCGCCTCCTCTCCTCCACCACGTCCTTCCTACCGCCTCCTCTCCTCCATCACAACGGCTTTGGATCTGGTGGACCTCCTCCTCCACATCTTCCTCTCCTACACCGCCTCCTTCACAGTCTCCTCTCCTCCACCCACCTCCTCTCCTCCACGCGAGGCCCTCGCCGTCACAGCGAGGGCCTGCCACCTCCGCGAGGACCCCCGCCATGCCACGTAGCCCTCGCCGTCGCCACACCACGCAGTCCTCTGTCGGTCTTGATCTTCGAGCAGAGGCGCCGGAAGCCCCTCGTCGACTGGATCGAGAAGGAGGAGACAACTCCTCGCGGGTCTTCCTCGTCACCATCGTCGATTTGGTAGAGGAGGAGAGGAGTAGCCGATGATTTGCAGTACACTTACTCCTCTCCATCTTCCACCACTTGCAGCACACCTACATCACATTTTTGCTGCAAGTGAATTGGGGAATAAAATGGGGGGCAGTAACTCTAATTTGTCAGAGGTTACACTTCTCCCTCCAGTTGCAGCGCACAACCAAATGTTGCAACTCTGTTCAGTTTCACTGAATAGTGCTAAATGCAGCCACTTGTTGCACAGCTCCGTTGATCCAAACAGCCCTCATATAAGAGAGGATTTTGGTGGGGTTTTGTGTAATGTCCTGCCAGAGTACGACAAGTCGAGTATCTAACATACATCTCAGATTAAGACTTTATTTATTGTTTTAAAGCATAGTTATTGGTAATTTCGGAAGGCATTCCACATTTTCTAAAGTTGGTAGTCCTAACATTAAGGTGGACTGTCAACTTCGTTACAGTCTATTTTAATATTTAAATTCTTTAGGACTGCCAACTTTGTTGGCAGTCCTACTTTATGTTTGGACTGCCAACAAGTTGATTATCCTAGGACTGATCTATCCTGGAGTAAAATGTGGAGTGCCTTTAAAAATTACCTAGTTATTACATGAGTGTTTCTACACAATTTAGTGTCGAGTCACTCTTCGTATTCCTTGCCTAAATGGGGATAAATTTTCGGAGTGGAAGGACAAAGTCCTTTTGATATTAGGGTTGGTTAATATCAATTTGGCCCTCCATGTGAATGAACATGTTGTTCCAACTGACGAGAGTGCTGCTACAGAAAAGTATGCCTATGAAAGGCTATTTATAAGGGCACATAAGAAGTTTATCAGGGCTAGCCAGGATTAGGGCTAGCCAATGTTTGAGGAGATTTTACTTGGACTATCCAAATATTCCACTCAGGGGGCTGTCCAAACACCACCCCCCCCCCCCAAATCCCAAAAATTAATCTCATTTCTAAATTTCACTCTCTCTCTCTTCACAAACCCTAGCTTTCTTCTTCTTCTTCTTCTTCTTCTTCTTCTTCTTCTTCTTCTTCTTCTTCTTCTTCTATCTATCTTCTTCTTCTCCACCATTTCCATTCTCACATCTCCATCAAAACCAGAGTTTTCTTCTCATCTTCTTCTCCACCATTTCTATCATCACCATCTCCATCAAAACCCTAGTTTCCTTCTCTTTCTCAATTTCGATGGCACCCAAAAAATTAAATAAACCCTAAAATGCATGAAAGTAAAGCTTAAATACTTCTTTCCTCACAAAGAATGCATGGAATTAAATCCTAAAATGCATATTTCACTCTATTATCAAGATTGAAATAAATCCTAACATATTTTTTTATTCAAGAATTTCGACTTTAGGACTGCCAGAAATTGTGGCAGTCCTGAAATGAACTTGCTGTACAACAAGTATCTTTCATGAATGCCTCAATTTCTGGCAGTCCTCAATATGTCTAGGACTGCCAGAAATTGTGGCAGTCCTGCTGTAGAGCATGTCCCTTTCAGGACTGCCACAATTCCTGGCAGTCCTCAGTACTTCTAGGACTGCAAGCAATTGTGGCAGTCCTGTTGTATATCGAGTCTATTTCAAGACTGCCATAATTTCTGGCAGTCCTCAATACTTTTAGGACTGTCAGAAATTGTGGCAGTCCTGATATGAACCCAATTCTTCTACAACTAGGGTTTCTTCCATAGTTTTCTTCTACAACTAGGATTCCATGCATAATTCTTCTATTAATAAAGAAAAATTGGTTAATAGCACTACTACAAAAATCGTTAACAATGACACTTTATATATGACATCCATCTCAAAATGTTATTAATGATACATTTAATATCGACTCATTAGATGATCGTCATTAATAACTTTGTCAATGACATTAAAAAAAATAATGTCATGATAAGTACTATAAGATGATGACTAAAAAGATAAGAGTCATAAAAAGAATTATGGATGTCGTCTTTTGTGTGTAAAAAAGTGTATGTGGGACTAACAATGACACAATGATATTAAAAGTCATATTTAGTTTAAACAATGACGATGACATGTTGTATGTCATAAAATATTGATTAAAAACTATTGGATTGATCCCAGTGTTGATTATACGAATGAAGTATATGCTATTGCTCATTGATTACTTCACAAAATAGTTTAAGGTAGAGGCATTGCATGTCCAGTATCACCGAGAAGAACATCTAATGTTAATTTTGATTTTTTAGGTTTTTTTTGTTTTTTCCTTCTATTTTGTTTTTCTACTTTTTCCATTTTTTTTGTTATTTTTTTAATATTTTTCTCTTTTTAATATTTTTTATAATATTTTTGAATATTTTTTACAGCCTTTTTAGTATTTTTACGTTTTTATGAAATTCGGTTAACTTTTTTGGTTTTCTAAAAATATAACAAAATTTTATTTTTTATTTACCGTCCAAACATTACCCAAAAAATTAAAATTACTCTTTAGCTTAGTTCACAGTAGAAAAAGTTAATTATGCCTCCAAAATCGAAACCCCCAAGCCACAATTTTATTCCATAATTTCTCTCTCCCCTCGCAATTCCTCCTCTCCCTCGGGGGCCTCACTACAAACTACCACTCCCTAAACTCTCCACCGAAACCCTAGCCTCCATGGAACTCCTCCAAACCTTGGCTACAAACCCTAAACCTAACACATAGACCTTTGAGGAGTTGTCAAAGGGAAGTGGAGGATGGAGGCAGCCTCATTAAGGTCATGGGGCCTTCTCCTCCTCCAAGCCCCTTCATCCGCAGTGCCTTCTCATCCTCCAAGCCCGACCTCCTCCTCTACTCCATTCGCAACTTCTCAGTTCCTTTCTCCGTAAAACTCTAATTTCTACACCCACCACCGCCAATCCAAAGGAACAACCAAACTCGTCATATCCATGTTCGTATCGGAGAAGAGCAAGCAGGTGATGGAGATGGATGCCAAGTACCTGGTCGGCACCTACGTGACGTCGTCGTTGGACCTGGCCAACGAGAAATGATGCAAGTTGTGCGACATCGATGGGAAGGACTACTTCGACATGGCCGCCGGGATAGCCGTCAACTCCTTGTGCTACTATGATCCCGACTGGGTCCAGGCGGTGGCGATGCAGGCCGACACTGTCACCCATGTCAGCAATCGTCTACTCGACACCGCAGGTATCCTCTCCTCCCCGCCACTTGCTTGTTCTAATGCCCATGACAAGTTCCTTCAAAACAAATAGTGTCGTCATCTTTTTGATAATATTTGCAAAGATTTTAATGCACACCCAGCCTGCCGATCCAGGGTTGCAGGAACAAGTCTAGGCAATATTAAAAAAGTAAGATTGATCTTTTCTCATTCTTCTTAATTTTGTTAATGGCTTCAATAGCTGGAACTTATATTATATTGTTAATAAATAAAGATGACACATAAAAGTCATCTTTTATAAATAAATATGACACATAAAAGTCATCTTTTATGAATAAAGATGATGTGTGATGAGCGTCATTATTTTCTGACAATAATAACATATAGAAGTCATCTTTTGTAAATAAAAATGACGCATAGAAGTTATCTTTTAGAAATAAAGATGACACATACAAGTCATCTTTTATAAATAAAAACTATGCATAGAAGTCAGATTTTGTAAATAAAAATGACACATAAAAGTCATCTTTTGTAAATAAAAATGGCACATACAAGTCATCTTTTATAAATAAAGATGACGTGTGTTGAGCTGTCATTATTTTCTTATGATAAAGATGACCCCCACGTAGATGACGGCCATGCAAATGTCATTAATTAGCATATTTAGCCGTCATTGTTGACCATTTTTGTAGTAGTGTATAGACTAATAGATTTGATAGATTTGATAACCCAATTTCTTCTACAACTAGGGTTTCATCCATGATGCCCAAACAAGAAGAAGAAAAATAAAGTAGGGTTTGGAGAAAGAGATCTGAGAAATTAGAAGAGAGCAAAAAATCAAAATAAACTAGATTTGCAAAAATTGATGTTCTTGTTGTTGTTGTTGTTGTTCTTCTTCTTCTTCTTCTTCTTCTTCTTCTTCTTCTTCTTCTTCTTCTTCTTGTGAGGAAAGAGAGGAGAGCAAAAAAAAAAGTTGACTTATATACTCACAAGTTGGCTAGCCATGAGTAATTTTTTCAATGACAAACTTGTAAATAAATCAAAATTTGCTTTTGGCTAGCCCTGATAAACTTCTTATGTGCCCTTATAAATAGTCCTATGAAATGTGGGAGCATACCAATCGCCTAAGTCTGAAGCTCATAAAGTCTCACAATGCACTACTAAAATAATAATAAAATCACATGTCTTTAGCAATAGAAAATATTTTGTTGTTCTCAACCAAAATTCGAACCCCACCTCCTCCGATGAACTCCTTCTCTGAGGGGCTGTTTGGATAGAAGTAATTCTTTGAAAGTGTAAAAGTAGCACTTACATTATGTTGAGTTTCAGTGGACTTGCAGCAAGTGGCACTTTCCAAAATGCATTGGATAGAGTACTTTTTGTCTCCTGCAAGTGGAAGAAAAATAAATTCGGTGTTTGGATGGTTGTTGAAAGTGGATGTTGAAAGTGACAAAAATTCTTGAATATTAATTAAAATGACAAATAATTTTAATTTTAATAAATATTCTAAATATTATAACTAAATCAATTATTATCATTCAGTTACCAAAAAAAGTAATTATCATAGTTAAATACATTAATTAACGTAATTAAATTAACACCAAAGTTTTTTTTACTTTCTATTTTTTTGGAAGAGCAGCAGCAGACCCCAAACCATAGATATAGTAATTACCATTATTATTATTATCATTCTTTTTTCTTCTTCTTCTTCTTGAAAACCACCGCCTCCTCTTCTCACATGCCACGGCTCCAGATTCAGAGCGTCTCCAATAAGTTCGAGGTCTGCAGTGGCGGGGGCGAGGGGAGGTCTACAGCGACAGGGACGAGGGGCGGCGAGGTTTGGAGCGACGGCGCTCGTTGGTCGCTACAGAGGTGCGCCACCGCGGCCTAGGCCATCACGGCTACCGCGCGCCTGGCTCATCCACTTACAGTCCACTTTCCTCACTTTTGTGATGCAAGTGGAGAGGAGAAAAAGTAGGGGGGACAGGAACTCAAGATGTCAGAGATTCTTCACTTGCTGCAGCACTTACATGTCGAACCAAACGCTGAAAGTGCTGCGACCTTCACCCACTTACAGCAAAAACTCCCACTCTCCGTCCACCTTCCGCCTACCAAACAGCCCCTGAATGCGACTTAGGGGACTGTATATCTAAGTTTGTCACTTGTCAATTTTGACAAAATTAACCATAAACCGTTGCCTTATTTAATTTAGTTTCATTAGTTTGAACATTCTTAATTTGTGCTTAGTTTCAATTTTTTAGAAAATATATGATTATTTTTGCTTATTATAATAGTTAGTCGTACTCAAATGCTCTATCCTAGAATTATAGGCGATAATTGAGGATACAAATACTAGAGTATTCACATTGATGTGTAGCCTGAGAACTCTAGTTTACATTGGATTGTCTTCTTGAGAATTTTTTTTACTATGATTAAATTACATAAAAAAAACTAAATATTTATAGATATCCACTTTCTTTTTTGAGTTTTACATTGACATTCTCTATATTTTATGTTTATTAAGCGGACCTCCCCTAATTTGAAAATAAATAGACTGACACCTCCTGTCTTTTATATTTTTTTAAACGTAGGGGTGGTAAGTGTAAAATCCTCTACGTAAATTATAAATTTTAGGGGTGGTCCGTATATTTAACACAAAACATAGGAAATGTCAATGTATTTATTTTTAAACTAGGGGAGGTCCGTGTAATAAACACACAACATAGGAAGTGTCAGTGTAAATAACCCTTCTTTTTTCAATTTGAGGGTGATTTATCAATTGATCTAGCTTGTAAATAATCCATTACAACTTAAGTGAAAATCAATAATTTTTCTACAATTTATTGAAACTATTTAAATAGGAAATGTAGATAACTAGCTAGAAACAAAACAAATATAAGCACTTGTCATGAACTTTTATTTCAATCTTACGATTCACAAAATGATCCAAACAATAATGCAAGGGAGGAACTACTCAAAGGCTGGTGTAGGCTCCAGCTCACTTAAAAGATTAATTTTTTCATATATGTTTTCCTTATAACTCAGCCCACCTCATCTCACCTTAGTTTGAATTTTTGGTTCGCCCTTGCAATAAGGCTAATTCATGTGCTATTACAACAACAAATTGAATTAGGATAACGAGCATCATAGGTAGGATAGCTACATTCACCTCCTTGATATCCAAGCTTGATGCAAAGCTTTCGGCAGAACCCTGGAAGAAGTTGGCATTACGCAATTCTTCGTCAATAGTTCAAAATCTCCACTTTGTACGCCATCGGCTAGTAGGAAAACAATACAGAAGAAGAGAATTAGGCTTAAAGGCTGATCATAGCCTGTTTGGTTCGTTGAAAGTGGGGGTGAAAGTTGAAGAAAATTGAAAGTCGGGTGAACTGGCTTCAGTTCAGGTGTTTGGTTTAAAAGTTGAAAGTGGTGTGAAAGTGGTTGATGGGACGCGGACGAGTTCCTGTCTCCTTTCTTTTGCTGCCAGTTTCACCACACCTTTTTTTTGGTGAAAGTAGTCTGGAAAGAGAAGGAAAAGTGTGGAAAGAGAAAAGTGGTCTTCGTTTAATATATCTCCAACCAACATCCACTTTCAACAACCATCCAAACAACGGAACTCTTTTTTTTTCCACTTTCAACAACCATCCAAACAATGAAACTCCTTATTCCTCCACTTTCATATTTTTCAACCATCAACCAAACAACTTTTGGAAACTCAAAATTTATGCGTACGCATCGCGTGCGCAAGTTTCGTTTTTCCACTTTCGCACTTTCATACACTTTCGTGCAACCAAACATGCCAGAACATGGTTGTTTTTGGCATTCTAAGAATCTTGTAGAAATACTATAAAAAAAAACTTTTCTGACATTTTAAGAGCTCTTGTTAGTGCACTTTCAAACAAGTTCACATTATATATATATATATATATATATATATATATATATATATATATATATATATATATATATATACTAGTCATAACCCGTGCCCATAGGGCATGGATCATTTAAGGTATTCCCCCTCAAAATCTTGGACTCCCAATTTTAAACCATCAAAATATTAAATTCCAACCACTGCTGGATGTGAATTTTCTTTGGATTTTCCATAAAATTCCACTCTCAATAATGCTCATCCACAACCATTATGAGTGCAAACCCCACTCTTTGGATTCTCCATAAAATCTCACTCTCAATAATGCTCATTCCCCATAAAACTCCACTCTCAATAATGTTCATCCACAACCATTATGAGTGCAAACCCCACTCTTTGGATTCCCCATAAAACTCCACAACCGTTGATTCACCAAGATTAAATCCCAACCACTCTTTATCTTGGCACAGTCAGTCCTAGGATTCAAAAACCTTTGTGTTTTGTATAATATATATATATATATATATATATATATATATATATATATATATATATATATATAAAAGCACTTGTCATGAACTTTTATTTCAATCTTAGGATTCACACAATAATCCAAACAATAAGGCAAGGGAGGAACTACTCAAAGGTTGGTGTAGGCGCCGGCTCACTAAAATTTTTTTTTTTTCGATATATGTTTTTCTTATAAGTCAGCCACATCTCAGCCCATCTCATCTCATTTTGGCTCGAATTTTTTGGTCCGCCCTTACAATAAGCCTAATTCAGGCGCTATTACAACAACAAATTGAATTAGGATAACGAGCATCATAGGTAGGATAGCTACATTCACCTCCTTGATATCCAAGCTTGATGCAAAGCTTTCGGCAGAACCCTGGAAGAAGTTCATTGCATGGCATTACGCAATTTTTCGTCAATAGTTCAAAATCTCCACTTTGTACGCCATCGGCTAGTAGGAAAACAATACAGAAGACGATAATTAGGCTTAAAGGCTGATCATAGTAGTAACATGATTGTTTCTGGCATTCTAAGGATCTTGTAGAAATACTTAAAAAAAAAACTTTTCTGACATTTTAAGAGCCCTTATTAGTGCACTTTCAAACCAGTTCACATTATTAAAATACGAAGGTTAAAATTTATGGTATCATTTGGTTTTTAGCGTCATGTGCGATCAGGGCCGGCCCAGCGGATTGGGTTGCCCTAGCCAAAAATAATTTTGGTTGCCCTTAAACTTTATTAAAATAATAATACATTTTATCAATATTGTGTTATGATAAGCAAGACAAGCTAGTTTTGCCAATATTGTGTTCCAGTGAAGTATCATCTAATGCAAAAAAGCCTAATAGTGCTAAGATATCAGTGGAAGAAAACAATAAAAAAAATTAGCATCTAACAACTCACTTGTCAAAAATCGTAATATTTAAAAATGAAATACTTTATCACCGACCTCCATAATCTTTGTTCTTAACATCCAAGTATGAAGCTGGAAGAACCCACTGGACTTTCGCCAAAGAAGGCCTACTTTTGATTTTGTACGACAGCTCCTTAGACACTATGCATTCGAAAGCAAAGAAATATTTTTTTAGACTGAATATATTGATTTCTTTGCTTCTTCCGAGTACACGAGGACAGATAAAAGAAAGTTAGAAATTAGACTTTTTCCGATGGGGACGAAGGGATTTTTTTTTTTTTTTTTTTTTTTTTTTTTTTTTTTTTTTTTGAGAAGGATTGTCCTAAGCCCGAGTGGTTGTCCAGGCCCGGGGGGTTGCTCAAGCCCAGGGGCTTGTCAGGCTCACCCCTGGGCCGGCTCTGTGTGCGATCGCACGTCTTGCACATGTTCATAAATGGTCCTGATAGTAACCAGATAATAAGAAAGAAAGATTGAAGGAGAAAATTTACGAGATGAAAGGAGCAAGGCCACGAGAACCGCAACCAACAAGAGCTTCACGGTAGCACGAGTGGTAGTCATTTCTCACAAATGTCGATATATCGATTGTAAATATAATGAACTTCGATGTGTTGTACAGAAGAATTTATAGGTATCATATCATATGCATGCTAATAAATTATGGATATAAATGATGAATTTTCAAGATATGCTTGCTTGATGTTTGCTCAATTAGCTGGATTGTCAATTTTTTGGCGTTCGTCTGCTAATGGTTTAATTTTGCATGACTTAAATTAATGTACCCTATTAAAGTTCTTTATCCTTCAAGCAATTGATTATTTTCTTTGTGTATCCACGTTTCTTACAGAGTATTCTAAACCATTAAAATCAATTCATAATTAGTCTCTGTAAAATAATTTCAGGAGGGATAACGACAAGAAAGAAAGGAGAAAAAACACTAATTGAAAGCCGATTTGGAGAATAAAAAGTACCCTTTTATCTCCAAATTAATGAAATTCGAAAATTTAGAATATTGATGTAGAAGATGACTACATAGTCCTAGCCTCTTTACCAATAGATTACATCCTTATCATAGACATAGTTTATAAGTAATTTAGGATTACCAAGATATTAAGTCCTAAATCTCTATCTCTAGTCTCTAATAATATAAGAGGACTTCAAAACGACTCAAAATTGAGCCATCAAAGCTGTGTGTATTTTATCAACCATTTTGTTGTTTGTTTTTTTTAAAGTCCCATAACCGTAGTTATTTTCTCGCGTAGTTTAAAGTAAAAGTAAAACCTAAAATTCTCCTAACTGCATGAATATGTATAAATACTAAAATATTTAGAATTTAAATTATATTTAAACTAACTACGTAATATTATCTAACTAAACACATATCCAAAAGTTTAAAAATATATTTATAATAAATCATAACTAAAATATATTCAAATTATATTTAAATATTCTAACATAATTTAAATTGGAAAATTTTATGAAATGGCCAAAAATTGTAAAAGTTTTATGAAAAATCTACCGCAAAATAACATTTCATCGCGTGCCCAGAATTAGTGAAAAACATATAAAGGGGTTCTGAGTGACCTTTTTGCCCTTCTAATTTATTGAAAACACCTCCGAATCCTACTCTTCAAAAAAAAATATTTCGATACTTTCTCTTCTTCCATACGCCGCTCAGTTTCGAATCTAGGTTTTCTCCTCCAAAATTTTCAAGCCTTACTTCAAAAACTTGTCGAAATTTTTTGGAAAGACGGACAAACGGTAAAACTGTTAAAACGAAGGTCCAAATATCATTTTTTTGCGATTCTAAAATTTTGGAAGACCGACTAACGAAGAAGATGTTAATCTCCGGCTCCTCAGAAATACGCTCTTTTTGCGACAAACCAGGTCTCGTTTCGACCTCCCAGTCAAAAGTTATGGCCTTCAAAGTTTCAAGTGACTATAAAATGCAGGAGAATGATCATTCTCTGTGGTAATATCACGGAGAATGACCATTATTCGTGCTAAAACCACCAAGAATGGCTATTCTCCGTGCTAAAACCACGGAGCCATTCTCCGTCTAACACAGAGAATGACTATTTTTTGTCAATTTAACAAGGAGAATGGCCATTCTCCTTGTTAAATTGACGGAGAATGGCCATTCTCCATCATTTTAACACGGAGAATGACTATTCTTTGTCAATTTAACAAGGAGAATGGTCATTCTTCTTGTTAAATTCCGTCATTCTAACATGAAAAATAGCTATTCTTTGTCAATTTAACACGAAGAATTGTCATTCTTTGTCAATTTAACAAGGAGAATAGTCATTCTTCTTGTTAAATTCCGTCATTCTAACATGAAAAATAGCTATTCTTTGTCAATTTAACACGAAGAATTGTCATTCTTTGTCAATTTAACAAGGAGAATAGTCATTCTCCTTATTAAATTGACGGAGAATGGTCATTCTAACACGGAGAATGGCTATTCTTTGTCAATTTAACAAGGAGAATGGCTATTCTCCTTGTTAAATTGACGAATGGATATTCTCCGTCAATTTAATAAGGAGAATGACCATTTTTTTTGTTAAATTGACAAATAATAACCATTCTCCGTGTTAAGTCAATTAACAAGGAGAATGACCATTCTCCGTCAATTTAACACGGAGAATGGTCATTCTCCTTATTAAATTGACGGAGAATGGTCATTCTCAGTCATTTTATCACGGAGCCATTCTCCGTCATTTTAACACGGAGAATGGCCGTTCTCCATGGTTTTAACACAGAGAATGACCATTCTCCGTCATTTTAACACGGAGAATGGTCATTCTCCATCGTTTTGACATGGATAAGGCTATTCTCTGTGATTTTAACACGGAGAATGGTCATTCTCCGTCATTTTAACACGGATAATGGTCATTCTCCGTGTTAAAATCACAGAGAATGACGGAGAACAGTCGACATAAATCTAAAACCAAATTTTTTGTTATTTTTTTGTGGGAAAAAATTTATGAGGAACAAAAATTCAAGAGTTTTCGTTCTTCTTTCAAAACGATGCTAACTCTTATGGAAAAGAAGAAGAAGATCTTCTCTCCACAATTGAGCTAATCGTCGGGAAACTTTAAATCTCTCCACGATGATGATGATGATGAGTGATAATCGGAGTTCAACCGAAGAAAAGCACAGTGAACTACGAACGATCTTTGCGATCTCTGTTGAAGATGAGAGCAATGGAATTCAGATCTCTCGTGAAGAAAAATAAGACTAAAATCGTAATCCAAATCTGAGTTTGTGCGAAGGGTAGTTATGGTATTATAAAAATGACAATTTTGTAAATACATAACATCTAAAGAGAATCTTGGAATATTTAACGTGGAAATATATAATTCTGGACATTTCATAAAATCCATCATGCGGATGAATTTTTCGTACAAACCAATCCCGAAATTAGATTTCTCAACAATTTTCAGATTTAATTTTTTATATTTCAATCATATTGTAGATTTTTTTCTTCTTCTTCTTTTTAACGTGCTACGCGCGTAAAAGTAACTAGTATATATATATATAGTAGCCTCTTTACATCTTCAAAATATATACACACTATCCGTCCTACAACTCAACTGATTTTTTCTCCACCTCAAATCTAACTCGAGCGTCGAAGAGACACAAGAGGATCACCATGTCTCCGGATGTGTGTTCATTTACGCAGGTACAGAAGAAGACAACAAGAAACAAGAAATAATCTATTGACCCAACCCAATAAAAAATCTAAATTTTTTGAAGTGGTAAAACACAATCTCCAATATGTACTTATTTAATTCTTATTTAGAATGTTGTCGATCATCTCTGGTTTTAGGTCTCGTTTGGTTCACGGATTCAAGGAATTAAAAAAGAAAACTTGTTTCTTTTCTTTATTTGGTAGCCACAAATTTGAAAAACACTTTTATGACATAGAAAAAAATAGGAGGAAAAATGTTTCCTCTCATGATCCATGGAATTCATTTTCACTCATCCTTTTCCAGCATTAATTACCAAACATTATGATAAAAGTAGCCTTGATTTATTACCTATTTTACCAATTAACTCTTCATTATAATTATGTTGACATTGGATATTGTTGGAACAATGATATATTTTTTCTTTTCTTTCCTACACCAACCAAACATAGGAAAGAAAAATTGATAGAAATTCTATTTTTCCATCCCCATAAAAAATATATGAAAATTGATTTCCTTTCCGTGAACCAAACGAGGCAGTGTTTGAGATGGGAGGCATCGATTCCGTCTGTTCTGATTCGAGTCGGGATGAAAACGTTTTTTTTTTTTTATATTTGAAAGTCGTCTAAAAAAATTTCTAAAAATCCTTCTAACCATATATAATGTTATGACTCACATAAGATTAAGAAATAAGATGGGTTGTGTCTTAGTGGGGCTACAAGAATTATAGGATTCATTTGCATAGCTACTAATATATTGTAGATAAATTATGACAGACTTGATTGGATAGGTGCATGTAGATAGGTTAATTGACATAGATTTTGCACCTCCTTTTTTTTTTCTTTTTCTTTTTTTAAATCTCATGCTACCATCATATTTGTATGGGACAATAGACGTGTGTGTGCAGATATCTAGTTGTAGAATATCTACGTGTGTGTGCAGATATTTAGTTGTAGAATATCTGATACTTCCATGAAAAGTAAAAGTTACATAACTCATTCCAAATGAGCATCTTTATATAGCATTCCTAGACTCAACTGATATTTTGTGGGAGAATAACTTTCTATTTAAACAAAATAATTTTTTTTTATTATTGTTAGTTTATATTGGACATAAAAAGACTAATAATTTTCCTTAAAAATATATCCTATTCTTTTAACATAACTATTAAAATAATTATATAAGAACATTGGTTATAATTATAAAACCTCTTAAAATTATAAACTAATAGCTTATTAGATTATAATATCTAACTTGTTTAGTTTATTTAAATTACTATTATTACCAGCTTATTAAATAAAAAGTTTACTGTTAATTATGTTTATTTATTTAACTATAATCTATTAATTAGACATGATACTATTCAACTTAGTTAATAATAAAAGTATACAAATGTGGCAGTATATAAATAAGTTCCATATTTTCCAAGACAATTTAAAAATAGAGAGAGAGCATATTTTAAGCTAATTGAAAATTAGGATTTTGGTTCACTTCAACCAGCACAAACCTAGCCAATCAAGTCCACAAAAAAAGAGGGTACGTGTTCATGATTATGCATACGGGTCAGGCTCACCGGAACCGGACCCAAATCTGACCCCTCTTTCTTCTACCATCGATCGATCGAGCTCGCGCGCGCCTAGGGTTAGGGTTAGGATTTCGTTGCTCGCCGGCGCTATCACCGGTCTGCTCGCGATGTAAGCACTCCTCTCCTCTCTCTCTCTCTCTCTTGCTTTCTCGCGTCGAAGCTAGGGTTTTTTTTTTGCATTGGAGCCGTTGGAATTTGAGAGAGGGGAGTGCATGGGAGTAGCCTCTTGGTAAATGCGTAGCTCGATTCCATGGGAGACGTCGTAGGCTGTAGAAAGACCTCGCCGCGGCTCGCCGCGATCGTGAAGGCCCAGACCGAGCTGAGGCAGGAGTTCGACGCCCGGGAGAAGCAGAAGCGGGAGCTCGAATTCCTCGAGAAAGGCGGCAATCCCCTGGATTTCAAGCTCGGTCGTGCCGATTTCGTCGGTCGGCAGTCCGCCAGTTCGCCGCGGGGAGATTCCGTGGAGAGCAGCGCGAACATCGCCGGCAGTCTGTTGCTCTTCGGCAGAGAGAGAAATGCGAAACGAGTGGCTAATTTGGAGGGCTCTCTGATTCTGCGGCACGGGGTTAAGGGCCAGGCAGCGTACGCTCGAAGGAATCGGTCAAGAAAAGGTCGTGACGGTCATAGTAAGAGGCCTTCGGTGCCGTCATTGCCTGAACCGTTGGAAGCACGACCGGAGGAGCACGGGGTCTCGTCGGTTTCGAACTCGAAACCGGCGAGTCCTAGAGTTGCCTGCTACAATCATCAGGATATGGAAATTGATGGGGAAGATGCAAGTACAGAGATGATAAAAGACGTTGTGCAGGAAGGGGAAAGAAAAGTTGATGATTTAGCAGCCAATATCAATGCAAATACCGAGCAGGTTGCTAATTGTGCCGATTCGACATCATCTGGTTTAGTTGGAAAAGGTGAAGCTTCGATTCATCAGGAGGCATCTGAAAATTTCGAAGGCGTCAGTAGCAGTAAACGCAACGAAGACGTGACCATTCCGGATAAAGATATGAGTGGCGAGAATGGTAGTATTACTAGGAGGGAAACAAATAAGGTTCACGGTGACAAGATAGACGACATTATTGGTGTTGCCGATGATGACAAACTTGCTACAGTAAAGAGGGTCGACAGCAGTTCAAATGAGGATCCCAAAGAACTTCCACTTGTTCAAGGGGCTTCGGAGAATAATGATGTAGGAGAAAAGAGCCAGTTGATTGGTGTTGATGCTCCCATTACTCGTACTGGTGAATTTGAATCCAGTCTCTCATATCTCAACAAATCAGTAGTTAAAATTGAACATGAAGTAGAACTATCTGATATGTCAAATGAAATTAGTCCTCTCTCAAAAAATGAGAATAAGAAAGCAAGTGGTGAGATTGTCACAAAATCAGAAAGAAAACCAAGCAATTCTTTAGGTGACAGTTCTCATTCCATCAACAAGGTTGGTGCAGTAACAAGCACTTTGGTGTTACCTACTTGTGAGCCGTCAAGTACCTCCCTTTGTAAAAGTGGTGCAACAACTACCACAGCAGTTCAGCACTATGCAACTAGTAATGAAAAATTGGCAAAGAAAGTAGGTGAAGATGCAATTTTGAAACAGGCTCGGATAATTGAGGTTTGTTCGAACGTTTCTATTAATTAACTTCTTTCTTGAAATTGAAACATAGCTGGCTTTGGGGGACTGCTTTTAACAGATTTGCTGATTAGGCAAACCTTAAGAGGGCTGTTGAATTACCTATGCACTATATATCTTTAGAGAAGAGAATGAAGTGTCATTGGGATTTTGTCCTCGAGGAAATGGCATGGATGGCGAATGATTTCATGCAGGTATGATTTCTTTGAAGAGATTCACTCTACTAAGTATTGTTTGCGTTTTGTTTGATTCGATGTGCATGCACATTAGATGGGTTTTGAACCATTAACTTTGATTTAGTAGTTGCCTAATGGAAGATAAAATTCAATTTGTACTACTTTATTATTTATTTTCATTTATTTATATTCAACTTATGACAATTAGGAACGTCTCTGGAAAACGACAGTTGCAGCACATATATGCCATCAAGTAGCTTCTACTAGTCAAAGAAAGTCTGAGCAGAAGATTGCTTGTCAAAAGCAGCGAAATATAGCTAGAACTCTTGTGATATCTGTCATGAATTTTTGGCATTCTGCTGATAGGGCTCGAACTAACATTGAGGCAACTAGTGGCATGAATGGAGAGTGCACTTCAGATATCTTAAAGTCATGTAAAATGAATGGGCCAGAAGATGAAAGAGATCAGGTTTGTGAAATTAATTTTGAGCTAATAGAACACTTGCACCATCGCCCTTTTTTGTTCTTGATGGTAAACCTAACCTTATCAAAATGTCTAGTTCTGCATGATCTTTGCTTTTCTGACTATAGGTAATTTTTAAGTGTATAATGTTCTCAGTAGAGCTCTTATGTAGATGGACTAGATTTACTATTTCAACCAACACTTGGATTTGTAAATCTCTATACTTGGTGCATTTATCCAACCTTAGATTTGGGATAAAGGCTTTGATACTATTGTCTATTGTGTGGATATCCTTCACAGTAATTGTTTTAAATCCTTTTATATTATTCCTTTTTTCTTTGTGATTGTTAGTAATGAGTCGTTTCCCCACATTTCCTTACGTTTGAAATTTATATACTGGTTATGCCTTTCTTCAAATCATCATATCTGTATTTTCATCCTCGCTATGGTTAGCTGCTGCAATAGATTCCTTAAACGCACATCTGGAGCCTAGGTTGTTGGTGAAATGTATGTGGACATTGGGAATTGCTATTAGCTCTTTTGCCATAGATACTTTACAATTACCAAGAATCCTGACTGAGTTATATATTTTCCAAGTTGTTTGAATACTAGTTAGAAATATAGCCTCCTAACTTATATGTTTTGCTACCTGTATGCAAGGCTACAAGCACATATTAAATATTATCAAGTCCACAGAACTTATGGCCAGAGGTATGTCTTGTTTTCTTGAAATATATCTCAGTCATGACAAGCCACAACCATGAACTGGTAAATTATGGTGTGAACTAGGGGTGAGCATCGGTTCGGTTCAAACCGAACCAAAAATTTCAAAACCGACAAAACTGAAAACCGATTTTTTTAAAACCGAAAACCGGTTTTTTCAAAACCGAAAACCGAACCGACTTACAAAAAACCGAACCAAAGCGAACTGAATTAAAAGGTTTGGTTTTCGGTCGGTTCGGTTTTATATGCCCAAGTGGGCCGGTTCGGTTTTATGTGCCCAAGTGGGCCGGTTTGGTTTTTTGTACCCAAGTGGGCCGGGCCTAATAACCAAAAATTTATTACAATATAACAGCTAAATTTTGCAGGTCCAATGCTTTTGCAGGTCCAAACAAACTACAACAATGATTAAAGCAAAAATAATTGAAGGTCCAAAGCTTTCCAAATTTGAAATTTGCAGACCAAAAAATTAACAGCAAAAATAATTCCTAACATATGCACTATTTTACAAATACAAATACCAAATAAATTCAACAATTTACAAATACAAAATTTTACAACAATGAAAAGTCTATATTATGGAGTTACAACATATGCACCATTTTACAAATACAAATAAAAAATTTCACAGTTTACGAATACAAAAAAATTCAAGAAAATATGGCTCGGATAGTAGAGTTTGTTATTGCATAATGCATAATGCATAGGTCCTCCAATTTCAAACTGGTGCATCACTGCATCCCGTAGCTTTCTTGGACAACACAATGAAAACAAGAAGAAGAAAAGTAAGATGTGGCTCAGATGGCTGATTTATGCATCAGTACAAGATGCCATGTAGTATCAATTCCACTTTCTCAAGCCATCATCATCATTACCGTCTTTCTCATTTAATATGTTAGTGAATTTTTCAAGAAACAAAAAATAACAATCAAACTGGCAACATATAACAAAAGTATACATGAGTTTGTGTCTCACCAATGGCTGCAAAAAATGCCTCGCCGTTAGCTGCAAATCAATAACAGCAGTAATGAATCAATGAAAACAATAGTCATTTCCATTATAAGAAATAGTAGACATATAGCACACATCTTAAATTCATCAAACAATATGTAGCATCTATTGAGTAACGTAATTAAACATTTATCTTGGCTTAACCATGTTAGCAAATTCTACCAAGAAACTAACTGGTGATCCAGTAGTGATCTGAACATGGCAATACGTAAGAAAGGGATTAGTTTACTAACCACTGAAAAAAATAGTAAACACATAGATGTGCTTATATACCTAAAAGCTAATATCAAACTAGAATGTTAATTATCAAATTACTTCATCGAGAATATGTCAAGTGATGAAGGATTCATGAGTCTGTCCAAATTTTTTTGGAAGTAAGGCTGTTGGTCATGTGTTATACCACTTGTCTTGGAATTTCTAAACCTGAAGTAACTTTGTGGTAACTACGAACTTCTAAAGTCAGAACTTATGGATCTCATGGAAAGTATTTATTATGCAAAAGAACAACTCTCTACGCAAGGAACATTGCCAACTACATTAAGAAAGGCCAAACAGTTGCTTAGTTCCTCAAAATTTGTGAAGCACCAAGGTCAAAACAGAGAAAAAAAATGAAGACTTCAACATACTATTTGCCATGGATACCAAAAAAAATGAAAAGAAACTATCTCGAACATATTAGTATTATTCTCCCTAACTTCACAGTATTAGAATATAAAATTATAAAAGAAAAATCATCGAGCACAGATCTAGAAAAAAAATAAGTTAGAAAATAGAAACCTAAGTCGGAGAATAAGGGTTATGATCAAAATCATCAAGCACAGATCTGGAAAAAAAATAAGTTATAAAATTTTTCCAGATCTTCAAGCACAGATCTGGAAAAATCATCGAGCTCTCTAACCTCTGTCGGAGAATAAGGGTTATGATCAAAACCCTTCGTAGATCTAGGTTTAGATCTAGAGAGAGATCAGAAAATCCTAGGAGAATTAGGACCTTAGAAGAAGTAGGGGAAGAGAGTGGAGTGCTCTGGAGTCTGGAGAGGAAAGGGAGGTTTCTGGAGAGGAGAGCAGAGTGCTTTGGAGTCTGGAGAGGAGAGGGAGGGTTCTGGACTTGGAGAGGAGGGCGGAGTGCTCTGGAGCGGCGCCTCCAAAAAATTGGAGGAGAGAGAAATTTTAGGTTTAGGTTTAGGTTTTTTTTTGTATATATAGGTAAGGAAGGGTAAAAACGTAATTGTATATTCGGTTTTCGGTTCGGGTCGGAAACTGAATTCCAAACCCGTAACCCGAACCGATAAACCGATTTTCTTCAGAGACAAAACCGAACTCTGACCCGTTTATTTTAAATCCGACCCGAACCACTATTTCGGGTCGGGTCGGGTCGGTTTTTGGTTAAAAACCGAATATTGCTCACCCTTAGTGTGAACCTGCCCTACTGTATAAAGATGGCAATTTTAACCCGTGGATGCCTCCCTTCCCTCCTCCCCTCGTCACCCATCCGCTTCACCTCCTTCAAAGTATAGTCTCTTGCAGATGAAGCCCAAAGGAAAAATAATTGTTGTAGGAGCATAAATCCAGAAAGATATGAGCAGAAGAGAAGATAATTTTTTTGGACCACCTTTTTTTCCTATGAAAATCCACACAGAACAAACCTAATCTACTCCTGTATGTTAAGTAGGGGCTTTAAAGAAGAGGAACATTCAAAATAGTGCTTGTATTGGACACCACGTTATTTATACTAATATATAACCCAAATACCAGGGGTATCACTATTTTTTTTGGTGTAACACTCATTCTTTATGGATAAAAAAGTCATCTTCTCACTCATTAACTCAAATTTTCATACTAATCTAAAACCGTCATAACTGTCTCTCTCTCTCTCTCTTCTCTTTTCTCTCTTCTCTCTCTATGTGCGCTTGTTCTTTCATACCTCCCTCTCTTTCTTCCTCTCTCTATGTGCCCCTGTTCCTTCATACCCCCTCTCTCTTCCTCTCTCTATGTGCCCCTGTTCTGTCATAACCCTCTCTCTCGTTGTCCCCTACTATTCTTTCATTGGAAATTGCACACGTAATGTGTGTGCCCCAGCCTCTAGTAAGTTTATAACTGCATTAGGATAAAAGCCTGAAACAGGCTTGCTCGATGAATTTATATCTATACAGATTTTGGTCAATATGGATGTGACCGTCCACTCATTTTTGCTAATTCTATTCAGGCCTAGAGAGCTTCCAGTAAACAAAGGGAAGGATTTTCGAATCATGATTCCTCTTTTTGTCTGAATGACCTTATTTGCTCTACATGAAATGGCTAAATCCTTTGGCAGTTCTTTTTATTTGTACTTTCGGATCCACATGGTAAAAGATTTGGTTGTGCGACTTGCTTGGTTTTGTTCCATGGGATTGAACCCTAGGATTAATTACAAAGCAATGTCATGCCTGTGTTTCCTAGTTCCTACATGTCTGCCTCACAAATACATGTTGTATATACCTTCTTATGTATCTTAAATCCTAATAACTAGAACACATAATATCTCCAAGACAAACATGCTACTTGTATCTTACTATGTCTTTGTCTTTTAAGGGAATTACAAAGTAGAACCTGAAACATTGCTTTAGTAATAATGTTCATAATTGATTATTGTTTTGGGTATGTTCTTTATTCTTGTACCTAGATTTCTTCAAAATTACTTATCCTTCTGTGTGAATGTTCAAATATCCTGTTCTATTCCCAATACCACCTTATTGATATCCTATTCATGTTAATAGATTGTATTAGCAAATATGAATGAAATATGTTGGTCCGCAGTATGTGGAGTTGGTAATTTTTGTATGTTTATTTTCTCATTCTATTCACAAATTTTTTTAGTGTAAACTCTTTTGTATCATCTTACCTCTTCGTCTAGACTCTTTATAGTCTAGGAGAACTTGGAGGGTACTCTTTGGTTACATAAGCTTAAACTGCAATCTAAAAGATAGGTCTACCTACATGTCAATTGGCCACCTTGGTATTATGACATAGCCCTCTCATGCTGATAGCTACCATGGCTAGGAATTTGACACCAACATAGAAGGTTGACGTCATGTTGACAATCGGTCTTATAACTTCGTCAATCTTGTATGGAGCATTCTTATGCTTCTTAGCTGACCCCATTATAGTGGTAGAATTCTTGGATGATGATGATGATTCCAACTTTTACTGTCAGTTCAGTTTGGTGTGTCTAGTGTTGTATATTTGGCCTGCAGATCGGCGACAAAGTGGTGGTGGGGTGGGAGAGTTTTCTTATTTCTATTTCTAATTTTTTTTAACTTGAATCATATAATTTTTCTTATATTATCAGGGATATCGTCCTTTTAAAAAAAAGGATAATTAGCGTTTGGATCCTGGATTTTATACCAGATTAGCGTTTAAGCCTTGACTTGTCCAAATGGAAAGTTTGGACCCTGGATTTTTTTTTTCTTTCTTCCGATTATGCCCTTTGAGGATGGCATCAGCTAGAGACTATAGTCTTTTTTTAAAAGTTAGAGGAGCGTCAAAGGAGTTGGCGTCCAGCTCATAGGTGCCAAAGGAATTGGCACCCCACCAATCCCTCCGAGCGCCATCTCCTTTGGCTCCTAGTCCCATATGCCAACTACTCCAATGGCGTCTTGTCCCTTTTTTTGCAAATTCTCCAAACTTTCTTCTATTCTCTGCAAATTTTTTATACTTCTTCCCACTGTACAAAAATTTATGTTTATGGGATAATCACGATGCTTGTTCTTTTACTTCTTTTTTTTCCTTTATGCTAATCCTACTATGTTCAGTAAATACTTTTTAGGAAAAAATGTATACTAGGTTTGACTGCATAGTGATTTAATAAAGTTCTATTGTTGCTTTCTTGAATTACATATAGGAAATGGCTTCTAATAATTTGAATTGTCATGCCCTTAACGTTATAGCGTTTATGGATGCACATGTGGCTCAGTTCCAGGTAAGTCTTAGAATTTGGTAATAGCAGCTTAATATTGAATATGGTATAATCTAAGATGTGTTGGGAGTTCGGTAGTGTGGAAGAGGGATTCAAGGATATCTAAGTGTGCTGATAACAACTAGTCATCCTAGAAAAGCAAGTTCGATATGTAGAAGGTTCAAATATTAGTTTCTTCTTTTTCGCCACTTCAAAATGATTACCATGTCTCTGTCGGACACGTACTAGACACTAAACACTCCGAAATACAATAGGACATGCCAGAATGGTAGTACCATATCTGTGTCACATGTCAATTTTGTGTCATATTGTATTTGTATCCGTACAACATAGCTGCACTGGATTCTGAAGAAATTTATTTATATCTTATTTCCAAAAGAGACATATTATAAAACATAAAAAAAAGAAGATAGAAGAGCAAGATTATGAAAGGCATAGATTACAAGTAGAAGAAAACAACTACAACTACAACAATTGCTGATGCCATCCTCAATATTCTAAAGATGCCATAAACACTAATCTAGGAAGGGCATAATTGGAAGAAAGAAAGAAAAAAAAATTCAGGGTCCAAACTTTCCAATTGGACAAGTCAAGGCCTAAACACTAATCTAGTATAAAATTCAGGGTCCAAACGCTAATTAGCCCTTTAAAAAATTTCAAAGAACCTTGATTGCAAGGAGTTTAGATAATGATTTTGAAAAGATGGGGGTTACCTTTTTTGGAACTTTAGGGGTTTCCTGAGATTACCCTATTATATTATCACTAATAAAGAAGAGCATATGAGATGCTTATAGTAATAACAACAAGGAAAACAAAGAGCATTTTGGCACTTTGTAATATCATTCAAAGATGAATTTGTCCTCTTGTTATCAAGGGTATTGTAGAGATGAATTTGTCTCTTGTTGCAAGGAGTTTAAATAATGATTTTGAAAAGATGGGGGTTACCTTTTTTTGGAACTTTAGGGGTTTCCTGAGATTACCCTATTATATTATCACTAATAAAGAAGAGCATATGAGATGCTTATAGTAATAACAAGAAGGAAAACAAAGAGCATTTTGGCACTTTGTAATATCATTCAAAGATGAATTTGTCCTCTTGTTATCAAGGGTATTGTAGAGATGTATTATCATGTTTTCTATTATCAAAATAAATGTTATGATTATGATATTTGAACAACAATTGTACTTTGGTGAGTAATTATAATATCTGACATCTTTTTTAACCATTGAATATCAAACAACAATTATTCAGATTAAGATAACATCTTTTCTTAGACTTAACACTTAGTTTTATGCATTATGACTTTTTTGTTATTTATTTTTGGTTTATCCAAAATCAGTAGGCATGTTTACTTTGTTAATAATACGTGACTTGTGAATGTATACTTAGTTTTGTTTCTATTTGCAAACTGGATTAAGTATCTTGTGATTCACCATAAGTGTATGTACGGCGTGTCTCGATTCACAATATACCTTGGAGAAATATCCATAGTATGTATCTCAAATTGAGAAGATACTGCGGGAAGGATCAAGTCATTCGATGAGTTGGTTTTCTCAGGCCATTCCTATTATTTTGTATTTCATGAGGCCTTTATATCATGTTTCCTTAGAATATGGATGTGCTTGTAATATTTTTATTCAAATGTCTCCCATCCTTCCATCAGCACAATGAAAATTAGCTGACACGGTACGGGACTCTTGCAGGATGGCAAATATGTGGAGGCCAAAAATCGTTGTCTCAATCCTGCCATTCAGGCCTATGCAGTTAGGTTCATAAAGTATGATAATGGCACATTTGACCATCCGGTCCTGGTTGAAGCTCCAAGTACTCCTGACAGGATACATGACACAGGCGTAGTGGATATGTCCTGGGAAGATCAACTTTCAGAAGTATGCACTTGCTTTTCTTGTTATACTTGGAAAATCAATACTCTGGTCCAAAATTTCTTTTATTTCTGGATATTGTACTAGTGTTTAAACATTCTATTAGATAATTTCTAATATGTTTCAGTTATCAATGGTAGGCTAAGTTGTATACATGTGAATTCCTCTCTCATGAAATAACTTTTTTTTTTTTTTTCATCATGACATAACTGTTTCTTTGCTAGAATAGATCTTTCTACTTATCCTGTTCATCGTTTTGTTCTTTCTTCAGGAAAGCTTCTTCTATACTGTGGCACCTGGTTCAATGCAAGCTTACAGAGAAGCTGTGGAATCCCAATGGGTGAAGAATCATAAGGTTGGACAGAGTTCTTTATTCTATCATGCATGTGATATTGTAAATTATCTTTCTGTGAAGTTTTGCACTCATATCTGGAATGTCAGTCTTATGCTACGTGCTTCAAACATCTGTCCAACATTTGCATTACATAAGCTGGGCCAACTTATTTATTCGTTGCGAACTAGCTGGAGTATCCTAGTGACATTTTTAATACTTGAAGTTGTTTGCTTTCAATCTACTAAATAAATTATTAGTTGCCAAACAAAAGGCAAATGAAATAAGAGCTTGATGTGTTTCCATTTAGATATTTTGAATCAAAAGGTGATATATTTTTTCCTTTAGGATTAAAGAATCATGAGAATCTACAAGGGTTCCCTGGTAACTATGTACCAACATATATAAATCATGAACCTTTGGCTCACAACGTGAGGCCGATGTATTTGTATTTTGTACCTTCTAATGAGAATCTATGTTTGTAAAGACTATAAGCTCCAAGTGAACCTTCAGCTGTCATTTATTTTCAGTAGAGCAGTTCTCATGTTTTACTCTTTTGCCTAAAGACTATGCAAATCTGGGTTACTTCTATAATTCTGTTCTGACTGACACATATATATTAAGGTGTTTAGTGTTTTGTACTAAAACAAATAACCATTAGCAGTTTTATATCTAGTGAAGTTATTAAGAGCATCATGACTTCCAAATCCTTGCTTCATTTTACTTGTTCCCTACTTGCAGAACCAATAGGCTTATGTAATTAATTTCTTTTTTCAGAAAATGAGTAACTCTGTGCATCCAGAAGATTGTGATACATCTGTATGCGATCCTTTTCCAGGTATTGAATCTCTACCTATGATCTTTTTTTCTCTTTGTTATGTAACCATACAAATCTCCTTAGGCCAAGACTTCTTTTTCAATATAGATGGAACTCGGGAGTACGCGTATGAAGAAGAAGAAGATGAAACAAGCTCATACTATTTGCCAGGAGCATTTGAAGTTAGTTCGTCATCAAAATTTACTATGAAGAAAAGAAAGAACTCACAACGAAAGTCAAATGACGCACAAATATGTGATGGTAGCAGCAATTGGTCATATGACCCTTGCCTGGAAAGCACATCCGCAAATCAGGGTATGATATTTGTGGGGAAAAGACCTTCGAATTCCCTAAATGTTTGTTCAGTTCCAACTAAGCGTGTTAGAACGGCTGCTAGGCAAAGAGTGGTCAGTCCTTTTAGTGCTGGAGTTTCTGGGAGTCTGCAAGTAACTAGTAAAACAGATGTTTCAAGCGAAGACACAAATTGCTTCCAAGATGATCAAATCTCAATGCATGGTGGATCACAGCCTCGAAAGAACATGGAAGTGGAGTCAACAGTGGACTTTGAGAAATACTTACCATCTGATGGTAACGAATTATCGCCAAAATATAGTAAGAAGAAAAAGCCTAAGCATGGGGATTACAGGATGAACATTACTGATTCTGGTGTTTTGATTATTTCTGGAAAAGTGAGATTATTGTTTTTTAGCACTTTTTCCCCCTTGAATCTAGTTATTTCATTTGACATCTACTAAATTGCAGGGGTCTTTGCTTGATCAGAGGTTAAAAGTTGACTCTATGATTCAACATGAGCAGGTAATGGTTATTCACATTTTTATCCATGTTTTTTATATGTACAGTGTAGTCTGATGTTGTCAACCTACCAAGTTTTACTGTATTAGAAATGTTACAACAATACTAGTTGCCAAAAATCCATAACTAAAGTGATTGTGTGCAGCTTTATAAGTATGTAACAGTCGTTACTTTGAAAGCTATGCCCTTGTCAGTTTTTTAATTTTCTTCTTATGATCTTTCATCTAATCTGAAGATCTGCCTCTCTTTATTTTCTTGGTTTAATAAAAAAACCTGTTTGATCCTGTTTTCATTCAGGCGTTCTTGTTAAACTTGTACACAAAAAGACTTACCTTTCTTTATTCAAGTCAAATTATGCAACATGGGAGCTTCAGAACCCATGGCGTAACCCAGCTCTTCTCTTCTCCTTCTCTTCCGACCAACCTCCACTCTTGCCATCTCCCACCTCTGTTCCTTGTTTGCTACCAGAGAGAATCAAACTCTCCACAAAATTCAAGTGTGAACAGTGAACATAATCCTTGCATTATAATCTAAGAAAGATGGCAAGAATTCCTGATTCCGTATAGCTTTTATTAATAAGATATATCTGCAGAATTGTTTCTACTTGTTTTAACGTCATTATGGTTATGTAAATTTTCTTAATAAAAGTTTTAATAACATCTTTGACGTTAATTATGAGAAATTTTGTTCAATATCTTATATCAATTCAGCAGCGCCTATTGTTTTTTTATCTGTATAACTTTGCTAATGAGTAATGACTAGGTAGCAATCGTCTCGGGATGAGCTCACGTCAGGTCATATTTGGTTCAACCCGTTTAGGCTGAACCTGAATCCAACCCGTTTATGAAGAACAGTTTGGCAACTCTAGAGGGGGGGTGAATAGAGTATATATGTATAATGACCAATTAAAAATTAACTCTTTCACTAACAATGAATAGTCAGAGTAAAATGCGGAATGTAAATGAAAGACAAGAGAGCATACGCAAACACAGCAATTTTAACCTGGTTTCCCTCGTGGAGGACTAGTCCAGGCCTGAGAACTCTAGCTCAGGATTAAATCCACTATTTGTGAAATAGTAGCTTACAACCCGTGCCTTTTCTTCAGAAGAGCACGTCAACTTCTTACAGAGAATCGCAGTGGCGATTTGCTTGGAATTGTCCAAGCGATTTCTTCACTCTTGCACAAGAATCCTAAATGAGAGATGCTGAGCACTCGAGACTTAGGAGGCTTGTGGCTAGTAGATGGGAAGGGTATGGCTTATAGAGCTTGTAGGAGAGAAGAGAGGAGAAGATTGAGTGATTCAAAATGAGAGAATTCATGCCCTATTTATACTGATTTTAGGGACAGAATTCGGCCAGAATTCGGGTAAGGAAATTCAAAAATTTGGCCGTTGGACAGCTAGCAAACAGCTAACCCTAAAATTAGGGTTCCTGATTTCTAGGGGACAGAGTTCGGCCCGAACTCTGTGTGGAGGCAGAGTTCGGCCCGAACTCTGTCTCCAGAGCACAGAATGGTCCTAAGAGGGACATGTGGGCAATTTGGTTTTGGTGGAGCTTGGGATTTTGGGTAGGCTTGTATACTAAGTTCCAAGAGCTCAGCATAACTCAGAGTACATAAATCTAGACTCAATGAAATCATAAAATACAGACTCCAGAACACACTGAGAGCTGAAGACTGAGCTGTCATCTGTCTTGAACTGAGTGCAGTCGTCGTGTGTCGTATTGAATTTATACAAGTATTATTTGGTCAATATAGTCAATATTTGGTTGACTGTGACTTTGTGTCAACAATCTCCCCCATATTGATAATTGACAAAATAATATATGTATATTTCAATATTCATACCTGGACACAGTTGATTGTAATATAGCTCCATAGCTCCCCCATAAACGATGCCTGAGCTAAGCGAAAATAGCTCCCCCGTAAACCATGAGCGGTGTCGAGCTAGAAGCTATAGCTCTCCCCCGTACAAATTGCATAGTTCCTGTGATCTGATAGATGATATTTTCCAGAGCAAGAAGCACAGATATACACAGATATACGAATGCATAGAGCCAGTAATAGTATCCCAAAACAAGCACAAAATATACATATGTTTCTCCCCCTTTTGGCAGTTAGCAATATAAGAAACAATGAATAGTAATGCAACCACACTAAGAGAAGAAACAGTATAATATGGAGCAAAATAAGCATTGACATAGAATGATAATAAAGATAGATAATGTCATCCACCAAACCAAGTGGCCAACTCAGAAACGGAGTACATAAAACCAGCTACATGAAACTATAAGAAACTAAATAACTAAAAGCAAAAATAACTAAGACCATCAGCAGTGGCAGCAGCAGCAGATAGTAGCCAGTCTCCATCATGGAGCACGAGAAGGTCCTGGAACATCTGATGGACCATGGAAAGATCCAACGAAAAGGTCCTGGAACATCTGAAGATCCACAAAAGTATCATCTGGATCCATATACTGCATGACCCACGGATCATCAATGCGATAACCCGCGCGCGCTGGATCCCTCTCAATAGGCACATGCAGATCAGGATGACGAGCAAGTGAATACCGCATATCATGCAGAGAGTTCCCAAGGGCACTAATCTGCAGAGTGGTACGGTAATCATGCTGCGTCCAGCGATCATCCTCAATAGCAAAACGATCGCGAAGCATAGTCTGAAGTGAATCCAAGGTAGCAGGAGGTGCAGTCTGACCGAGTGGAGGGGCGTTAGGCTCCTCATCAGCAGACGAATTAGTAGCAGCAACAGGCTGAAGGAGTCGTGCCGGAGATAGAAAGGTAGGTGCCGGCAGAAACGGACAAGCATCAAGTGGTATGTGAAAAGCACGAAAGATCATAGGAAGATACAGAGGATAAACCAAAGCTCGTGGTTTCCTCCTACAGCGAATCATCCAGTCCATCATAGTACGTGGAAGATTGAAATGAATTCCAAAGTGAAGATGATAAAGAGCAGAAATTTCAAGATAAGTAATTTCATCAGGGGAACCGATCTTGGGTAGAATGGTGTTAGAAATGATCCAATGAAGATCAGAAAAATATGGGTTGAGATATTTTGTCATGAGCTTTCGAGGACGTGTGTAAGGAGTGCACAAATCGTCCTTGAAGCTTTCAAGAGAAAGTCCGTTGGGAAAATGGAACGAGCGAGCATCAACAAGTCTTTCCCAAGAACTTGGCTCAAGAAGATCAAGATATTCTGCTAATTCAAAGTCATCAAACGAGATATCGATACCAGCAACTCGTGAATAAATACGAAGATCATCAAAGGTTAAGTTGCAGTAGAACATTTTAATGGCATGATGATAAATAGCAGAGGATGTAGTGACAAGTTCATCAATATAAAGGTCATGGAATAAAGAATCATATTGAGAGAATATTGAAAAATTGATAGGATGTCCCGTGAATACCTGACGATTCCGAAAGTCACTAAACCAGTTGTTTGATGCATCAAGTGAGACAAAAAGTCTATTGTCATAAGTGGAAGGATGTAGAGGACGAGGTGGATTGAATAAAGGGTGAGGTGGTTGAGGAAGTTCAATGATTTGTTCAATTGATGGAGAAGAATCTGAAGAGGAAATACTCTCAATGCGAATCCTCTTCCCACGATTGAACAAGCAAGGAGCCATTAAAAGATATTAACTAGAAGATAGAAAATATGAATGATACCTCAAACAGGTAAAGAGCAATGGAGGATAATGGAGAGGAGACACCTTTTTGTTGATTTGAGAAACAATGGGGTACTCTGGATCAAAAACTAGGGTTAGGGTTTCAAGGAAAGAATGTGTATAGGTGAGAAAAGGTGGTAATAGTGAAGGAGAGAGGTAGAATCCCGACATAAAGTAGGGTTTTGTCTTTTGGTCGGGTGAAATATGGACCATTGGATTAGAAAAGATCCAACGGTGGAGCCAGATCCCGATTCTGGAACCTAGGGACCGAACTCGGCCCGAACTCTGATAGGGGCAGAGTTCGGCCCGAGTTCTGGCTCAATAGTCCAGAACTGAAAAAGGCAAAAGTCAGGAAGAAAATGTTCAATAATTAAACAAAATGACAGTCGGGAATAACAAAGAGTGTTGAATGAAAGAAATAGATAGAGAGGTATACAGAAAATAGAATGAACTTTTAGAAAATGTCAATTAGGCAATATTAAATTGAAACAAGCCATATAATAAATAAGGACATATACTGTGGTTCAATAGTCCAAATTTGCCATGGGTTAGCTGCAGGGGCCGGATCCCAGCTAGCGGTAGTCCTGAGGACTAGTGCACCGTGTCGCTTAGGCTTTTACGCCTTGTTGTCAGAAGGACCCTTTCGGCTTGTACCCATACCAAATTCTTTGTAAGGAATCACAATATACACGATATTTACGCAGGTGAGTTTCAATTTATGACTGCTTCATCTAAGATCCCAAGTTCACGACAAAGAAAATTGAAGCGCTCTTCGGATAGTGGCTTAGTAAAGAAGTCTGCCAGCTGATGATCAGTGTCAATAAATTCTAAGTTAATCGTGCCATTTTGCTGATGATCACGCAAAAAGTGGTGTCTGATCTCAATGTGTTTAGTGCGTGAGTGACAGACAGGGTTCTTAGTCAAATTGATGGCACTAGTATTGTCACAGAATATAGGAATATGCATGAAAGATAACTTATAGTCTTCAAGGGTTTGCTTCATCCACAGAATCTGTGCACAACAACGCCCAGCTGCTATATATTCAGCTTCTGTTGTGGATAGTGCGACAGAGTTCTGCTTCTTGCTAAACCATGAGACTAGAGCCTTTCCTAACAAATGACACGTGCCGCTCGTACTTTTACGGTCGACCTTGCATCCAGCAAAGTCAGCATCAGAGTAACCGATGAGGTCAAATGATGTTGACTTGGGATACCATAGGCCCACTGTAACCGTACTCTTAAGGTATCGAAAGATACGCTTAACCGCGGTCATGTGAGATTCCTTAGGATTTGCTTGATATCTAGCACATAGGCAAACACTAAACATGATATCGGGGCGACTAGCAGTTAAATAAAGTAAGCTGCCTATCATATCTCGATACTTACGTTGATCAACAGGTTTGCCGCTCTCATCTGGTTCGAGTTTGGTTGAAGTAGCCATTGGCGTGCTAATTGGTTTGACGTTGTCAAGGTCGAACTTCTTCAGCATGTCCTTGGTATACTTCGATTGACAGATGAAAGTTCCATTTGCCAGTTGCTTTACTTGCAGGCCAAGAAAGTAGTTGAGCTCTCCCATCATGCTCATCTCAAATTCTGTCTGCATACACTTGGCAAATTCTTGACAAAGAGTTTCATCAGTAGATCCAAAAATAATATCATCAACATAAATTTGAATTAATAGAATGGTGTCTTTGAAAGATTTGATAAACAGTGTAGTGTCAATTTTCCCTTTAGAAAAACCTTTCTCAAGCAGGAAGCTGCTTAGCCTTTCATACCAAGCTCTGGGAGCTTGTTTAAGGCCATAAAGCGCTTTCTTTAGCTTGAACACGTGGTCGGGAAATTTGTGATTTTCAAAGCCAGGGGGTTGTTTGACATAAACTTCCTCCTTAATAAAGCCATTCAAGAAAGCACTTTTAACATCCATTTGAAATAATTTAAAGTTCTGATGATTGGCAAAAGCACAAAGCATCCGAATGGATTCAAGTCTAGCAACAGGAGCATATGTCTCATCGTAGTCGATACCTTCCTCTTGGTTGTATCCTTGAGCTACTAGACGAGCTTTGTTACGTGTGACTGAACCATCTTCATTTACTTTGTTTCTAAACACCCATTTGGTACCAATTATTGAATGATTGGCCGGTTTAGGAACTAGTTCCCATACTTGGCTTCTTTCAAATTGGTTGAGTTCTTCTTGCATAGCAGAGATCCAAAATTCATCAGTAAAAGCTTCAGAAATGTTTTTAGGCTCTACTTGTGAAATGAAGGCAGTGCTAGCAACAGAGTCTCTTAATGATGATCTAGTAGTAACTCCACGTGACACTTCACCTATGACTAAATTTTCTGGATGTGAAGGTTTGAATGAGAATTTCTTAGGCAAACCCTCCAGAGAATTAGTTTCAGTTGAAGTATTCATTGGAGTAGAGGAAGTTGATGGCACAACATCATCATCAAGAGTACTTACTGCACTGTTATCTTCATCAAAAGTCACATTTGTTGACTCCTCCACAATAAGTGAGCGTTTATTGAAAACTCTATATCCCTTACTTTTGGCAGCATAACCAAGAAAGATACCATCGTCAGCTTTGGCATCAAATTTGCCTAAGTTGTCTTTGGTGTTAAGGATAAAACATCTGCAGCCAAAAACTCTGAAATAAGAAACATTTGGGGTTCTCCCAAACCAAAGCTCATAGGGTGTTTTCTTCGAAATGGGACGAATAAGCACCCTATTTAAAATGTGGCATGCTGTACTTACAGCTTCTGCCCAAAAATATTTTGGAAGAGAAAATTTATTCAACATGACTCTAGCCATATCGCCAAGAGTCCTATTCTTCCGCTCCACAACACCATTTTGTTGAGGAGTTCTAGGACAGGAAAATTCATGATCAATACCATTTGCATTACAAAAACTTTCAAAATCTGAATTTACGAATTCGCCTCCATGATCACTTCGGATTCGAGTAATCATGTAGCCTTTTTCGTTTTGAACTTTATTTACAAAAACTTTGAAAACAGAGATAGCATCGCTTTTATTAGCGAGAAAGAAAACCCAAGTAAATCTCGAAAAATCATCAATAATAACAAAAGCATATAGTTTGCCACCAAGGCTAGCTATTCTACTAGGACCAAATAAATCCATATGGAGTAATTGCAAGGGTCTAGTAGTACTTACAGAGTTGATGGAATGAAATGAGGATTTAGTTGCCTTGTTAAGTTCACATTCGGCACATACCGTGTCCTTTTTGAATGTGATGTCAGGCAATCCTCTCACTAGCTTCTTGGTAGAAAGCCTGGATATAACATCCATGTTGGCATGACCGAGACGCTGGTGCCATAGTAGTCGTTCGTCTTTGTGTGCATATAAACATCTACCTGCATGGTTAGTATTTATAGAGAGATAGAAAATATAGATATTGTCCTCTCTTTTCCCTTCAAAAGCAATGTCTCCTGTTGACCTATCGTAGATGTAGCAACAGTTTTGTCCAAAGTTAATATCATATCCATGATCAGCAAGATGGCTAATGCTGAGCAGGTTATGCTTTAACTCGGTCACTAGGCAGACATCCTTTATAACAGGAGAAGGAGGATGACCAATGATACCGTTACCTATTATATGCCCTTTGAAATTGTTACCGAAGGATACGTATCCTTCTCTTTTCATCGATAGTGATGCAAAAAGATTTGCGTCTCCCGTCATATGTCGCGAGCATCCACTATCGAGAATCCACTTACTCTCAGTTGAGGAGGAAAGGTCCACCTACATCAAGAGTAGATGTGACCTTTGGTACCCATTTTCTTGAGGGTCCTGAAAAGTTAGTTTTTGGAAACCAAGCATATATTTTCTTGTCTACCAGTCTTCTAACTCTACACTGTGGTGAAATGTGTCCATGTTTTCCACAGTAAGTACAGATGGCATTTTTATTTATACTAGGAGCATGAGAATGATATCTATGAGCAACAGGATGAGGATGATATGGAGAATTAGCATGGTAATGATGACTATGCTTAGAGTGAGTGGCATGATGATGATGTCTGTGTGTCATAGCATGATGATATTGACTGTGAGGAGTGGCATGCTGAAATTGTCTATATGGCATAGTGTGATGTTGTGGCATGATATGATGATTTTGTCTATGTGTAGAGTGATATTGGTTGTGTCTTTGTGCAATATGATGAGTATGAGGAGTATTTTTACGTGCATGTGGTTTGTGAAAGTTTGTGTAAATAAATGCATGGTTATGTGCTGTATGAGGGTGACGTGGTTGACTAGCATGAGTGGTGTTGTGCTCATGTGATTGGGTTTGAGGTTTAGCCACCTGTTTTCCCAATTTGATTTCTAATCTTTTAGAAACAGCTTGTAATTCATCAACTTTAATATTCAAGCCATAGATCTTAGTCAGAGAAATCTTGTGTCTACTCTTTTCTTCAGCAAGCAATGTATTGAGAGTAGTGATTTCTTGAGTTTGTTGCTCAATGCGTGCTTCAGCATCATGTAAGCTTAATTTAAGCTTCGATACTTCATCAGTGTCATTTGTGGGAGATGTGTTTCTAACATTATTAAGAAGCAAGGAAATTCTTTGTATCTCATCTTCTAGACTTTTGATTTTGTCCTTGGCATGCTTGTATTTACCGATAATCTTTTTGTGATCATCAAGTAAATCGGTGAAAGCATCGCCAAGTTCATCAAAAGAGAAGTCATCTAAAGTTTCGTTTGATACCTTGGTGGAATTTGCCATGAGGCAAACATTTGCTTTGTCTTGAGGAGAGTTCTTTTCTTCCTCGGAGTCACTTGCTTCGCTTTCATGCCAAATGCTTGTGTTGGCATATCTTTTTGATGAGTTCTTCTTGTAGGGCTTTTCATACCGGTTGCTCTTCTTTAAGAGCGGACAGTCTCTTCTGACGTGTCCAGTCTTTTTGCAACCATAGCAAGTTGGCTCTTCTTCATCGTCTTCTTGTGGTTCCTTCTTTCTTTGATTGAAGCGAAGGAATTTCTTGAAGTTACGTACCATGAGAGCTTGGTCTTCATCATCTGAGATATCGTCTTCAGTCTCATCGTGATCAACCTTTCGTCGATGGACTTTGAGTGCTATCTCCCTGGTCTTCGGAGCAGGCTCTTCGAAGTCCTTGAGGTCAAGCTCGTGAGTCATGAGCTTGCCCATCAAAGTCTCCATAGACATACTTGTGAGATCATTTCCTTCTATGATGGCTGTCACCTTAGGGTTCCAAATCTTTGGTAACCCTCTGAGTAGCTTGCGGATCTTCTCATGGTTTGAGTACTGCTTACCGAGCGAGGATAACGGGTTGATGATGTCGAGGAATCTTGTAAACATTTGAGTGATCGTCTCATTTGGCTTCATCTTAAAGGCTTCGTACTCTTGAGTGAGACGGCTTATCTTTGATTCCTTGACTTGAGTGGTTCCTTCATGCGTCACTTCCAGAAGTCTCCATACTTCATGAGCAGTGGTGCATGTAGAGACCCTGTTAAACTCGTTCCTGTCTATAGCACAGAATAAAGCATTAATAGCCCTAGCATCTAGACTTGCCTGTTTCTTCTCCTCGACAGAATATTTGTCGTGTGGCTTCTCAGTGAGGTCACCATCGACAACTATTCTGGCGGGCTTTTTGTAACCGTCAGTTACGACAGTCCACAGGTCAAAGTCTAGAGACTTCAGATAAAAACTCATCCTTGTTTTCCAATATGTGTAGTTAGTCCCATCAAATAGGGGAGGCCTATGAGTGGACTGACCTTCACCATGATTGGAGATCAAGGATTGTGTGGTTGCCATGGATCAGCTCTTAGGATGTTAGTCCTTATAAAGAGAACAGAGCTCTGATACCAATTGAAGAACAGTTTGGCAACTCTAGAGGGGGGGTGAATAGAGTATATATGTATAATGACCAATTAAAAATTAACTCTTTCACTAACAATGAATAGTCAGAGTAAAATGCGGAATGTAAATGAAAGACAAGAGAGCATACGCAAACACAGCAATTTTAACCTGGTTTCCCTCGTGGAGGACTAGTCCAGGCCTGAGAACTCTAGCTCAGGATTAAATCCACTATTTGTGAAATAGTAGCTTACAACCCGTGCCTTTTCTTCAGAAGAGCACGTCAACTTCTTACAGAGAATCGCAGTGGCGATTTGCTTGGAATTGTCCAAGCGATTTCTTCACTCTTGCACAAGAATCCTAAATGAGAGATGCTGAGCACTCGAGACTTAGGAGGCTTGTGGCTAGTAGATGGGAAGGGTATGGCTTATAGAGCTTGTAGGAGAGAAGAGAGGAGAAGATTGAGTGATTCAAAATGAGAGAATTCATGCCCTATTTATACTGATTTTAGGGACAGAATTCGGCCAGAATTCGGGTAAGGAAATTCAAAAATTTGGCCGTTGGACAGCTAGCAAACAGCTAACCCTAAAATTAGGGTTCCTGATTTCTAGGGGACAGAGTTCGGCCCGAACTCTGTGTGGAGGCAGAGTTCGGCCCGAACTCTGTCTCCAGAGCACAGAATGGTCCTAAGAGGGACATGTGGGCAATTTGGTTTTGGTGGAGCTTGGGATTTTGGGTAGGCTTGTATACTAAGTTCCAAGAGCTCAGCATAACTCAGAGTACATAAATCTAGACTCAATGAAATCATAAAATACAGACTCCAGAACACACTGAGAGCTGAAGACTGAGCTGTCATCTGTCTTGAACTGAGTGCAGTCGTCGTGTGTCGTATTGAATTTATACAAGTATTATTTGGTCAATATAGTCAATATTTGGTTGACTGTGACTTTGTGTCAACAGTTTAGACTCAACCCAAACATGACCCATTTAGGGTAAACCCAAAAGTGACTAAAAACAGGTCAACCTAGCCTGTTTAAGTCCTAACCTAGCTTTCCACTTTTTCCTTTCAGAATATTCAGAAGTTAGTGCTTTTTGTACTTGTTGTGGTTGTGAAGGAGGCGATAAGGAACTTGTCTATTAGTAGTAAGTTCTCTCTTGTGGACTGGAAGTATTTTAGATAGCAACAGAAAAGGAAGAAGAAGGATTGTTGTTAACAAAAAGTAAAACTCAAGATGTATGAGCTTTTGATGAAAGCCTATTTAAATTTACAAATTCAACCCATTATGCAACACAAAGAGCTTCAAATGGCTTCCTAATCCAGGGGAAGAAGAAAATGCGGAAAAGAAGAAAGAGAAGGGTGCTGCTGTGAAGAGAATTAGGGGATGGATCAGGGTTTTGTTGGAATTCGGTTCAGGTTTGGGTAGACGGGTGGATAGTGGATACAAATCCAATCCTTTCAATAAACGGGTCAATTTGGGTCAAAGGGTTGTCACATTGACCCGGACCAGACCCAGACACAGCTCTTTTATTAAACGGGTTAGATGGGTCAATCCGTTTATGCCCGAAACCAGTTTAGGCCTGACCAAAACCTGCCTAAGAAGGCTGGTTACTGGGTCAAGCCCAAAGTGCCACCCTTAGTAATGACTCTAATTGGTCTAGTATTAGCACAAGGTATAATTTGCTTATGGTTGCAAGAAATTCTGTATTCTAACTTTGTGCAACTATGGTGGAGCTTAAATGGTTGAAGTAGAAAAAAAAATATGCACAAGTTGATCACATTGGTTTTGAATTTACCACCTAGGCAATTGTCTTCATATTTTTGATAGTATGAGCGTCACTACTGATTCCAATGGTAGTCTATCAATTATTTTGGTACTTGATGAATGCAGAGAGATCACGTTAAAAAAAGACAGGAGGGTCAGCACTTAGAATCTAATGGAAACATTGGTAATTTCACTGTCAGTGTCGTATATATCACATTCATAATTGAATATTCTATTGAGTATACTTTCTATTTGATAATTTCTTGGTCTGTAGGTATGTATGGTCAGCATGTTGCCAAGAAGCCTAAGCTCTTAAAGCAACTGTCAGAGCCTTCACCAGATGTTATCATGCTAGCCGCAGGCTCCATGCCTTCTCCAGTCGCTTCTCAGATGAGTAACATGTCGAACCAGAATAAGGTCATCAAGATTATTGCTAATCGCGACCGGGGGAACAAGAACAAGGCTACGAAAGTAAGTCATTTGTTTGTTTCTTATGCTGAATTGTTTATCTTGCTATTTATTCATGTATCATAGTGTAGTATAACCTATTGTACCTACAGTTTTAGTTACCTGTGACACAATAATCAAGATGTTATTCCTCTATGTCAATGCTAGATATTTGTGTTGTTTCATGTAAGAAAACAGTTTTTAAATGATTATATTATATATGTGTCATACTTTTTGCATCACTGTTATAATTTGATACCTGACTTTTGATGGTTTTGCGAAGAATATTGTAACATGTTCTCAAAGCTTTTGGTTTTCCTGTAGATTCTACCTAATACATTTTGCATGGCTTCACAGATGGAAGTTTATTGATAGTGGGACTAAGTAGATCTTAGACAGGTTTACTTTGTTGCATTTGATGGTGTTCTATGTTATGCTTTGTCTAGTATACGTCTTAGACAGGTTTCTTATTATGTTTTCTCTGTCAAATGTTGTTTCGTTTTAATTTTTTTTTTAAACTGGATGACATGAACGGATTGGAGTTGAAACCAGTATCTGTGCAGTACGAATTCTTTTGATATTCTATTTTCTCTTGATATACTACACTTTCACCTTTCCCCAGATGGCTGTTGGACAGTCAGGACCTGGAATTCCATGGACTAACTTCGAGGACCAGGTTACCATCCTTTTTAAATTGTATTGTTTAACTTGTTGCCTCCTATACCAAAACACCATTTACAATGTAACTAATGTTATATCAGGCACTCGTTGTCCTTGTTCATGATATGGGTCCAAACTGGGAGCTAGTAAGTGATGCTATTAATGGCACCCTGCAGTTGAAGGTGAAGCAACTCGATATTCTTCCATATTTTGTACTGCTTTTGTAGCACTGTGTGTAACTTCAATGCTGCTGTCTTGTACTGCTTTTTTAGCACTGTATAACTTCAGTGCTGCTGTCAAATCACATCCAAACTCAAATTAACTTAGGCATCAGGATTGTCCATACTTTCAGACACCAAATCCAACACTTCTGTAAATTTCTTATGCCTGTCATGTAGACATGGAGACATCAATATTCATGGACATACTCAGACTACCATATAATGCTCGAAAGTCTGCTATTTCCTTTTTGATGTGCTAGTTATTTATGTCATGGTTCTGTTTCATTTAAACTAATTTAGTATCCTGTTCTCCAATGGATGAAAAAAATAGTTGTTCTTCTTTATAGTGATTCGAGACGATGATGCTACTCTACATTTGCAGTGTATCTTCCGGAAACCTAAAGACTGCAAGGAACGCCACAAATATCTAATGGACAAAGGTGCTTGTGATGGAGCTGATAGTGCAGAAGATTCAGGCTCATCTCAACCATATCCATCGACACTGCCAGGGATACCAAAGGCAAGAGTTTTGCATTCTGATTCTTGTGGACTTGAAAGCTAGTTACTTAAGACTGTATAGTTTACTAAAGAAAATAGTTTCCCAAGCAGTCCCAAATAGCTGGGAAAATTATTTATTTTAGTGGCTCTTTAGTGACTTCACATTTTCCTATGTTTTGCATCTATATCAGGGGAGTGCCAGGCAGCTATTTCAACGTCTTCAAGGACCAATTGAGGAAGATGTTTTAAGGACACATTTTGAGAAAATCATTTTGCTTGGGCAGCAGTTGCATTCCTGCAGGAGTCAGGTCTATTTCCCAGATGTTAGCTTATCACAGGGCATTATTATATGAGGTTATATAACAATCTAAAGTTTTGATGTAACTTGGAGAAGTTGTTTCCCTGAAATTGGATGGCAGCGGCTTTCAGGGCTCCCATAAAAAATAGGGCTAGTATTTATTAAGCAATATCAATTTGCTTTTTTATATCTCCAAATCTTAATTTGGTTTGGTACCTCGTCATATAAAGCTATTTTTCACCTATTGCAAGCGAAGTATCAATTTACAATTTATTTGCGGTTTGCTAACAGCCTGAAATGGTATGTGCAGACATCTATATTTTTCTTAGGGTTTCATTAAAGTTTAAGAAATTGTACCATTTGTTATTGTCTGTATATATTGCTCAAGTTGCTTCTCTAATGTGTTATTCACCATAGATTTGCTCATGACACAACCTCCTGCTGTCTGCAGAAGGATAAGCAGGAACAAAAGCAAATAATTCCAGTTCACAATTCACATCTTGTTCTTCCTCAAACATGCCCAAATGGAAGTGTTCTCATGTAAGCTTGACCAATGAATGATATTGCATATTTGAACAATCAAGTGTTTCCTAATTACTGTCTTCCTGCCTGTTTTAGAGCTGAAAGTATATTATTGATATGATTCGAACTGTTGAATGCCTCCCAGGCCGCTTGATCTTTGTGATGCCATTCCTTCAAGTTCAGACGTTCTTACCCTTGGATATCAGGGTTCTCATACAGCCGGTGTAGCAAGTCATAGTGAACAAGGATCTGTGTCACCTGTTCTTTCTGCTTCAGGTGCGAACAACGTATTGCAGGGATCTTCTGGTATTGTCCTAAGTAGCAACTTACCATCACCTTCTACTCCAATGAAAGCCTCTGCTAGGTAGAATATAACTAACTAATTTGTTACCGTACGTGTTATTGTTATTACTATTGTATACAACCTTATATTTTGTGGCAAAACTCTTCAAAGGGATTTACAGAGATACTGCATGCCTAGAACGAATTCACTACCAGTTGATGACCACCGACGAATGCAGTATAGCCAAATGCTTTCAAGTAGAAATGTTCACCAATCTAGCATGTCTGCACCTGGGGCTTTACCTGTGGGAGTTGATCAAGGTGATTGCATGTTACCTGGAGCTAATGGTGTGGGGATGAGTGGCCGAACCATACCCATGTCAGGTTTTCAGGTACCTCCAGGCAGGCTTAACATGGTTTCCACTGGTAGTATGCTCACTGGCAGTGAGGTTGGAATGCCAAACTCTGTCAACGTCCATCCTACTACCGTTCCATGCTCAGTAAACCCAATGATGAGGCCACGTGATGCTTTGCAAATGTTGCAGGTGTGCCTTTTATATAATGTTTCAGGCTTTCAGCAGTTTGCTTACATAGTTTGTCATTGTTCAATGCATTGCTTTAGCTCTGGGGTCATCATGGTTGCTTTATTTGAGTGCGGTATACATCAATTCTCTGTCAGTAAAGCATAATATGCATAGGGAAGGAGGGACCACCTCCTTCTGATGTTATTTCTATCTTTATCAACTAAGTCGCATCACTACATGTAGAATTCTAAATTTTGGTTAGTTACAAGTCTTTGCCCTTCCAGGGAGTTTCTGTTTAGCAGTTTAGGTAGTTAGGCTTGAGTTTTGGTGTAGATTTTGTTAACTATAAAAGCTAATAAAATTAAAGAAAACTTCGAGTTCAGATTAAATAAGTATATAACTTTTATTTTCCATGCTATCTATACTCTCTTCCATTTTTTTCACTAATGCCCCATGCATCTTGTTTCGTACTCTAATGACCCCAAGATAGCTCCTAGGCCAATTTATTATTCAGTAAATCTGATTTTAGCATATGCCTTCTAGTTTTTATGTGCAATTTTACATTGTCAAGCCACAAGGATACTACCATACAAAATGTGATGGAGTTAGTTACATACGGCTCAAATACAACATTGTAAATGGATTCCTTCTATCTGTATCTCAATGGTGATTCTTTAGTGCGATTTTGGATTCTTGGATCGACTAATTTCATGTATGTATAATACCACTACACTCAGTCTGGTTTTGGATATGATCAACCAAAATGAAATGAACCAACTGGTACGTATCACTTTTGTCCCTTCAGTGCGATAGTAAGTCACGGTACGTAGGAAACTAGTAGTTCTTAAACAAGCTTAGTTGCACAACCACCTTACTGAGTTAAACAAAGTGATTGACAATAAAGTACCTTGTAAGGCCTATGAGAATGTCATTCTTTTGCACTGTCTTGTATCATAGAGATGAATGCATTTCATATAGCAAACCATATCATTTACCCTATTTCGTTTCTAGCCTAGGGGAGTTAGATAGTGCTCCCTGGTTTCACGAACTTGATGCCTTAAACTGCACCAAAAAAAATGGTCAGTTAATAACAGATAACCAAAGCAAACCCCAAAAATAGGATAATTAATGGATCTTTTGCTGATTAAACATAGGCTTGGCAATTGTTTATTTCAATATTAATATTTCATATTTGTGTGAAATTAATTATCTTGCTCATGTTCTAACTTCTCACGAATAAACTCATTTCTTATCATATCCTTTAATGTATTGTCATTCCTCCATCTTAGCCTTCTCATTTCGGCTACACTAACATGTCCAGACAGCTAGTGCACCCGAGATGACAATGCTTAGATGGATGAGTGGCAATACATTAAAGAATAAGATAAGAAATGAGTGTACGTAGGAAGTTAAGTGGTGACAATCGAGGACAAGACGAGAGAAAATCAACTTAGGTGGTTTGGGCATACGCAACACATAACATTAGATGCTCCAGTAAGGAGGAGCAATAATATAGTAGTTAGTGGAGCCGCTAGGACTAGAAGTAGGTCAAGACGAACATGGTTTGAAATGTTGAAGAAGGATATGGATTTTGTTGGCGTCACAAAGGACATGGCCCTTAACAGAGCCGAATGGAAGAGGAGGATTCAAACAGCTCTCCCAAGAATTTGGGATAAAGGCTTTGTTGTTGTTGTTGGTCATAATACATAAAAGACACTCAAGAAAGGTCAGATGGCAGGTGTAATTTATAACTACTCTGTCTTCATTCGCCAATTTCGGTCCTCGTTTTGTGTAGTGTTCTCGTTTCTGATCTAGGTGAAGCTATAGGGATTCTTATTGTGTGAGTTCAAACTGCATAACTAATATGATAGGTCTACTTGGACTTATTTTACCTTGGAAATGTGTCTCATAGTCCTTAGGAACTTGGCACCTTGTAGTCTGAGGGCTCTAGCTCATGGCTAGAGAGGGGGGCTCACTCGTGGGAGGTCCCGGGTTCAAGTCCCCTCTTGGGCGTCAGCTGGGTGGCTATATACCATGGGCGTGCCAAGCCTACTTGGATGGAGGGGGGCTCCCTGTCGAGCACTCTGGGTTGTAGGGGGCTCCTTGTTGAGCACTCTGGGTTGCAGACCCCTCTTCGTTCGGGTTGGCTGGGTGGCCGTGCCACGAGCCTGAGGGAGCCAAGAAGGAATATATATATATATATATATATATATATATATATATATATATATAATAACTTGGCACCTTGTAAGAGTTTTACGGAAACATAGCCTAGGAGAAAATATGTTAGGACTTAGGATAATAGCATTTTATGGACATGTAGTTAGTTATTCTGTGGAGATATCTCGGATATGTTTTATGCTTCATGGAAAATATTTTGATTTTGACTCGATTTTTAGACTTGTGATGTTGGGTGATTCCTGCCGATCTTTAGAATCCTGCTCTTATGGTACAAAATGTTTGGTCTTATATGTCTTATGACTTATATAGCTCTGAGGTATCTCGTAAGAGTTATTTACAGATTTCTTTGTCATTTAGAATATTGAGCTTTATCCCAGTGTTTGATGATTTACATTACCAACTGATTTGTTCTATAAACCTTGGGTCTTGTAGCCTAGTCAAAACACAGAGGATCATAGACAGATGATGATGCAAGTCTCACAAGGGAATGCCCAGGCTGTGCCTCCTTTCAGTAGTATAAGTGCACCATTTGCCACTGCAACAAGTCTTTCTTTGGTGCAGTCATATCGTGCTCAGCAGCCACAGCAGTCTCAACAGATGCCTCAACAGGCACACATGCTTGGTCACCCTAACCACCCTCAAATTCAAGGTACCAACCAGTCAGGTGCACAGCAACAGGCACATGCTATCCTTCTGGCTAAAGAGAGGCAACATCAACAGAGGATGCTGCCTCAGCAACCTTATACTACTTCTAGTAGTATGTCACCTATGCAGAACAGTTCACAGTTCCAACAGCAAACCCAGACATCTTCTTCTGTAACTCAAACACTATCCCAACATAACAAGCAGCATATTGCACGTAATATGCAATCCAGCTCTGGGGTTTCAAATCCGATGTTGAAGCAAAGACAGCGACCACAGGCCCAACAACAACAGCCTAGGCAGCATCAGCAAAAGCAACTGCTGCAGCAACAGGCTAAGCATATGAAAGTTTCGGGTAGAGGAACCATGATGGGGCATCAGAACGTACCAGTCAATACCTCTCAAATCAGTGGCCTTTCAGAAGGCACCAGAAAGCAAGTTTCTGAGAAACCTTTGATGCAACAGGGCCCCAGCTACGTTTCTGGTAACACAGGTTTAGATCCAGCTTTGACAGAATCTTCAAACTACAACAAAGTGCTCTCTCGTCCACCTTCTCAGTCGTCAAAGAGAAGGCCGCCATTGCAATCAAGCTCTGTTACTTGCAATCAAGGTTCTTCGCAAGTGTCCACCAATGACACCTTGGTAGCTCCCCAGCAATCTCCACTTCCCACTTCATTGCCTTTGGCTAGTCCTCCACCACAGCAGCAGTTTCAGATGAATCAGAACATGCAAAGAATGATGCTTCAACAGAATCGTCCTTTGACATCTGATTACAAAATGCAGGTATCAGCTGATCCGGTAGAAGTTAATCAGATGGTTCCTGCTTCACCACTTCCTCAGTGTGAAGATGCAGCCAGCTCTGCTTCTGCCACCTCCTTTGCATCACAGTGGAAACCCGAACCATCATATGATAAATGCACACCAGCACCAACAACTCACCTGGCTGGTTCACCACAGGAAAATTTGGCGGGTGACACATCAGTGCCCCATTCCAATGATGAATTAGTTCAAAGGCAGTTTACTGGAAATGCTTTGTTGCATGGACATGGTGTTGGGGGACAGTGGCCTCTACAAGAGCAATCTCAACAGCAGCAACAGCAAGAGCATCAGCAACAAGTACAACATAGGCAAACGGCCCAAGGAACTTCATATGAAAAGCCTTCGAACTCAGGACCAGGTTGATAGAGGTTTTTCCACTGGACCAAGCAGTTCTTATAAAGTGGATCTGCACCTGTAAAGCTAGTGTGCAGGTAAATTCATACTATTATTATACCATCTTTTCTTAGCCTTGAGATACTATCCAAACAGTACTAATTAATCTACGCTCGCATTAACCGATGCTCATTGTATTGATGAGATCACCCAAGTTAATACTTTAGTTGTGGCAAGGTGGTGGTTTAGCCAGCCTGCTAAAATTTATGACTAAAGAATGTTTTCTTAAACTAATCCGACAGTTCTACAATCTTTCTGAAAGTTTTAGACCGAGTCTCTAATGCGGATATTTTTATTATTTTAAACAGAAAATATCTTCAGCAGCATTGATTTGCTTCGTCGCCTTTATATTGTGTAAGGTTTCTATTTATTGCGTAGACTATAATTTTTTTTGTTTTCCACGTGCGCTCATATGGTTAGAAGAGCCTTGCTTGCAAATAGATATGAACATTATTTATGCAAACATCACACACACCGAGCCTTGTTTTCGGCCATCCAATCGGTGACTGACACAGTTATTTGTGATCGCATCCTTGATTGTCTACGAACTACAAATAAAAAAAATCAAGTGGATTGGGCAGTCGTAACTCCAAACCCATGTATCAAGTGAAAATCAAATTGGAAAATGGATCAGTTTTACTCACGATTAACTTTTTTACCCTGATGCATGAATTATGACTATCGTGTCAACTTGATTTTTGATTGTTAAACACAAAGAATGCGCAGATCATGATTCATGATGAATCGTGTCAATCTTAGATTGGATGGCCGAGATGGACCATGTTCAACGGAACTCCTTGTGCAACAGATAAACACTCATTATTGTGTTTGAGACGACGAATCAAGTAGGTAATGCCCTATCCTCAAGGTATTCATGGAGGTTTATATTGTGTTAATAATCCAAGTGCGTTCAAGTTGTCATACAGAGCTACTTGTACAGACAGAAACATACTGATACTTGGTACTAATGTAGTTTTATTGGAAATTCCTTTCTCTCTCTCTCTCTCTCTCTTTCTCTCTCTCTCTCTCTCTCTCTCTCTCTCTCTCTCTCTATATATATATATATATATATATATATAGTAATGCCAGTGACCTCTAGCTCAAGTGGCTAGTGTGGAGGCATAAGGTCCGAGTGGGTGATGGTTCGATTTCCAGTGGGAGCGATCATGGAATAATTACCTTCTTCCAAAAAATATATATATATTAGTAAAAAAAAATTGAGTGGGGTCAGCTGACCCACTTGCCCTCCTCTCCCTCTGCCACTGAATATGCATAGTATTATTTCTATATCGAACTTAATAGATATAATGAATACAAGTGGACACAAGAAGTTGCCTAACATAAGATTTAGAATTAGTGAGAAACTTAATCAATTAGCCATAGCCAAAACACGCAAATAATCATTGGGCCAACACAAGTTACCCTAACAGAAAATGGCAAATGACACTAATGTCCTCTATTGTAATGTAAAAAAAAATAAATTAAAAAGAAAAAGAAAACCCTAACCCTCCCCAACCCCGTCATAGCCACCGTCTGTGCTGCCATGACCCCCACTCGACTCGACGGCCTATACCCTCTTTTTAATTTTCTTTTATATTTTTGTAGGATAGGAGAGTAATTTCTCTCTATTGTAGGGGTAAAAAGTCGTAGATGGTCTTGTGCTTTGCATGTGACCATTAAGTTGAATGGCTGACTAACAGTAAACTGCCAAAACTTAAAAAGGTTTAGGGTAGCAAGTTGCAAAAAAAAAAAATCAGGGTATTAAAGTGCCAAAGTTTCATAGCTCACGCTACTTGAGTGCAATTTAGCCTCTCTTTTTTTCTAACAATTCCTTCTTTTTGTGATGAATAATTATTTTGGAATACTTGCTGAGTTATATAATTAAGTTTTTATTGAAATGAGCATAGGAGAATTCTTTTTAACTTGCCCATATTTGGATTGTAAGCTTTGGTCGAGTTGCTGTTAGTTTGTGTTCATACTTGCCTTTGTACTGTTACGTAAACTTTTAGTTTTCCCGGGCCTATTTGAATTATTCAGCAACCTCATGATTCTTTCCTAGTGATGGATATTCTGTTTGTTTATATCTTATGGACTAATCTATGACCTAATGTCATTTTCATTTGATAAGTACTTACTTTGCCAGTAAATTTGTCTGTAAAGTAGTCTTTGTTATATATGAAGCTAAGGAGTTCTTTTATATAAAAATTTATGTGGATAGCAGATTAAGGAAATGGGAAAGAATATCTGGAGTTTAACAAGACAGGTTTTGGGAACTGATCATTTCAATTTTCACTAAGCACCTGTTCACTTGGATCGATTGGAGGTATATATGTATCTTTTTGCCTTTTAAATAAAACCGATTCATAATTTTAACTGTTTAATTCCTTAGTTTGCAGGTGCTGAAATCTATTGGGCTCATTGCTTGCTTGCTCGCAGGGAGGCCCTGCGTTGTATCTAATGTTGGCTCCTCCAAACTGGATTCTGAACTCGGCAAATCCTTTGTGTAGCTCTATATCGAAAGAATGTGTAGTAGGGAAATTGGGTACTTTTGGGCTTGTGCAGTAATATTTTGCCCACGACATGTAGAATACTTAGCCTAACACAATGCAAGATCTGAGCATGCCTTGCTTATTCTGGAGCTAGTGGCAGGTAGCTCGAATCATTTGTATAATGTAGACAATGTCTTGAAGTCTAGACTTGGGATGGCAGGCTGTTGCTGTGATTGCCATGTAAACTTAACTAGTGTTGTATGATAGGAGCAGCAATTTTTTTTCTTTTTCCCTTCATGAACTAGGAATTCTCAGAGAAATCTTATAGGAGTTCGTCTCTGCAGCAGACTTGAGAAAGAAATCTTGTACGGAAGAATACTTGCTGTGTCATGGAGCTTATATAGCTCATCTTCGCCATAGTGCAATCATGCTTGCATTTGCACTTGAAGGCATTGCGATAGCTGGTACTTGTAAGGATTTTGTTCGACTAATGTACGGAAAGGAAAGGAAATTAATTCCTTGTTTTTTCTTCCCTTTCATTTGGGAAATTGTAATTTGGACTTTCATTTTCCAAGGTCATGATTCCGGTATTTGGAGTTTGATTTTTTAAGGTCATGATTCTGCGAACGAACGAGGTCTAAGAGTTTGTTTGGTGAACTTTCGACCAAGTGCGGCCTCGTTGAAACTTGAAAGTATGTTGAAGACTAGAAGAGGAACGAAATTGGATCCATTCCTGATGAAAACTTTCCATGTACAGGCACAGCTACAATGGGTGCAAAAATTTGGAACACGACCGCAGCCTCAAAGTGGTTGGAAGGAAAGAACAAATATACTTTTTACATAGCCATTTCAAATTCTCCTTCTACGTTATCGGTTTATACTAGGCTTTTCATTTTTGGTTTCAAAAATGAATTGATTCCTAAAATATTGGTAATGATTTATTTTTCCGAGTTGTTTGGTTTAAGGGTTGTAACTCGGCTTCTGAATAGTTCTCAAGTCATCATATATATATACATATATATATATTGTCGTCCTATTCAGTACTCAAATCTTGATATATATTTCCTGTTGATTTTGTCTTGTATTTCATTATACTGTCTCTTATAGGATTTGTCAATTCATATGGAACTGCTGTTAGTGTTTGTACTTGCTCATTTTTCTGACAGGATACCGTTGATATATTACAGATGATTCTGAGGCAGATTGTCCAACCTATTATGGGGACGGGTTAGATGGAGTAGACCTGAACCGTGGCTTGATAGTAGAGCCACTAGACTTTGCACACCCAGAATAATGTAGCTTAGTTAGGTTTGCCTGGACTGCGATCCAGCTAGTACTTTCATATTGTAGTATTTTATATCATATTATGTGACTCTGTGATGTTGTGTATAGCTTTGGGCTTGTGTGGATTTTGAACTTATTTTCTGCTTTCATCTATCATTCCTTTCCATGCTATCTACCTTAGTTTTATTTTGTGATTGAGACTGTATTGCTATGTCACCTCCATTCGGAGTGTATATACTGTACAGGTACCTTTATACTGTTTAGTTGTAGTATTTATAGATGATCTATACAGCGTTCTACCGTCGATTCTGCGACGTAGACTGAACGTAACCACGTGCTCGTGCCCCTCTTCACGGTGCGGGTCGTGACACGTTGCCCCGTACCTAAGGAGTACCTAGCAGGAGGCGGCATTGGGTTGGCTTGTGGCTTGAATAGGAGGCGGCATTGGGTTGGCTTGTGGCTTGAATAGTCTATATGAATTGGATTCACATGGAAAATTTCTTTCAGTGGACAAATGAGACTTAGACTATTTTCAATCTATGAATTGACTTCTGTTGGAATTGATTCGAAAATGATTTGATTCGAAAATGATTTGAGTCGAAAATACATTGAATCCTATTTGGGAGAATGAATTCTATGAATCCCTTCCCCTTCCCCATCCTTTTCATTGTTTTGCCTTTTGTTGGACGATTTTCGTTGTTGGTATTAATTGACGCATTTCGTTGTTTGTTTTTCTTTTGACGCTTTTCATTGATTGCTTCTGTTGATTGTTGCACTCGTATTAAAATTTGAGAGAAATAGAGGAAGATATAAAGAAGTGTGGTGAACCTCTATTGGTGTCATTTTAGGAGGACGCGCGAGGTTCTACTGTTGGTAGGAGATCCTCTTTCTCTCGACAATTCTCAAATTGATTAGTGGTTTTGATTTAGATAAGTTAAAAAATTTCATACATTGAATTAAAGTTCAAAAAATTGCGCTTAAAACATAGAGTTTGTTGAAATTGCAAAAGATCTAAAACGTCCAATGGAATAGCGTTTTCCAAACAAACGCCACACCATTGGGCGTTTATATTGTGACCAGGGCTTAGTTCTTTTTAGATGTGGGTGATTAACAACTATTTTGCACAATAAAAAAATGTTCAGCATTTTTTGCACAAAAACCTACAATTGGGCGTTTACTTAACTTTTTTTTTTTTGACAAAACGTTCTATTGTATGATGTATCTTGTGTAAAAAAATGCCCTTCCCTTAGACATTTTTTAGTATTTTCAAAAAAAAAAAAAAAAGTATAGCAAGATTTAAACACTCAACCTCTTAAATTTTATTACTTTAATTGCTAACCACAACTTCCAAATATTATAATATTATATATATATATATATATATATATATATATATATATATATATATATATATATATATATATATATATATATATATATATATATACATACGATAAATTAAAAAAAAATTGTAAGAAAATACGTCTAACGGTCCAATATATATGCCTAAGAGCGTTTTTTTAATTGATGATTTGGGTTGTGTGTAAACCATTTCAAGAAAAAACGTACAACAAAACGAACGTTTTGATTGTGTTTTTATAATTTGTCAAAACTTTGTCTTATTACAAACAATTTTATTGAAATTTAAATGCTGTCAACCTTATATTGAATTTGAGAGTAAAAGTATTCGTCATTCCTAAGATTTTGGCAAAAACCAATGAACGGAAATTTTTGGGAAAAGCAAAGGTCATTTTCGTCAAAGGAAGAGACCTGTAACTATCCGTTTTCGTCCACGTAATGTCTCTCGCTCTCACCGACCAACATTATTCTTTTCTTCACACTTCAAAGAAGAAAGGAAGCTCTCAAAATTTTAGCAGAACCCTAATTTCCGATCCCCAATTTTTTTTCTTCCTCCAAATCCCGTTCTCAGCTCCTCACGGTCCACTCTCCGATCGATTCTCCCTGCTCTCACGATCGCGCGGATCTTCGTCTCCACGAATTTGGTGCAGTGAATCGATCAGTGAGTTAGATTCCTAAAAACTACTTCTTTTGTTGGCATTTCTCAATTTTCTTATTGTGTTTTTTGTCTCGTTCTGTTAAATTAGGTTCTAGTTCAGTTGTTTGAGTGATCAAATCGAAGAAAGTTGCTTCTTTTCAGTTCGCAAAGGTTAGATCCGCTCGCTTTCCGAGTAATCGCGTGCTTTTTTCTCTCCCTCACTTTTAGCATTGGATGATGATTTCTATGGGCGTGATTGATCTTTCTAGGTTATAATGAAGACCATGGCAGTGGTTGCTCACCATCGGAACCATTGTTACAGTCAAACCAAGCCCCGGATAGCCGATCGGTTCGGCTCTTATCGTTCCAGAGGCTTCGCGGGAGTCAGTTACCGGAATTTTGAGCCCAACGCTCGGCGCTTACGCTCGGAACAAGCAAAATCTGGCAAGCAAACCAAGAGTGCTATAAGCCCTGAACCCAGCAAGAAAAGGCCCTCCTTTGATGCAGAGTTGTCTTGCTCTGAGCTTTTTGCCGGGCCGATTTACTTGAACTCGCCCCCGCCGAGTTCTGTTCCCCTCCCCAAATTCTCGCTTCCGCAGAAGAGAGGTGTCTCCGTAGAGTTGCCTCTGCCTTTTTCTGGAATTGAGCTTGAACCTCGCGCTAAGTCCGCCCCGAGTTTGCCAATCGGGGATGATGTCTCTACTGCCACAGAGAATTTGAGAAGAATTCTCCAGTTGGATGGTTACTGACGACCGGACAAGTAGGAGGAATTTGGTTTTGTACATACTTTTTTTTTTGCACATATTTGGTTAAATTAAGTAACTTGGATGGAAGAATTAGCGTATAAAGATAGTTAGTGGGAAGGCAAGAAATTGGAAGGGTGAGTAGTAGGACAAATGGTGGCGAGATGGGTTAATGTTGTAGGTGTTTCTTTAGAAATGACGTTCTAAATAGGAAAGAAGAGGTAATTGGTGTAATTAATATTTATGCAATTGGCAGTTTACGGGTGAAAGAAAGTGGAAGACTTGATAGCTAGCAGTTTGGGTGTTTTCATATGGAAGGTATTTGAATGATTCGGAGTAGAAGAAAGATGGTTGTGGGAATGGTCCCTCAGAGCAGTTTGACTGCAGATGTTCTTCAGTGGTGTTTGATTTAATGGGCATTGTTATATTTCCTCTGGATGCACAGTTTAAAGGAGACGTATAGGATTCGAGGTACTGGGAAGCAGTAGTTTGGTGGTTTTAATTGGGGAAATATGGAAAGAACTTGACCGAAGGAAAGATGGTCACAGAATCAGTCTCTCGGAGCAGTACCGCATGTAGATGTTCTTCAGCGATATTTGGGTTAAAGGTGTTATTAGTTTATCCGGAACCGGCAGTTTATTTTATTGAAAGGATTGGAAGTCTTGGGGGAGGAAAGAGAAGATGGGTAGATCAGCCATCAGAAGGATTGCCTGCAAAACATTGTCCAACATTTCCTGGCGAAGGTCCGCGTTGGAATGGTGTCCTCATTAGGATAAACCAGTGTACATCTACTGTTTTATAAGCATTGTGTATCCTCTGTAGGTCAAGTAGCACAGTTTAGGTTCATTCTTCAGATCTGTAAATTCTTGTTAGTTTGATATATACCTGGCTATATAAAGTGGAAGATAGCAAATCAGGAGAAGTTTGCATCTGTAAACCATCATTAGGGTTCTGAAACTTTAAGGAGAGAGAAGAGAAAGCATTGTATTACCTTCTTTTTTCGTCATCTTCATTGGACGTGTTTCATGCTGGGATTCCAATAGAATGAATGTACTCCTAACTTGGAAGCGATACCATCTTCTTGTGCTCCTGTGTACATATGATTGCGGTGAGCTCTGTGACCTCCTAGTTCCTATAACATGTGAATTTTCCTTCAACTGCTATCTGTTGGAAATGAATTTATATGTGACCGAATTTTTTCAGGTTGCCCCTATCACGGTCTTCAACTTGTTACTGGAATCGGCTTGTTAGAACTTAGAACTATGTCATTCTAGTGTTAGTGTTGATGTTATTTGCTTTTCTGTTGGAATTGGTTTATTTGTTATGTTGCAACTAATATCTAGTAGATGCTAAGAGGGTATGGTTGCACAACTCCAAAGATACCATATTTGAATTTTTTAAAGCATGACCTTTTTTTTACGAAAAGGATGGGGGGTAAACCCCCAGCCAGTAACTGTTTTTTGAGCAGGATTATTTATCATCTTCCGGTTGTATACACACTAAAAATATAAGTTGTAGCGACAAGTTATATATTTCAAAGATCACATAATAATGGTAACAGCAAGAACATTATATTAATTATAGATAAGTTAAGTGCAAGAACATTAGGTCATCTAAACTTGTATTTTATTAATATATTTTTAGTAAGATTATGTAATCTAACATTAGGTACAAATATGCTTTGAGAAAATGTAGTGGACAGAAAACCTAGTGGATTAGTTTCTAGTGTAAATTGACACTGAAAGATCTCTATGATTACCTTTCATTCTGATAAACCTGATGTTTTATTTCATTAATTGCTGTTGATGAACTTTTATTATGTTGTATTTCTAGGAAAGTTCATATAATCTAATGTGCAGTGCAATGTGTACAAAAAGAAGAAGAATACTATTTAGTGCAATCAATATCTTAAGAAACCATAGTTTGGGTTGTACTCCAATGTAAACTGGCACCAGAAGATCTTAAGTGTGTCTTTCATTTTGTACTGGACTGCCGTCAATAAGAAAACCTCATGTTTTATTTTCTACTATCTATATATATATATATATATATATATATATATATATATATATATATACACACACACACACACACACACACACACACCCCCACAGATGTAAATTGACACCAAAGATCTTAAGGGCATCCTTCCTTCTGTACTAGATTGCTGTTGTATTTCTAGGAAAGTTCATATAATCTAATGCACAGTGCAATGTGTACAAAAGAAGAAGAAGAATCTTTAGTGCAATCAGTATCTTAAGAAACCATAGTTTGGATTGTACTCCAGTGTAAACTGGCACCAGAAGATCTTAAGTGTATCTTTCATTTTGTACTGGACTGTGGTCAATAAGAAAACCTCATGTTTTATTTTCTACTGTATATATATTTAGATACACACAAACATATGTAAATTGACACCAAAGATCTTAAGGCATCCTTCCTTCTGTACTAGATTGCTGTTGATAGACCTCATGTTTTGATTTCTTTTGTGTTTTGGAAAAAAAAATCATCGTGGTTCCTTATCAGGCTGATAACCTGTGAATGTGAAAGTCAGCATCCAAAAGAATGAGAAGAAAGTAAAGTTCAGGATATTTGCTGCTTTATTTAATCTTTGTTGTAGAAAAAGAATGGTAACAAAAAGTAGAAGAGAATAGCTAGCTATACTTTTTTAGGAACAATAAGTTTGGGGAAATGATTGGACTATATGAAACCCTGTACATAGACTTGAGGCATTTATTACCTCTGCCCTTCCTACCGTAAAAGGCAAGGTTAGACATCAGTTATGCAACTTGTTCCAACCAGAGCATATGGCTATGTAGATGGATTATATGCATAGCCACTAAATGCATGCTCCTGTTTCTTAAATTGGGAAAAGATCTTCTTTCTTGGATGGTATCTATGACAGGGAATAAATTAATAATTCTAATGAATAGACTTAGTTTACTTAAGTAGACTCTAGATATGGAGTGAACATAGAGTTAAAAGTATTGTAGTGAAGAACCCCTAAGACCATTACGTATGGAGATGTTCAAATTTTCATATTTTGTCACTCTTGTTACTTGGAGGCATTTTAGTCAATGTATAGTTTACCAAAGCTTTCAAATGAATGTAATGACAATATAGTTCAGGCATACTAGATGGAAGCCCTTTCAGGTGATATTTGAGCAATCTTGATGCTCGGGAACTGATGTAAGCTGGACCTCAGGTGTTCCAACTTCTGAGTCCTTTTTGGTGGACTTTGTTGGATAAGTTGGATGGTATGGTGCTCCAAGGTCAAGTAATACTAAGTTGCTGCATTGAATGCCTTTTTAACTAGAGGATATGACCTAAGTGACACAAATACAGTATCGATTTTGGTGTATCCTAGTGTATTTTGGAGCATGTGCTGTGTCCGAGACTCCGATACATGTACTGACAGAACACAACATGTACATAACACCGATTTTTTGAGTGTCTGTGCCTCCCAGGATATAACCATTTTGTATAGGTTGTGGCTGGGGGCATTAGAATAATTAACTCCCTTGGGAATGGCCAAAAGGGTGTGCTGTCAAGGGTATTACTGTAAATGCTCGTCCAGTCTGAGTTGACTGCATAGTTGGTGTTTATGCACCCTGACTGATGTGCCTGTGGGGTGCAATCAGAGAGGATATAGTTTGAATCAAGGATCAAAGTATCGGCCGATACCGATACGTATCGGCCGTATCGGATCGGATTTGGCCTAGGCCGATCCGATACCGACCAAAAATATCGGTATCGGCCGATTCAGGAGAAAAAATTATGGTATCGGCGATACTTGCCGATACGGACCGATACTTGCCGATACGGGCCGATACGGGCCGATACTGGCCGATACTGGCCGATACGGGCCGATACTGGTCGATACTGGCCGATACGAGAATTCAAAATACCAGAAAATATCAAAAACGAATTTTATCCCTGCCAAAAACATACTTTCGAAACAAAAAAAAGGTAAAGAAAGATTCTTCACGTCAAATCTAGGAATCAGTAATGAAAATTGGTAACATTTGCAATAAAATCTCTATAAATAGATGAAAAATTATTTGCAAATTACATCTAACAACACTAAAGGCAGAAAATTATTCAAATTATAATATACTATTTAACAATATTATATACCATTTAACAATTTATATTATTGTAATATTTTTTTATTGTATATATATACTATTTAACAATATTTATTATTGTACACTATTTAACGTTTAATTCAATTATACTTGAAAAACATAGAAAATACTTAAATAACGCATAAATATGTAAATTATTTTTTCCTAATTTATTAATAATTATTTAATATCGTCGATACCAAAAAATCCGATACTCCGATCCGGTACCGCCGATACAGCCGATATTGCCGATACCGATACTCTTAGAAACTGTCCGATCCCGATCCCGATACTTTGAACCTTGGTTTGAATATGGGTATTCCTATATTTGTTTTATACTTACTAATATGGTTACATATATGGATGCTGTCCAGATCCAGATATATCCATATTGCTATAAATGATCGTCCAGTTCAAGTGGATAAAATATCTGGTTTACGTGCACCGTGGTGTATCCAAAATATCATATCCATATCTGGATTACATCTGAAAGGGATCCGGTCGGATATATCTGGATCCAATTGCATCTCTATGTTCTGGTTGTGTCCCTATGTGCTAGCCAGTTTTTTGGGCCTTTGCACTAGATTGGTACTTCGGCAAGGCTTGTTTGTTTTTATTCCTTGTCAAATTTGATGTTGACAGAGTCTTACATGCGTATGTAACCCATGTTTAAAACTAAACATACCATCATGTCATAATGGGGAGGGGTAGTAGTTGTTATTTCCTTGAAATGTGCTAAATCATTTTGAATGCAATATACATTTATATTTCTTTATTGCATGATTGAAAGAACCAATCTCCCAATTGCCTTGGTATATGAAAGCAATCTTGTGCTGCTGATTCTAAGATTTCTGTCAAGTAAATAGTGGTTCCTACTCATTACACTGGTCGAAGTATTTTGTTGCATGTGTCTAGTGTGGGAACAACTTCATTTATAATTTCACGCTGATAAAGCTATGTGGGGAAGAACTAATACTGATATAATTGTCTTCTTCTGTAGTTTACTTTGGAGATACTTGGGTGGTGACAACAGTAACATGCTCGATCCTGTGAGAGTGGTGGTCCTTTTGGTTGTTCTTTTTTATCCATTTCTTTGGATTTGGATGGTGATTGACGATCCACTATTTATCCATTTCAGTGGGTTGGATGATCATATGCACATTATGGTTCTCCAGATAGGACGGTATGTTCTGACAGTTTCATTCTTTGCCTATAGTCATATACTTGGCTCATATCTGCACTAGATTTATCATTTGCATGCCTTTATATTCTATTGGTTGCTGTTGCCTGAAGAAGCTAATATGACCCATGTATACTCCTAATACAAATGGGAACATGTTACATATATCAGTTCATCATTTACTAATAGTGCTGGGTAGATAAATGCATAGCTTCTACGTGGTACGAGGGAGTTCCATTGTGGTACAGTTGGTAGATTTCTCTGTAGTAATAGATGAGAGTTGGGGTCAAATCCTGCTCACATAGGTTGTGTTTGGTTCGAGGGAAAGTGAGGGGAAGGAAAAGAAAAGGAAAGAGAAAATGCGTTTGTATTGTTTGGTTAGAGAGAAAATAAAAAGGTTAGTGAGTGAAAATAGCTAATATGAATTTTTCCTATCATTTCCCTCCTAAAATGGTGGGATTCTATTTTCACTCTCAACTCTTATCCCCTCTCTCTCTACCCTCCACCTCTCTCTCTCTCTCTCTCATAATTTTATTCTCCATTTTCATTTTAAACTTCCTTACCAACCAACCAAACAAAACAAAAAAAAATCTTTTTCTTCTCGCTTTCCTTTAACCTTTTTTTTTCTCTTTCCCCATTTTCTCACAAACCAAACACACAGCCATAATTGCCTAGAAAAGTTCTAAGAAAACTCATACATTACCAGTTTACATATTATCTTAAAATGGTTCATTATCAAAAACACGCGTGCGTCTAACAATACTTCTGAAGAAAAAGTCTTTTTGTAGCACCATAACTGCTTAATTTGTGGATGCGAAGCATTATAATGACTTGCTAAGAAATGGCCCATAGTTCTTTGTTCGGATTTTAGTCTTATTTCCTTTTCAGTGGACGGTACTGTAATACTCTTCATAGCCCGTTTCATGTCATCAATGTGCTCTGTTCCTACCTCTTGGTGTGTCAGAGACTCAGACCAGTGATGTAATTACATTCCTTTTTCCAAAAATGGAGGTACACCGTTAAAATTGATAATTTTGGGGTTTAGTTGGTATCATCTTTGTTCCTGAGTGGGCATTTGAAGCTGCTGGGCAGGAAATGGAGAAAATGGGACTCAAATTCGGACATATCATCATGAACTTTGACAACTCAGGTATTTTATTGTTCATCACGTATAGGTCGCATCTGTTAGAACATGGAACCAGCAGGGCCGGTCCTGAATAATTGAAGGCCCTGTGCGGATCTCAAAATGTGGCCCTATAAATTTATTTATTTATATTTTTTTAATGTATTATTTTATGTCTTTATCAGAATCTCTCGAGATATTATCGATTGTATAGTATAACTGAATCTATAAATACTTACGAAACAAAATAACCAAAGCTCAAATTATCTATATTCAAGCACATTACATAATATAATAAAGATATTTTACATAAAAGGTGTACTGACCCTTAAATTGTCAAACTTTGGCCTCCAATTCTTCTTTTATCGATCTGTTGATGAGAACATATAACAAAATGAATAATGATCAATACCCAAATGAGAAGTAATCTATAATCATAAAATAAATAAAACAAAAAGAATAGAACAGTAAAATTACCTGACAAAACTTTTTCAATGGATCTTCAATAATAAATTGAAACTATTACTATACTACCAAGAGAACCAAAAAAGATAACAGCTAGTGCATTACTGCTTTTTGAACATTGATCTTCTTGCATTCTTAGAAGCAAAATCATCAATTAAACTTTCATGATCAATTTTTTCCAAAAACTCATTTTCAATTGAAATCAAAGCCAAACAATTGAGATCCAAAAGCAAACCAATTATTCCCAGTGGGATGATATTGTTCTTCCATATATAAATATAAAACTAAATTCACAATAGGATCACAGTTCTTAAACCAATAATAAATTCATAATGAGAATAAAATTCTTAAGAAAAAATTTGTACCTCTTAGAGATGAATCATTCCTGAATTTTCTGTTACAGTTGCATCGGATTAAGAAGAATAAAACAATGACTAAGTTAGTATTTTGTTCATAATGCAACTCTAAACAACGAAAAAAATTCTTCATCGTTGTTTTTAATAAATTCTTATGAAAAATAAATTATTGGTTGGGTACACTTGCATATAGAAATTTGTACCTCTTAGAGATGAATCATTTCTGTAACACGATCCAAGCATTCTCTGAATTTCTATTTTCCTTGTCCTTAAAAAAAATTAAGAATCAATGAACTATGAAGAAGTTAGTAATAAAAAAAAATTGAAAGAAGAGAAACCCACACATGCATACATAGTCTGACTAAAAATAATTGAAAAAAAGAAAAAGAAAAGTTTTGATACCATGTGGGACACAGATGACAGAACTAAGTTATGCTTCTGCAAGGGGCCAAGGGCCGAGCCGCCGAGGTGTAGCGTGTAGTGTAGGTTATGCTTCTGTTTTGCTGCTCTGCAGCTTCTCGAAAATCGTAATAAAGCTTCAAACTTGTGATGGAGGCATGGCCGGCCCTTTGGGTTGCATAGGAGCAGGCGAGCAGCTAATATTTAGGTATGACTTAAATTGTAAAATTACAAAATTGTCCTTCCTTTTTTTTTTTTTTGGAGGCCCCTCAAAAGTTTGAGGCCCTGTGCAGATGCACATTAGGCACATGCCCAAGGCCGGCCATGGGAACCAGTGATATATTAATCATAACGGCCAGGGGTATATATGCAAGCACAAATGTTAGTCCTCCTCACCGACGTGGGACTATCTACAGTAGTCCTAACAGCATCTTTTCCATTCCCAACTTTTTTAGTTTCTTGCAATACTTCCAACCAGGCCCTTTTGGAAATTTTAAGTCCTTTTATTGTTATTTAAACACTTGTGTTCATGTGACTTGCATTTGTATCAAAAAGATTGATCTTCTTAAAATGTATGATAAATATATACACTTATCGAATACAGTGTTTGAACTCGTTGTTCGATTATTTCTTTTATGTTCAAATACGTCTTTTTCACTTTGCACAGGAGAAGCAGTTGAGGTTCATTTCAAAAACTCCAAAGTTTAGGCCAGTCAAAAGGCCATTTTGACGTATTGCAACAGGTGTCCTGTCTATCTGAAGAAATATGCGTGGAATGAGGTAAAGACTGACTATTGAAAATTATTGTTCTCAGTTCCACGATACATGAATTCTCACTTCTTTAATTGATGCAATGATTCATATCCTAGTTGCCTATTCAATTGTAGATGAAATGCCAGTTAGTTGCTCTTCTAGGAAGCACATTTAAGCCTTATAGTTCTCTGAATTATAGCATGCCCCTGACACAATAGTGATACATTTAACTATTGCAGACCTTATTTCTTTCCCTTGTTTCAGCTCTTCCATAGTTAGTGGCGTCTCCTCTTGGGCCCTGTTACTCAGGAAGTTTTTTTTTTTTTTGGGTTTGAGCAAAGGATGGAGTTCATGGAATCCTATCTGTCAACTGTCTAGGTTTCATGTCTTGGAGATCATTTAAATGGGTCTTCTTTCGGGGCATTGTTTCTTGAGAAGTTTTACGAGCAGATGCAGGTTCCCAGATCCTGCTGTCAACTGTCTAGGTTGCTTGAAACACTCCTGTCAACCTTTGTTTCCACTTGAACTTGAACCATTAATATAATGTATCTTGCACGTGTTACCCCAGACGTATTTGATGCTAACTTATATAATTGAGCATTTGTTGTTAATATTTCTGAATCCCTCTCATATTCCAACACCAACCCATATTAAAACATGATTTATTCAATATTTGATAAGTCGTAACTGGTCAGACACAGCTATCACAGACTTACAAGAATGAAGGCTACATACTTGTTTGTGCACCACAAGTTGTGTTGTCTTTGTTTCTTTTCAGACATCAACGCTGTGACGTTGCGTCGTTGCTGTCTAGGTTGCTTGAAACACTCCTGTCAACCTTTGTTTCCACTTGAACCATTAATATAATGTATCTTGCACGTATTACCCCAGACGTATTTGATGCTAACTTATATAATTGAGCATTTGTTGTTAATATTTCTGAATCCCTCTCATATTCCAACACCAATCCATATTAAAACATTATTTATTCAATATTTGATAAGTCGTAACTGGTCAGACACAGCTATCACAGACATACAAGAATGAAGGCTACATATTTGTTTGTGCACCACAAGTTGTGTTGTCTTTGTTTCTTTTTAGACATCGACGCTGTGACGTTGCGTCGTTGCATGGAATCATGTCAGTGTTGTGAATCGACTCAATCGATTCACAAAAGAAAGCAAATAAAAACAAAGAACAAGAGGAATAGAAACAGAATGATCTTTAATATAGGAAAAGAACAAAACTCCCAACTTTGATTGAACGGAACAAAGTAATAAAATCCTTCTTGATGACACTTGAGAGAGTTTTCTCAATCCAAGCATAAAAGTAATGACGGCTAGCCCTGACTATAAATAGAAAAGAAAAGCAAACCCTAGGAAGGTTATTGTGGTGAAAGACCACAATACCCCTCCATGACTAAAATAACTGAAAGGTCTAAAAAGTGGGCCTAAATGGCTCCACGTCTCCTGCGACGTGTGTAGGTGATAATGGGTGGGCCCGCATCAATACCGCCCCCTAAAAGAGCCACCTTGTCCTCAAGGTGGAAATCTGGGAACTGCGTCTGTTGCTATAGCGGCCTCTTCCTCCGTCGGATCCTCCTCCTCCCCCTCTTCCTCCGTGGTGGTCGTCGTGGGGGTAGATCCCCTCTCTGGAAGTTGGCGGGATCCGCCGTTTCTCCAAAGAAATTGCTGTCTCCGGTGTTCCTCACCCCTCCTGGCGGCTCCGTCCCTCCCGTCCGAGCCGGAACTCCAGCTAAGCCCCTTTCCGAACCCGTGAACCTGTCACCGTAGTTCGAGGTCATCGTCCGACCCCCATAGGGGGCCCCAAGCCCTAGGGCCTCTCCCGGGTGTGGCGCCGGTCCGCCGGGACCGAAATGGTCGGCGGCGTCCGGCCACAGCCGCTCGCCGGCGGCTCCCCTGGCGCCGGCCGGCCCTGGGTGGCGGTCGGGGGCCGGCCAGCGGCCGCCCACAGCAGCCGCGGCCCCGCCTGGGCTCGCGCGGCGTGCTTTGGCGCTCCCGCGGCCCTCGACTGCTGTCCGGCGGTGATCGCCGGCCGCCAGGGCCCAGCCCGGAGGTGCGGCGGCGACGGCGGTTGCGGGCCAGCGGCCGCCGGCCGGTCCTTCTTCCTCCTCGGTCGCCTCTCCCTCCGCAGGAGCAAACCCTAATTGATCGCCTAGGGTTTGGGTTGTTACCGCCTCCGCTTCGTCGCCGTTGATCTTCTTCGAGATGTTTTGTAAGAGCGTCATTATATCCGTCGTCTCCTTCCGCATGTCCCGCATCTCCGTGCGGAGTTTCTGGTTCGTGGATGCTTGATCTTTAACGGAGGCCTCCATGGATTTCTTTAAGCTATCGATCTCGGCGGTGAAGTCCTCCCGAAGACCTCGGATCTTCTCGTCGATTGTGGTTCTCGTCCCGTCTGCCATGGCTCGTAGAGGGCTCTGATACCAATTGTTGTGAATCGACTCAATCGATTCACAAGAGAAAGCAAATAAAAACAAAGAACAAGAGGAATAGAAACAGAATGATCTTTAATATAGGAAAAGAACAAAACTCCCAACTTTGATTGAACGGAACAAAGTAATAAAATCCTTCTTGATGACACTTGAGAGAGTTTTCTCAATCCAAGCATAAAAGTAATGACGGCTAGCCCTGACTATAAATAGAAAAGAAAAGCAAACCCTAGGAAGGTTATTGTGGTGAAAGACCACAATACCCCTCCATGACTAAAATAACTGAAAGGCCTAAAAAGTGGGCCTAAATGGCTCCACGTCTCCTGCGACGTGTGTAGGTGATAATGGGTGGGCCCGCATCAGTCAGACATCCGGAAAATTCTGCTAATGTTGGATGGTATTCTCCTCCTCCAGATTGGACACTGGAACTTATTGTGGAGTAACCAATGGCTGCAGTTAAACCTCAATGTAGGTGCTGTCTAGGCATCTTCAACCTCAATGTAGGTGCTGTCTAGGCATCTTCAACCTGTAGTGAAGTGACAACCACCAGCTGCAACAGCATGTGCAGGCACAGCAGCCTCATCATCTGAAGTGATTATACTACCCCCTCATGCAAGCTGTGGAACGGAATTGGCACCCTGGAAAATAGCCTGCATGCTAATGTGGCTTCCAAAGGTGTTTGTCATCCTGGAAGTGATCATATGTGGAGATTTAGTGGTCTGAAAGCACCCATTTCCAGTAAATCATACTCCCTATGTTTCTTCATCTCCCAATCCACAAACGGCACTGTTGGTATAATATTATAGGACTCAACCTCAATTTCTCTTGAAGCAGTCTAATGATCCAAATTGGTTGTAGTTGTGATCTATTTCTCTTCTAGTCACTCTTGACCTTAAGCTTGTAGCCAAAACTGGAGTATGATTAATCTCATTAAAGATCCTTTAAAGTATTGTCGAAGATTTGTATATCCAAGGTACTAGCAGTCTAATGATCCAAATTGGTCATCAAAGGAAGGTCATAGACTAATTGGTAGGTGGGCATATTCTTTGTAAAATTTCATGCGAGCTAACGCCATTACTCCTAGACTTGGAAGGGTCTAGATGGAGAAGAAGCTGTTGTTTGTTAGGGAACAACATTAATCATAGTGGCAAAGAAAGCAGAAGTGGCAACTCGAATCGAATTTCCAGACCCCATGTTTCCTTGTAAATATTGTTTGGTAATATCTATAAATGTAATGATTATCCAATGGTTTAATGGACCAAAAGATCATCATTACTTGCATTCCATGTGCATTATCTATCCTCAGAGCACATACATTTAATACTTTATTTGACTAATCTTTGCTTTCAAGATTATAGGAGGATTGTTTTTCTCTGTTAGATTGAGCACTTCTGCTATTTCTCCAGTCTAAAGCTGATTTCTGGCAACTTGAAAATTTTGCTTAATCAGCCAGCAGCGTTATTAGTGAATTAATTGTTGTTTGATATGATTCTCATAACCGTGGTGTGCATTGAATTATTCTAGCAGATACGACTGATACCTGCCAGAATTTCTTCGTGTGACTGGCAATTTGCTCGGTAAGGATAGTCCAGACACTTTCCAGTGTTTCCAATAGCCAGATTAGAGATCGATGGAAATATTCTACAGGAAGCTCATCTCACTGCACTGGTAACTTTCATCACTTTGGTTTCAGTCACCAATTATGTGTACTGTTGCAAGCTTTTCTTCTATCCTGTAGGTTATTAAAAACATTTCATAAAATTGTGCAGGCTAACTTGGTATCATTTCTGTTGCTTCTATCTAGTCTCTTTGCTGAAATGCAGATAGTATTTTCCTCCTGTTGGGAAATTGAGTTCTGCGCTATCATCTAGGCTTTAGTTGGCTGAATGGTGCAAGGTGCGAGGATATTCTTCATTATCCTTTTTCGGATTTGATTTGATGTACAAATTAAGTATATTTTATGTAGTTTATTTTTCCCTGTTAGACACAAAACCCCATAAAGGAAAATCAAATCGTAAACATTCTTGTACATATGTATTAGATGTGATTAGCTATAAAATTCTTAACTTTTGGCCCTTATTCCATATAAGTCTTGTGGGTGGTGTTTGCAAAAGAACAGTGTAACACTATTGACACTGATGGAGATCTAGTCTATCCTTGTTGGATGAGGAGCCTTAGTTGGGAACTGAGGAACTGGGGCTGCGAAGGTTGGAATGTGATGAAGTGATTATAAGAGCAGTTGTTTAGTTCTAGCGGAGTGTAAAAGTCTTGCCAGTTGGCAAGTAGAGTGACTTCGAAATGTTTGATCGGTACTAAAAATTTGTGTTCTTAAAAATCCAGAAGGGGTTCATACACCTATGTCAGTCCGTGTCCGTCCTGCATATTGCTGTTATTATTCTCCCTTTTCCAGTAAAGGTCTCCGCCATATATGTCCTCCTTTAGTTGTTGTTCCTTGGTTCTCCAAACCTCCATTTGCCACCGTTCCTTTGTTTTCCGAACTTCAATTATTTCATAGAAGCCAAAAGAAATTGGACGAAAGAGTCAAAGAGAAAAACAAAGAGAAAAAAAAACTCTTCTAGTGTTCCAAACAATGACTAGGTACAAGGTGATGACTTCTGAAATAACAAAGAGAAAAAAAAAACTCTTCTGAAACAAGAACAGAAAGATCTCCGGCTGATCCCAGCTTTTAACTACAATTTGTTCTCTTGTTAATAGTCATCACATATCTATAACTTCCTCGTCTTCTGTGTCATCATGACGGACCAATTAAAATACTTAGAGAAACAAAGTAAAAAAAGTAACCTTTAGTTGGGGTGGTGGGGATGGTGTTCCCTCATGCTCGGCTCATGAGCTTATCTGGACGGCTCAGATAAGCTCATGAGACTCGTTTTAGTGCAACGACTAGAAGCAAAATTACATAACAATAGAAAAATATTACACAATATAAATCAATTTTTTAACTAAATCCATAATTCTTCTCATTATTACTATATATATATATATATATATATATATATATATATATATATATATTAAATCTTGGGTAGTAAATCAAACAGTCAGATGAATAACAAAACACTACTGATGCCATTGTAGAAGTGGGGTTCCATATCAGGGATTTAGTCTAGGGACTAGGAATCAACCTCGGACACTCCAACAACGTGGACTTTGTTGTGCGGACACAACCAAACATTTCAAAAAAAACTAGAAGACATGTCTTAGTGGTGTCATGTCGTGTCCGTGTAGTAAACGGCTTAGTTTAGCACACCGTTTTTCGTGAGTCTATCTCATGCTTGGATAACTTAATGAGCTTGGGTGAGCTTTCTTTCTAGCAATTCGAGCGTTAACCGGTTAGCCAGCTCTTGAATAGCTCAGCTTGTTAACACCCCTTTAAAAGAGAAATATGATTACTGATGGGATGCCTATTGGCTGCTTTTGTCTTGTCCGATTTGTCAATGACATAAGGACGCAGTTGCCCGGTTATGGAAACAAAGAAATTGGTTGGCCTATTATTGAAAATGTTCCTTTTTATTTGAATGGAACCAAATGACAAAGGGACGGCGGCCATTTATGCAAAAGCTTTTTTTTTTTTAATTTGAAGGGAAGCAACAAATGGAAGAAACAGAAAAGGAGGAAGTAGATCCAAGCTATAAATAAGTCCCTCCCTCCTGCATTTCTATTTGCATTTCCAAATCTGATGCTCAAGCTGAAGATGACAACTCCAATCGTAATCCTCCTCTCACTCTTCTCTCTACTATGGATTCCGGCTCATTCCGCAGGCTCCAGCTACGAGTACTCGCAGAAGCTCAATGTCAGCAATGCTGCGGATCCTCTGGTGGTGGCAAAAGTTATCGGTGATGTGGTGGACCCCTTTGTGCCCTCGGTGAACATGTCGGTGAACTACGGGTCAAACCATGTCAGCGACGGCATCGAGCTGAAGCCATCGATGACCGGCAATCGACCAACCGTCCACATCGGAGGCAATGAGAAAGATATGTACACTCTGGTGAGTGACTGACTGCACAAACACTAAATTCTTTCTTGATCGTAGCTGAAAATTTGTTTGAGTGTAGGTTTTAACTGATCCTGATGTACCTGGTCCTGATAACCCTTTTGACAGGGAGTTTCTTCACTGGTAGTAACTTAAGATTTTTATTATTATTTTCAACTTTCTATTTATTTGTTTTACGAAATTTTGTATATTTACTAAAAATTTATTTCAGGGTGGTAGTTAATATACCAGGTGGGACAGAACCTCGCCAAGGTAAGATCATAGTACCTCTCATAACTTTAATAAATATATACCTTAGATGCACAACAATTTGGTTGCATTTAACCACAATTCTCACAATTTAATATTCTATAGTGCAAACAAAAATGGAAGACAAGTTGGTTATATATAATCTTTGAAATGTGATTTTTTGTACTTCATAGAAAAAGAAACGAGTAACACGCGCGTGCGCGCACACAAAAAAAAACACACACACACACACACACACACACACACACACATATATATATATATATATATATATATATATAGAGAGAGAGAGAGAGAGAGAGAGAGAGAGAGGTGCCACCTCACGGTGAGGTGGCTACATGCATGGCCGGCCTTGGGCATGTGCCTAATGTGCATCTGCACAGGGCCTCAAACTTTTGAGGGGCCTCCAAAAAAAAAAAAAAGGAAGGACAATTTTGTAATTTTACAATTTAAGTCATACCTAAATATTAGCTGCTCGCCTGCTCCTATGCAACCCAAAGGGCCGGCCATGCCTCCATCACAAGTTTGAAGCTTTATTACGATTTTCGAGAAGCTGCAGAGCAGCAAAACAGAAGCATAACCTACACTACACGCTACACCTCGGCGGCTCGGCCCTTGGCCCCTTGCAGAAGCATAACTTAGTTCTGTCATCTGTGTCCCACATGGTATCAAAACTTTTCTTTTTCTTTTTTTCAATTATTTTTAGTCAGACTATGTATGCATGTGTGGGTTTCTCTTCTTTCAATTTTTTTTTATTACTAACTTCTTCATAGTTCATTGATTCTTAATTTTTTTTAAGGACAAGGAAAATAGAAATTCAGAGAATGCTTGGATCGTGTTACAGAAATGATTCATCTCTAAGAGGTACAAATTTCTATATGCAAGTGTACCCAACCAATAATTTATTTTTCATAAGAATTTATTAAAAACAACGATGAAGAATTTTTTTCGTTGTTTAGAGTTGCATTATGAACAAAATACTAACTTAGTCATTGTTTTATTCTTCTTAATCCGATGCAACTGTAACAGAAAATTCAGGAATGATTCATCTCTAAGAGGTACAAATTTTTTCTTAAGAATTTTATTCTCATTATGAATTTATTATTGGTTTAAGAACTGTGATCCTATTGTGAATTTAGTTTTATATTTATATATGGAAGAACAATATCATCCCACTGGGAATAATTGGTTTGCTTTTGGATCTCAATTGTTTGGCTTTGATTTCAATTGAAAATGAGTTTTTGGAAAAAATTGATCATGAAAGTTTAATTGATGATTTTGCTTCTAAGAATGCAAGAAGATCAATGTTCAAAAAGCAGTAATGCACTAGCTGTTATCTTTTTTGGTTCTCTTGGTAGTATAGTAATAGTTTCAATTTATTATTGAAGATCCATTGAAAAAGTTTTGTCAGGTAATTTTACTGTTCTATTCTTTTTGTTTTATTTATTTTATGATTATAGATTACTTCTCATTTGGGTATTGATCATTATTCATTTTGTTATATGTTCTCATCAACAGATCGATAAAAGAAGAATTGGAGGCCAAAGTTTGACAATTTAAGGGTCAGTACACCTTTTATGTAAAATATCTTTATTATATTATGTAATGTGCTTGAATATAGATAATTTGAGCTTTGGTTATTTTGTTTCGTAAGTATTTATAGATTCAGTTATACTATACAATCGATAATATCTCGAGAGATTCTGATAAAGACATAAAATAATACATTAAAAAAATATAAATAAATAAATTTATAGGGCCACATTTTGAGATCCGCACAGGGCCTTCAATTATTCAGGACCGGCCCTGGCTACATGTCATCCCCTCTCATGCTATTAACATGCATTTGCACATTTTTCGGTACATGATGATAGCATAGAGGGGTGACACATAGCCATCACCCATAAGGTGGCACCTCACCTCCCTATTATATATATATATATATATATATATATATATATATATATATATATATATATATAATTTGTTCTATCAGTAAAGATGGTATAAATAGGAAGTTCTTGGTTAATAAACTTGATTTTATTTTTTTTCGCTCTCAAAACAATGGTAGCCTCCCATTTAGTATTCTACTTGCTACTTGACTCACCTTCGATTAACTTCGACTCAGGGGAGGAGGTTGTACCCTACGTAAGGCCAGCGCCACCGATAGGCGTCCACCGTTACGTGTTTGTGCTCTTCAAACAGGAGGGGAAGTTTATGCCCAAGGCGGGTGGCGGCGCCGGAGCGTGTCAAGTTCAAGACACGGTGTTTTGCTGACAAACATGACCTTGCCTTGCCGGTCGCCGTCGAATATTTCACTGCACAAAAGGAGTCACAATGAGCCAAGGCTATTGTGTTTGTTGTGTTTTGCTTTGGGTATTGGCAGCAGTAGTTTCACTTTCAATATGGCCTTTTATATGGGACCTGTTTTATTAATATGAGAACAACTTTTAGTATATGAAATGAATTCTATATATTTGCGTGAAATGATCAAAATTATGTTATATTTTACTAGATAATTTTTGGCTTTTTTTCTCTTTCTTTATTGTAATTTTATTTAAAATTAGGATATTTGCATCTTTCTGATTTAAAAGTTAATATTCTAGACTATTATAATTAACAAGTTACAAATTGTTTCTATTATGTTAACATAGTATTATTTTAAACTTTTTATGGCTCTACAGTCTCTACTTAATGGGCTAATTAGAGTTTAGATCCTAGTTTTTATATAAGATTAGATTTAAGTCATGACTTGTCCAATTGAAAAGTTTAGACATTGGATTTTTATTTTTTATTTTATTTTTTCCATTATACCCTCCCTAGTCTATATAAGATTTTATTGTCAAACATGGGAAGGAGGTGGTATAATGGAAAAAATAAAATAAATAATAAAAATTCAGGATTTAAACTTTCTAATTGGACCAGTCAGGACTTAAACCCTAAGCTAGTATAAAATTTAGGGTCTAAATTCTAATTAGCCCCTACTTAATTTCATTCCTTGAGAGTAGGTAGCGTTCGGTTCATTCGGTTTCAAAAGTACCAAAATAATCAAAATCGAATTAGCCGAAATTCTAAAAATTCAAACCGAACTAGCCAAAACCGAATAATCAATCGGATTGTTCGGTTGGACTATTTTTATTGTTTAATGAATCAGATCCAAAGTTGGAATCGTGGTTAAATTATAGGGTTATTTAGTATTAGGATCTCATATAATAGTGGATATTAGGGTTTGGGTCTCGAAATTGTCCAATGTTAGGATTTGGGTTTCGAAATCATTGTTCATTAGCCTATGGTAATAGTGACTTCGAGACTCCAAATCCTAACGTTGGACAATTTCGAGACACAACACCTAATATCCACTATTATGTAAGACCCTAATACTAAATATTCCTAAATTATATTAAAATTTATATATATATATATATTGAATTTAAATTTGTGCACAAAGTTGAACTAGTTATTAAATTATCAAAGTTGGACTTCAAAATACATATAATTGTTATTTTCAAATTATACACATTTTTAATCAAAAAATATGCATAATTTTTACAATACATAGAATTGTTATTGAGAGTATTTACATAATTGTACAAGTCTTATTCGATTTTCGGTTTTAAACTATCAACTATCGAGTATTTTCAACTTATTATCCCTCCTTTCCCACCCCCACACAACTACACCACCACCACTCCTCTCTCTCTCTCTCTCTCTCTCTCTCTCTCTCTCTCCACACGCAGCAGCGAAGGCAGAGCCAGCTTGCACAAAGAGGGGGAGGGGCGTGGAGGTGGTACAGCCGGAGGAGGGGTGAGGGCGGTGGTGGGGCAACTAGGATGTGCAGAGAGAGGTGGGGTGCAGCCGACTGGGAAGGTGCAGTGGTGGGACAGCCAAGTGGGCAGTGAGAGAGGCGGATGGACATAAATATTTTTTCTTTTTTCTTTTTTTCTGGATGTCAAGTTATACATATCAAAGTTTAAGATATCTATTTGAAAATATGCAATACATGAGGGTATCAAATTGAAATTAAACCTTTATTTTATAACATCTAATAGTATGTCATTTACTCTTTAACTTCTATTTATCTCAAATTCACATTTCAGAACAAGCGCAAATATATTCCCATAATTGTGAAATAGAATAGAAGATTTAAGACTTTCTGGCAAAATCAAGTACAAAAATATAGTGTTGTTGTTAATTTTACTACACAGCAATTTTTGTAGGCAATATATAACCTGCAGGCATACAATTGCCAATCCTAACAAAACGGCTAATCCTGTGCTATTAGGTCTTCTAATAATTTGTAAAGGAGATGAATGATACATACGGATAATTTATAGAGTTATTGTCATGAAGCTTCACTGAACCATTTGAACACATCAAGTATGGAACTTAAAGCTTTATGCCCCTTTAGGCAAAGACAGCAGCTGCTACCCACATTAGAACAATTAGATCGCCTCCATGGAGCTAAGCATACAATTCAGCCACCTTATGCGACAACCCGTCAACTTCATCTCCATTTTCATGAATTGGTTCCTCCTGAAATAGAAATTAGGAAACTGAGTTTAGAACTTTCGAATGGCAAATCCAGGATAGTCACTATTTCAGTAATACGAATGATTTTATAGAAAAATGTCCGGAAACCCAAGACCCTCCGAAAATTGTTCTTTCAGTGAGCTTCTGTGGTGTTTCATGGTATGTGCTTGGTTGCATGTGTTGTTTTTGAAGGTGGTTCTTACTTCTGAATTCCTTCTTCCATTCACCACGACACACTTGGAAGCACTGATGCTAGCACTCTTGTGCAAGCTATGGGCACTGTAATTTGGTTTGTTCACTCCATTATGCGTGGCTGATAAACCTTCCGATCCATTCACGTGTTGTGACCTTGGAGGACTTTGAAGGGTAGTACGAGAAATTGAAGCTGCAGTTCTCTTTGTCAAATCTTTGGTTTCATCAACAATTTCCTCTTTTGATACACACACCCTCTCCCTGCAACAAAGAGCAGTCAAGTCCGCATGTCAATTAACTGAATAGGATATTTTTATCAGGCAACACTTTGTCAATCAAGGGTAAGGTCACATGTTCAATGGTTAAAAAGGGTTCATGCCAAAGTTATGAGGAAAGAAGATCAAACGGATGAAGGCTACCTCGGTAAAGAAGCATGCTGCCTTTGAAGTGGAGTGCTCTTTTCCCCCTTGCCATAATGCTCTTCAAGATGAGCGAATTGCCGCTTAAAACGATCAACTCCACTGTTATTTCAACCATGTGTGACATCAGTTGAGTTGAAATATTGATATAATACGATTTTCAAGTAAGCTGAAGATTTAGCTTCACATATGATATATCTACCTTGATTTAAATATAGCAAACATAAGGCAAAATACCTTATGCATATGGGTGAAGCCAACCAGAAGCAGACCTTTTTCTTTTGCTAAGTCCTGGATTCGAACCCAGGACCTCCCACTTATCCCTGCCACAGCAGCCCCAACCGCCGGACATAGACTTAGGTCCTTAGCCACTCATTCTTGTGGTACCCTTAGAATAGGTCTACAAAATCATGCATGTCCACAAGTATGGAGGCTACAGATCCTAAAATCTAGTTCCATGAGCATGTTAGTTACTTGTTTTTCTTGTATATAAGTAGCAGTCCGTATGTAGTTGAACCATTGAGTTGAATACAAGCTTTATTCTCCATTGTCTTAGAAGAGTGTTTGTTTGTCTCCTTTTGTATCACAAACACACATTTGTTTGTGCGATCCTTTAGAAGCCAACAAGTGGTATCAGAGCCGCGTTTGAGGAGATGGGCAAGCCTGGAGATGCGTCGCCGAAGACACCAAGTTCTAGCAGGAGTGCAACCACCGAGCCGTTGACCACACTGGTGAAGGAAGGTAACTTGGCACTCTCATACCCCATCCTTACCAGTACTAACTACTCTATGTGGGTGGTTAAGATGAGGGCTAACATGCGCGCTCAAGGCGTCTGGAGCGCGGTTCAGCCCAAGGCCGGCGAAGAGGTGAGCGAGCGCAAGGATCAAGCGGCCCTTGCACTCATCTTCAATGCGGTGGACGAAGAGAGTTTCATGCACATCTCTGACAAGGAGAACGCCAAGGAGGCATGGGAAACCTTGCGCACGGTGTATCTAGGAGATGATCGTGTCAAGGAGGTCAAGCTCCAGACACTCCGGTGGGAGTTTGAGGGCCTCATATGTCGGAGTCCGACACGGTCGATGGCTATAGTGCGAAGGTGACAAATCTGGTGAATCAGATCAGAACTCTTGGTGACACACTCGAGGAGTCGTACGTTGTCAAGAAGATATTGCAGTCGGTACCTGAGAGGTTCATGGCGCTTGCCGCAATCATTGAAGAGTTCGCAGATCTCAAAGAGAAGTTGGACCAGATTTTTGGCTCCATGAAGGCGCATGAAGAGCGGATGTGCGCACGTGCACCACGACAAGGTAAGATAATGCTGCTGAGATCTGACCAAAATTCGTCACAAAAGGTTGCGGAGAGCTCGAACGCCGGAGGGCGTGGACGCGGCAGAGGTCGTGGTCGTGGTCACGGAAGGGGTCACGGCAGAGGCGGGCGTGACAATGACAGGCCCGGTCGCGACAAGTCGAAGTCCAAATGCTTCAAGTGTGGGGACTACGGGCACTTCGCTGCCGAATGCCGTAGCAAGCCGGAGCCAGAAGCTAACTTAGCCAAGGTTAACTTCAAGGATGATCAAGACACACTTCTGGTGGCATCTCACGTGGAGAAGTCATGCCAGATGACGCGGGGGCCAGGAAGCGCCCCCAGGCATGGTGGTGAAGACGTTGTCAGACCCGAGGAACTTTGGTACCTGGACAATGGTGCTAGCAACCACATGACCGGAGAGAGAACCAAGTTCTTGGAGTTTGAAGAGAAGGACCTCGGCGGTGTAAGGTTCGGCGACGGCTCGGAGATCAGCATCAAGGGCATTGGTAATGTTTTTCTGCAATGCAAAACAGGAGAGCACAAGCTACTGGAGGGTGTCTACTACCTTCCTGAGCTGCAGAGTAACTGAGTAACATCATCAGCTTGGGGCAATTGGACAAGCAAGGGTGGCAGATCGTCATAGGAGGTAATCAACTAAAGCTTTGTGATAGGAACAACGCCCTTGTTGCAAGGGTATGGCGGACTGAAAATTGCTTGTACAAGCTTGCCTTGAGAGTGTGCTCGCCTGTGTGTCTATCGATGAAGACACAAGATGTAGCATGGATCTGGCACGTGCGCATGGGCCACCTCAATTTCCATGCACTGCGGACCATGTGCACGAAGAAGATGGTCGAGGGTATGCCGATGATAGAGCACTAGAACAAGGTTTGCAACGGGTGTCAAACCACAAAGATGGCACGACAGCCATTTCCCGACAAGGCGGAATTCAGAGCAAAGTCGCCACTGCAGCTGGTGCATGCGGATGTTTGTGGCCCCATCACTCCAACGACACCAGCGGGTAACAAATTCATTCTGCTCATAGTTGATGACTACAGCAGAATCATGTGGGCGTACCCACTGACATTGAAGAGCGAGGTCTTCAACACTTTTCGGCGATTTAAGGTGGCGGTGGAAGCTGAATCAGGTCACAAGCTGAAGGGGCTCAGAACCGACCGTGGCGGCGAGTTCGTTTCAAGTGAACTCAACAAATATTGCGAGGACGAGGGCATTCGACGCTACCTCACAACCCCGTATTCACCGCAGCAGAATGGAGTTGTGGAGCGCCGCAACCGAACCATGTTGGCGACAGCGCGAAGTCTGCTGCATTCTCGAGGTATGCCTGCTTGGTTCTGGGGTGAAGCTGTTAGACATGCCATGTATTTACTGAACAGGTCTCCGACGAAGACTCTAGACGGCATGACACCATACGAAGCATTGACTGGTAGGAAGCCAAATCTGCATCACCTGCGCACATTTGGCTGCCTGGCGCATGTCAAGGTGCTTCGTGATCATCAAGGAAAGCTGGAGGACAGGAGCACGATCATGGTGTACCTTGGAGTTGAGCCTGGCACCAAGGGACATCGTCTCTATGATCCCGTGACCCAGTCTGTACGTGTCAGCCGTGACGTTGTGTTTAGAGAAGATGAACAACACGACTGGAGCACTGAAGCAAACCAACGTGGGGTCGTACCTGTCACCTTCACCGTACAATACAATGAGGAGCATGTACCCCTAACTCCAGCGACGATGCCGAGCTCTCCAAGAACACCACACACGCCACCAGATGGAGATAATGCAACAACATTTGAATCTGAGACCTCAGAGTTTAATGTGTCTGCAGGGAGTCGGGCATCTGGAGCAAGAGATGCAACATCACCAACCGGAGAAGCTTCAGATCCCAACATCGACGGGAGTCGACCACATAGATACCGTGACTTGTCTGATATCTATGAAACCACAAGTGAGCTCCATATGTGCAAGCTGCTCAATGATGAGCCCCAAAGCTATGATGCAGCTGCACTTGACCTCAACTGGAACCGAGCTATGGAGGTTGAGCTTGAAGCCATCCAGAAAAACAAGACGTGGAGTCTTGTAAAGCTGCTAGAGGGCGCGCGAGCCATAGGGCTGAAATGGGTGTACAAGCTCAAGAAGGATCCAAATGGCGACGTCACCAAGTACAAGGCTCGACTGGTCGCCAAGGGCTACGTCCAACGTCAGGGCATCGACTTCGATGAGGTGTTTGCACCAGTAGCTAGGTTGGCAACCATCTGGCTTATTCTTGCACTAGCATGTCAGCGAGGTTGGCGTGTGCATCACATGGACGTCAAATCCGCTTTCTTGAACGGCGAGCTCAAGGAGGATGTCTACGTTGCGCAGCCGATTGGGTTCGTCGTGGAGGGTCACGAGGACAAAGTATACAAGCTTATAAAGCATTGTATGGTCTACGTCAGGCGCCACGAGCATGGAACTCAAGGCTGGATGCATACTTGCTGTCACTTGGCTTCAACAGATGTCCACAAGAGCATGCCATGTACATGCGCTATCAGGAGAACGAGGTGCTGCTTCTTGGAGTCTATGTGGACGACCTTATTATCACTGGCTCAAAACTTACACATGTGGAGGAGTTCAAGCAGCAGATGAAAGGGGAGTTTGAGATGAGTGATCTCGACGACCTCAGTTACTACCTTGGCATAGAAGTGCAGCAAGGTACCAACTAGGTTGTTACGGGCGACGCCTAGGCGCGCCTAGGCGGCCTAGGCGCGCCCGATTTGAGTACACCGCCTCGACCTGGGGATTTCAAGGCAGGGTTCAGCGGTGGGCGCCTAGGCACGCCTGGGCGGGCGCCTAGGTCCGTCCAGTGGAAGTCGAAGTCGGGCGCCTAGGCGGTGGGCTTCACAATTCTGCTACTCAAAGTCAATTCACATTGCTTCTCCTTAATTCTGCTACTCAAAGTCAATTCACATTGCTTCACATTGCTTCTCCTTAATGCAAAAGTCTGCTACTAATGTTTACAATTTACATTGCTTCACATTGCTTCACAATTCACATTGCTTCTCCTTCTCCTTAATGCTGCTGCATCTCCTGAAAGGCTGAAACCTGAGATCTGCTATTGCTACTGCTGCACACAGGGAAAACATCAAGAAATTCTGGGCGGGCGCCTAGGCGCCGCCTAGGCGCGCCTAGGCGAGGCGGGCATGGTCTCGCCTTGCCTAACGCCCAGTACAACATAGGGTACCAATGAAGTCAAGTTGAAGCAAACGGCCTACGCCAGGAAGATCCTCGAGCAGACCGGGCTGTTGGAGTGCAATGCAAGCAAAACACCCATGGAAGCAAAGCTGAAACTCACCAAGTCAGATACAAGCCCAAAGGTGGATGCAACACACTACCGGAGTATTGTCGGAAGCCTTCGATACTTGACGCACACCCGGCCCGACATCGCATACTCCGTTGGCGTGGTGAGTCGCTTCATGGAGGCACCAACGCAGACTCATTACGCTGTCGTCAAGCGGATACTGCGATATGTGAAGGGCACACTACATTATGGCATTGAATTTGTCAGAGGACAAGGAAAGGAGCAACTTCAAGGCTATTGTGATAGCGACTTGGCCGGAGATCTGGACGACCGCAAGAGTACCACTGGAATCATCTTCTACTTCTGTAAATGTCCGATCACTTGGACTTCATAGAAACAGAAGACCGTGGCATTGTCTTCTTGTGAGGCGGAGTATATGGCGGCGTCGGCAGCAGCTTGTCAAGCTATTTGGCTGAATCGCATGGTGGAGATGGCGACAGGGAGTGCAAATTGCTCAGCAAAGCTACTGGTGGACAACAAGTCTGCAATTGCACTGATGAAGAACCATGTTTTTCACGATAGGAGCAAGCATATAGATGCACGCTATCACTTTATCAGGGATTGTGTCGAGAAAGGGCAGATTGATGTGGAGTATGTAAGCAGCAAAGAACAAGTTGCAGACATCCTGACAAAGGCTCTGAACCGATCCATGTTTGAAGAGCATCGTAGGAACATTGGAGTCAAGGATCTCTCAGAGTGAAGTCCAGATTATGGGGGAGTATGTAAGCAATAATCCGGACATAGACTTAGTCCTTAGCCACTCATTCTTGTGGTACCCTTAGAATAGGTCTACAAAATCATGCATGTCCACAAGTATGGAGGCTACAAATCCTAAAATCTAGTTCCATGAGCATGTTAGTTACTTGTTTTTCTTGTATATAAGTAGCAGTCCGTATGTAGTTGAACCATTGAGTTGAATACAAGCTTTATTCTCCATTGTCTTAGAAGAGTGTTTGTTTGTCTCCTTTTGTATCACAAACACACATTTGTTTGTGCGATCCTTTAGAAGCCAACAACCCTTAGGTGGCTAACAGAAACAGATTGAATTGAGTGTTTAACTAAAAAGCAAGTAATCTTGATTATTTCTAACGATGACCAAATTACAAGCAGTCTTCAAGGTGTTTTTCGGGCCGGGCCGGGCCAGCACCCCTGTTGACCGGGCTTGACCGATCCTGGGCCAGGCCGGGCTGGGCTTAGCCCAAGGAGGAGACCGGGCCGGGCTTAGCCCAAGGAGGAGACAGACAGGCCCGGACAGGAGTTTTGGAAAGCCAAACCCAGCCTGGACCCGAACCCGGATAGGCTGGGCCCTGGCCGTTTCAGGGCTGGGTCTGGGTTGGCCTGGTTAAAAAAAATTTGAAAACGCAATCTGGTAAATTTTGAAAAAAAAAATGAAAATTTTGAAAATTTTTTTTTGAAATACCCGATTCTGGTAAATTTTGACATATTTTTGAAAGATTATGGACCGGGCCTAACCCGGGTCACCCACCGGGCCGGGTGTGACAAACCAGGTTCGGCGGCCTGCATCTTGGACCGGGCCGGGTGTGACAAACCCGGTTCGGCCTGCGTCTTGGCCCGGGCCGGGCCGTTCCGGGCTATCGGGGCCCAAATGCAAACCCAGCCCGAACCCGGGTATGCTGTGGGCCGGATCGGGTCGGCCAGTTGACCGGGCCCCGGCCGGCCGAGACCGGGTTTGACCGAAGCAGGTCTGGGCCGGCTTTTGGGCAGCCCTGCCCATTTGACACCTTGAAGCAGTCTGAACTGTAGACTACTACAGAAGAGAGGATCAATGCAAGATATAACCCATATCAGGAGGGATTGACAATCTAGTCTCCTACAACTACATATAGTGATACTCTTGCAGGTATTTGGCATGTGCATGTGTGCGTGAGGGGTGCTTGTGTCGGGGAGTAGACCACTGAAAAGGAACCAAAAGAATTAGATCATCACTCAAATTGGACAATAATAAGTAGGTTAAAACGCATAAGAATTGGGTCCAAGTAATAATGTAATATACTTGTAGAACTATCAAAACATACCATTGGGATCCAGGGGCATTAACAGGTCAGGGCAGTAACAAATTGGTTCGCACAACCTTAAGTAGTCCGTAGTCGAGGAAATGGCACATACGTTAAGTGCTAATTAAATGAATTATATTCCGGAAAAGAGTATAATCCACAAATCAAACTGATAACGATGACCTGCCGAACACAATCAGCATGCCCTAAAGCCTGAAAACTCAATATGCACAGCTTGCTTTCTGTAAATGAACCCCACCCCACCCACCCCAAACAAAAACAAACAAACAAGCAACCAAGAAAAAAAGGAGGAAATGCATTCTCCCAGAAATCTATAGGTAACGGACATTGTGCAATGGACCGGCCAGCCACATCATACTGGATACCTTGTAATCTGTTCGGGCGATTATTTTTTCCCTACATTTTCTTCTTGTTTTACGTTGCGAGTGTTGTAACCCATTATTGTGATGCTCACGTGAACTTGTAAGTTACAGAGAACCTAAAGATGAGTCAACTTAAAAATAGTTTACAGCAAGATACAACTGTAGCACAGGAGGCAACATGATATTCATCTTGCATTTATCTAAATTGTAATATTACCTTTTTGGGTAGATCCCCAGAAAGAGACTGTAATATTACTTCTTTGGGTAGATCCCCAGAGAGAGACTACCAGTTAAGTTGAAAAAACCTCTATAAATCTAAAAGCGAAAACAACATGAGAAAAGAAAATGTAGCTAGCCCTAAAAATCCTTTGAAGCTCGAGTCTCCCTTGATCGTCCTGAATAGCAATGAACTTGTACTTTCTATTTGCATAGGCCCCTGTGCATAGGCCCCTGAGATGTGTCCCTTGAATTTTTTGAAACCATCCCTTCCCATAGAAATGAACCTTTACTTTCTATAAAAATGAATCTTCCTGCTATTCAAACTTAAATTATGCAGATGTTTAGAAACTTTCCAACCCATATGTTTGCAAGAAACTTTGAGATAAAAAAAAATGGCTTTCAGACCAAAAGTCCATTTGATTAATGTGTAAAATTTAATCATTTCGGCTAGAGACCAAAAATAAACAGTTCAGAGACTCAAAAGTTAATTTGAATATCCACGAGGAAAGTCAGACCCTCAACAGAAATAATTTATATTAGTCTTCCAGTTCTCAACCATAGTATATATCAAGATATATTCATATTGTTGAAGTAGACGATATTGACAACTATTGAAAAGTATTTATTTGCACAAAACAGTAAGCTTAGAATACACATCCGTGGATACAAATGAAGGACACACCTGGGATACATGAAGCTGGTTGGATCTGCACCTCTGAGATACTCCTGCAACATCTGAGGATGATACTCCAAAATCTGTTTGCTTTTCAAAGAATGCTTTATAAGTAGGAGAATGCAGCAGATAAGAGTCAAAATAACACTTGGAACCAGTAAGCAGCTGCTGTCCATACCTCTCTATAGATTAACTCCCTCACATCTTCTTTTGTTAATTTCCTCCTCTCAAACTCGAACTCAAGTTTTGAGATTGGCTGTGTTGATGGTTCACGGTCTACATTGGCAAGACCTTGAAAGTATGGATCAGCTAATGCCTGGAAAAAGCAAAAACCAGTATGAGCACCACATCACAACCAAATAACAAGCTACATAAGGTTTAGTCAGACTTCAGTTCTCCCTTGAATGGCAAACAATCTCAATTGCTGCATCTTACTTCTTCAGCAGTAGGCCGATCTTTTGGATCAAAAGCAAGAAGGCGTTGGAGTAAACGTAGAGCCAAAGGATCGGTATTGGGGAATTTCTGCAAGAAGGAAACTGGTGGTTTTCTCCGCATGCTACTTAGATATCTTCTGGCCTTTTCATTTCGAATCTACAGGTATTATAAAGAAACACTAATAAGAGAACATATAAAAGACGATCATTTGAAACAAAAAGCTATTAAATAGTTGTAGTTTATATGATGAATCATGATAAAAATTGGGGTGAATTCATGAAGAAAATTAAGAATGGTAGTTGCACAAGAAATTTCAAAGAACAATTGTATATAATTATTTAACATTTGTATCCTTCAAGAAATGAGCATAGGGCCAACAGTACCATCTCTGCCAACAGTACCATCTCTGAGAAAACCAATTCACTAGAATAAACTTTAAACCAATTCACTGGAATAAACTTTTTCTTCAATCAGAGCCCTTAGTTATTTTTAACTATTAAATCATGCAACAAAAATGTCTCTTATGCATTCTAGCCATTTGAGCATTGCATTGAGTCTGATGACAAGGTTCATCCTACAGTAATTTTCACTGATGATCCATTAAGTTTTAGGTTTAGAAATACATTATGATAAGCATTTGAATATGTATCTGTTGATTTCTCTAGTCCATAGATGTGCTCCAACACTTCAAATGTTGCAAAATGGGGCAGAAATTAGCAAAAGAGCATCCTCTCTATTACGGGAAACAAAAAATAAAATGGATTACACAAGTAATAGTTTAAGAAAGTATAGCTGCAAAAGGTAAGGTAGTATTTTTTTTCCATGATGATGAACTTCGATCTAAGAATGTTGATGCAAGGAAATACTTATAATGACATTATCATGAATATTATCAGACTAACAGTATGAATAAAATATCATTTTCTGCTAAACAGCAATACTACAACAGTGAGCCAACCCTTGCTATAGATTCAGCTGAAGGAGTGCCAAGTAGATCAGTCATCAGATCCAACTGATGCACAACATTTTTCCCAGGAAATAATGGTTTCCCTGTTAGCATTTCTGCAAATATACATCCTATGCTCCAAATATCAATTGCGGGGGTGTACTGCAAATAAGAAGCAAAAAATATTATTATGGTCATGATTAGCAAATGGCAGTAATTTTATAGAAAATAAAATCTGAAAGTTAAGTAGCAGGAGACTGATTTCATCATTAAAATGCCAGCACAGTTTTGCTACATGAAAACATACAAAATACAATGTAAGAAACATGTATACTGATCATACAAAGACATCCATTTAAGAATATACAAAGCTAAGTTCACACAAAGATACAAGTTGTGTAAAAGTAGTCAAGCATAACCAGAGTTACCATCAATAACTCAACCACCAGCAATCTGCATTCAGCAAATCTCATTCCAGCCATGGAACATCTACCTTCCAGAGTGCTAAATTAATGTAGCATTCTGAAATTTCAAACCCGAGTGCATCGAAATCAATCCTAGTCACACTTCTGATTGGTTTGATTAGAAAAGGAATCATGATTTGACATCATTAATGGAGGAAAAGAACATACTGCTCCTTGGTTGCATGAGATTCTTAAAGGTAGGCCTGTCTGTCAACTGGCATCCTAGGTTTTATGGTATAACCCTCTCTGGCCATACTTACCTTGGCTAGGAATTTGGCTCGAACATAGAGAATAGACATAAGCTGGTCATATAAAGTTTGTGATTTTTTTTATGGAGATTTCTTATGCTCCACAGTGGACCCCATTCGGATGGGCAGAGCCGTCTCAAGATATAAAGAAGATGATTGATCTTCCCCTTAAATCATGGGCCTAGATCAATTAAATATAAGGAAAGGAGATAATTGTTGTTCTCCTTAAATCATGGGACCCTATGTCAATTAAATAATTAAGAAGATATTTATTTCCTTTTTGCTCCATACATATACCATATAAAAAATATGGGGGGCCCATAATTTAAGGGGGCCTAGGCACAAGCCTAAGTTGGTTACATGGTAGAGCCGGCTCTGCGGATGGGAGAAGTCTTGGAAATCAAGAATTTTTTGGGTGATGATGAAGACGCCTACCATCACTGTAAATCAAGGAAAATTGCTCCTAATCACACTCTCTGTCCTACCTAAGCATTCAAAGGAAGGCTATCCCCACCGCTCCTCGTTTCATACCAAGTGGCATACCGCATTCCTGTTTTCGTTCTTCATTCTATAATGTTCAGCTTTCTAGGTAAACTTGAGCATAATTAAGGTGATACCAAAAAAGAAGTACATCTGCATGTAAAGCAGAGTTACAAATCCAACCTAGGACTTGCACACTTCTGTGTTTTCTTCCATTCAAGGAGGACAATATTTTTTTCAGGTAACCTAACACGATAAATTATGACCAAGGCTTCTCTTTAAGCACAGTACTCCCCCAAGAAATTAACACTCAGTGCTCTGCAGGAACTGTTGGAGCATATTGTAGGATCTATCAGTACACATGGACAACTAAATATTGAACATACAATATACAATTTCCACGCATATACAAAAAGGGGGGAAACATACAGTACATGTTCAGCACAAACCGTGGTTACATATATTTGGCTTGGTTTTGGCTGCAGCTCATATAGGCTAATAGTTTCAGCATTATGTATAACTTCTAGTCCAATATGGACTCACCACATCGTCGGCATTGTGCAGTACATTTTTAAGTTAGCTAACCAAAATATCAAATGCATTTATCATAAAAGCAACAAGAACTGCCTTTCAAGTCACATAAAAATCAAACAAGACGCAACAACAAAGTTCTTCCAAATCTTCAAACACTCTACAGTACATAATTTTCTTCCATGTCAAACTTGGCACAGACTGCTTTGCTATTTAAACAACCCGAGCCCCAACAGAAAGCAGAAATTAACTTTTCTCAAGTTGATTGCCAACTAGAGCACAAGTTTTACAACAATGAGAAAAGAGCAGCAACATCCTAATCAAAGGTAATAATGGTATCAGCTTCTCATTCTATATCAAAAATATGGAGATTGTAACCTCCTCTTGGAGGACAATCATGATGTGCACAAATTGAACAGCATTATAATCCTTAATGAAATCCTAAGACCCATAAGAAAGTTGATCACAAACTATTACAATCACATCCGAACACCCTAGCTTACATATGCTTTTCGCGCTGCTAAGTAAAATAATAAACAAAGTGGCAATGTCAATTGAATTAGTGCTGAGTGCAATTACTTTAGGGTATCTGTGCATTCCAGGAAACATGTAGAGGTGCCTATAAGTCTGCTTGGTTTGGTGGAAAGTGAGGCAAAGAAAAGGAAAATGAAAGGTGGTTCCTGTAGGAAATGGGTTCCCATTTACAAAGGATCATTTTCCTCTCCTTTCTCTCACTTTCATAGCAACCAAACACAGCCCAAGTGCAATAAGGGAGGAAAAGTCATCATATCTTAGAGTAACAAAATTTGGATATGAAATAGAGAGGTAGGGTTCTGCGAAGTATAAGACCTAGCCTCGACCATGATGGATAACCAATAACACTAATATTACCTTCCATTGTTCGCTAGCTATGACATAGCAGCTATGTTAGATCCGAGAAAGGGAAATGAAGTAACAACTTCAAATTTTCGATACTTAAAACCAGTAAAAAAAACATGGCATGTGACAAGTGTTGTAATACGGTAAACTAATCAATATAACGCTCAAAAGCTCTTGATCATCTTACTTTGGAGAAAAATGAGCCGCATAGTTCAGGAGCACGATACCACCTAGTTGCCACGTAATCCTACAAAAGGAAGTAATACGTACAAACCAGTAAGACAAGTATATATATATATATATATATATCTTGGAGAAGGTGAAACAAAATAATGACCCAAAGACTATCAGATTAACAAACAACAAAAACAAGAACTAGAAGAATAATAGCCAAGAAAGAGTAACATACAGTCCAAAATATAGCTGATGGGGCATCGTTGAATGATACCCGAGCAAGCCCAAAATCACAAATTTTTAGCTTGCAGTCTGCATTGGCAAGTATATTCTTGGGTTTCAAATCCCGATGAAATACATTTGCTGCATAAGTCAAAAGAAATCATCAATCATTAAAATCATCAAACACAATCCACAGGCAACCAATATTACTGAGCATTTATTGGGTAAAGCAACCTGTATGGATATATTTCAAAGCTCGAAGAAGTTGATATAAGAAAAACTGATAATGTTCTGGAGTGAGATCATCATTGGCCTTTATTACTTGGTGAAGATCTGATTCCATCAGCTCAAAAACAACATAAATATCCTTGAATTCCCTGCGAGATGGAGGAAGCATTATGTGCTTGATTTCTACAATATCAGGATGCCGGAGCAACCTGAGAAGCTTGATCTCTCGTAGAATGCGGGTGGCATCCGAAACATGCTCGAAGACATCATTGATCTTCTTGATTGCCACCTTGTCTCCGGTGTGGGTGTCAACTGCAGCCCCCACTACCCCATAACTTCCCTTCCCAACTACTTCCTGTATTTGATATTGGCTTGCTTCACCATACTCTGTGAAGAATTCTGTGTCAAGCATACTCTGCATAAGATTAAAAAACAATTTATAAAAGGAGAAACCATAAGAATTCGGAAACCAAGAAAACTGCCAGAACAAGGGGAATACAAACAATGGCATTATCAGTAGAAAGAAAAACCATTCTTACAAACAATAACAGATACATTCTTTAGATCCTAGTAAAGCTGGAAAATGACATACATTCTTTAGATCCTCGTAACTGTGGAATATGACAACAAATAAAAGGTGGGGTGATCTCAATTCCAAGGGAAGAAATTTGCATTAATTTTATTGTCACAAGAAATTTCAAGAGATAAGAGAAGAAAAGGAAAAAAAATAAAGTACACTCCTTTTCTGGTTATTGAAAAAAAATGTGTGTGTGTGTGTGTCTTGGGGGGGGGGGGGGGGGGGGGGGGGGGGGGGGGGGGGGGGGGGGGTTGGAAGAGATAGTTCAAGTGATATTTTAATTATGATGCCTTTCTCTACTTGGAGATGGTGACTCTCAAAGACATACTAACTATTATTTCTTCTTCTTTCTCTTCTGTGATCTCATTTTCCTGTCACCTTTCAGCCAACAGCATCCTTCGAGATGAAGTTCTAGTTCAACAGGTAGGGGGGGGTAGGGGGGGGGGGGGTAGGGGGGGGGGTGGAAGAGATAGTTCAAGTGATATTTTTATTATGATGCCTTTCTCTACTTGGAGATGGTGACTCTCAAAGACATACTAACTTTTCTCTTCTGTGATCTCATTTTCCTGTCACCTTTCAGCCAACAGCATCCTTCGAGATGAAGTTCTAGTTCAACAGGTATAACTGAAAATCATCCCAGCAAAATGACCCAAAAAAATTATTTTTTCCTCCGTATTTTTCGTCATCACTGCCCAAATTTAGTAAAACATGATAGTCAATAGTGGAAAAATACCGAGAACATAAATACAACCAATTTAAACAAATGTTTGGATAGAAACTATCAATATAATCTCGATAATTATATTTTTAAAATGGATAAAAAGAAGCTCAAATCTAAGGATACACCTCTGTAGAATTCCTACTCAAAAAGCACTAAAGGATTCCTGTTTATTTTCTGTGAAGTAGATAACCCAAAAAAATGCAGTGTTCCAACTAAGATGACAACCTATAAAACACCCATTTAATTTCGCAAAATAACGGGTCCAAAATGAAACCACCTCGGGATTTAAATACAAGGTCAAGAAAATAAAAACAATAGACACCCAAATCCTTGGAGTATAATTGATAACTTAATCAACAAAAAATCAACCCTCGACTAGATCTGACTCGAAGCTTTTATCCCAACATTTTAGGGTCAGTCGCTCGAAAAGTACCTCATGATAAAAAAGAAAGAAAGAAATCCATATACCAATTCCACCTCTCTGGAAATCCTGACAGCTGAGCCAACAACACAAACAAAATTACTCAAATCATATAGGAAAGCAAGACCCTAGCCTCTAGAGTTAGAAGAGATTGACAAAACAAGCAACTTCGTGATAATTTTAGATTGATGTCTGTAAGGGGTGAAACTTTTCCTACTTGAATGGACTGAACCTTCACTTTGCAGTTTGCATACACTGTCAGTTCATATCACCTCACGTGCAACCAAAATCGTCAGAAATTGCAGAGACAATTCCCAATAATATACAATCAAATAGCAAAACAATGTCCTAGGTCAATATCAAGGTAACTTTGAAATCAAGATACTGCAATTTCCAAGCCTATAACCAAGTTTTTAAACAATTCTCCTACAAGATGCTCCAATCTGCCAATCCCACTACCATTCTATAGAATACACAACCAACATATCAAGAACAATGAGGTCCCTCTAGGAATCAAAGTCGATCTTACCATAAGTATAGAAGATAAGTCAAAAACAAACCGTATCCATTCAGTGAAGATGTATAAAAAGAATTGCATTAAACATTAGCTTTAAAACTTCGAGTTCACTGGAAATCTCCCCTGATCAAAGAAAAGTTCAATGATTTCTTTCAGTTCCCTGTTTACTCTCCTTTTGACAGATTTTTCATGAAAACAAATTAGGTGAAACGAGAACGAAAATATGGAGGCATTTCCAAGAAAAACATTAACAAAACCAAATTAGCTTAGCATAATAATTTTAAGAATATAATCTTTGCTCTAGAATTTGGAAATACATACTACAGCAAACCAAAGCCTTTGAACTAATCCTCAAAACAAGCTCAAACTTATGGAATCCATGTCCTCTACTGAATTCCCGACCCAGACACCAATGAGGCATCCAGACAAGTTATCCACATCTTTGAAAGTAGAAAAGATAGAAGGAAATTCTAACCCGCCCAAACTTGAAGTAATGGTGGATCACGTTACTCCACTGGATTCCAACTCATCACCAATAAGAACGCACTGAGACAACTAATGCAGAAGAAAATAACTACTTTTCAGATCTTACCTCTGTCCCAGCTAAGACACCAACGCAAAAATTCTCAAGTAGAGAAGATAAGAACGAAAATCTGATGTGCTCCATTTCATAAAGAGCAACTTTGCACTACATCATAAAACGTGCAATAAAGAAAGCTCCAGAAATAAAACCTATGAATCAAATCTGGATGAGAAGAAAAAGCAACACTTAAGACAGAATCCCGTTCGAAACTGCCAAAGGAAGTAGTCCAGTATACTGAACTCACTTCCTCCTATATAGAATCAATTCAGACAGATAATAATAAATTTTATTGATGGTCGTTCCATGAACTAGGGAATAGAAGAACCAAGTATCACAAAAACCATTTAATATAGAAACAGCCCAACAGAACCAAACTTCAGACACCCAAATAAAGGCAAGAGAGAAAACTAATGTTGCATAGAACCCAAAATGGGTAAGAAAAAATATTAAATTGGTAACTTAATATTAGAAAAGAAATGAAAGCACTAAATACTATCAACCACACCTCTTATATTAAATCCCCTGTTCTGCTGTTCAGATGCAACTAGGTGAATCTTTATAAGGTTTTAATTTTTAAAATATAAGAATGGAATGAAAAAAAATAGAATCAACAAAAAGCAGGAAAGAGAAAAGTACAGCTTTAGGAATCAACCAGAGAATGCCAAAAAATACTATGTTGTCACAACCTATAACAAGAAGCTATAAGCCTAAGATAAGTCAGAAGCACAACATGAAGACGATGAGCCTTTTGAAAACCAAAATGAGTAGAGGAACAATACTATGACAACATGATCAGTAAAAAATAATATGATTGAGATTCGATCCACTAAAATGATATGATTAAGAAGTCTAGTCAATTAATCTTGCATCATCCTTTCCTCTAGAAACCCAACACAAAAACCAACAAAAATAACAATTGAGGAGGTTTAAACAGGATAGGAACAAAGTTGCCATATTATATTGGACTGCAACAGAAGAGAACTCCAAATGGTTAAGAAGCAAATCAAGTGGCAACTTAGAGAGAAGAAGATAGAAACAAATTCTAGTTTGGAAGAGGTCCCGAAGACAAATCCAACGCTACCCATTTGATAAATAGCAAAAATGTCCCTTTCGGTTAAAATATTACAGACGTGACTGTGACAAATTAATTTTAAAAAATAAATGGGTCAGAATCAAAAATTAAAAAACTAAAGAACTCCATAAAACAAACTCGCCTACTTCTCTACTAGGTACCAAAGCAAGATGCAAGCTAATACAAAGCTCTAACCAACACCAGTACCATTTGGGCACTGCCCATTTAATAAACTACAACAAAAACCCAACTCTCTTATGATTACTATAGATGTGAACTGTGCCAAATAATTATTAAAAAAATACTTTAAAGCCCTAAAGAGTCAGTATCAATTTTTAAAAGCTGGAGAACTCCATAACAACAAACTCACCTCCTCTATTATATACCAATGCAAGCTGCAAGCTAATAGAGACCTCCGGCAACATTTGTGCCGTTTGGACACTACCCATTTGATAAATTGCACAAAAAAATACTTTCCCCTTAAAAGCTACCGATGTTTCTTTCTCAAATAATATATAATAAAATAAATACTAACTAAACTGCTCTAAAATCCAGTGGGTCCGAATCAATTTCTAAAAGTTGAAAAACTCCATAAACTTCCAATGAATATTCCCTTAAAATACTACAGATGTGAACCATGTCGTGTCATGTCAAGACTCATATCGGACATAATAGAGACACTCCAAAGTACACCAAGACATGCCAAAATAGACGTAGTATTTATGTCATTGCGTCCGTGCAACAAAGTGATATCATTTGGACACTGCCCTTGATAAATTGTTACAAAAGCCAACGTTTCCTTTGAAATAAAACAGATGCGGTCTTGTGCCGATTAAAAAAAATGCTTTAAAAACCTAAATGGGTCAGAATCGATTTCTAAAAGTTGAAGAAATCCATAAGCTTCCAATCAAACATGTATTGGACACGAAAAATACACTCCCAAGTACATTAAGACACGCCAAAAGTGGTGCCGTGTGTATCATCATGCCCAATTCTTGTCCGTGCAACATAGCTACTACCATCTGGGCACTGCCCATTTGATAAATTGCAACAAAAAGCCAACTCTTCCTTAAAATACTACAGATTTGGTCTGTGCAACTAACTATAATTAAAAAAAGGTGCTTTAAGCATCAAATGGGTCAGAATCAGTCTTAAAATCCGAAGAACTCAGTAACAACAATCTCACCTTCTCTATTAGCTTCCAGCACTCTGTCAAGCATCAAAAAAGAACACAACTTTCCTTCAAACCACTGTAGCTATAGACCGGATGCAGCAAATCTTCAGAACAAAATTGAAGAAACCCTAATTTTTTTGATAAAGCCCTAACTTCTAGTGACAGATAGCACTGCGCTGCCTGCGCATGCCATAAATAGCAGCAGAGAAAACAAACTTCCCATATAAAAAAACAGTGACGTAGAGAGAGAGAGAGAGAGAGAGAGAGAGAGAGAGAGGGGGAAGGGGGGAACGAACCTTCTTATTGGGTTCGGGTGCGGGGATCTGACTCCGCTTGGGGACTCTGATGAGCCCGATATCCGACTCCAGGTCCGACTCGGGCGGGTCGGGGATGAGCACGGGGGGCGCGGGTCTGGGACGGCGGTGGAAGAAACGACGGACACCGTCGGCGAGGGAGCTGCCGCCCATATAAAGAGGAGAGGGAGGGGAGGGTGCTATCGGGTTCGGGTCGGGATCCGCATCCGATAGGAGCGCATTGGGGATCGGGATTTTGGGGTGGTTCGATTCCTAGGTTTGCAATGGGGGAGGGGAAAGTTGGGATTTTTGTTTTCTTTCTTTCTTATTGGATTTGTGGAGTTTGGGTGTCTTAATGGTTGAGAAAGAAGGGATTTTACAGTGTTAAGTCCGACTTCTTGTTGTTTTGGGGTTCCAAAATCTTAGAAGTTGGTTTTGCAAATCCTATCCATTTGGGTTTAGAAGGGTTTCAAAACACTAGTCTTGGATTGATTTCATCCTACTTCTCCTATACTTGTATGTTTTGATTTAGTTATCTTAGATTCCATTGTTTGCTCATAGATCCTTCGAATAATAATGTGGAGATGACATGGCAAAAATTATAAGAATAATCTAATATGACAAAAGCGAGAAATGGATTGTAGGAAAAATTAAAATCTAGAAATGAATGTAGCATACCTTTTTAAATATGCAGTAACATGTCACAAATAACATCAGATGAATTGTAAAGATTTTATTAATATACTTGATAACTGGTTGATGGACGGTAGCGATTTTATTACTAAGCCTAATTTAAGGAAAAAATATATAGATAATCATAGGAGTTGTGTACGACCTTATAGCAATAGTGAGATGAGGTGAAACAATAGTGTCTAACAATAATAAATGGTACAGTTTGTTAATTATTGTTAGTAACTTAGTTGTTAGCTCCTTCATATGAACCCATCTAGTCATAGAACTTGATACCCCCCCCCCCCCCCCCCCCCCTCCCCTCTATGTATGAAATTTTATTGAGATGCATTTACAAAACAATTACAAACGACTCCTAATCTCCCAAAACCGTCAAAAAACTAGGAAGGGATTAGAATTTGAATCTCTCCATCTATATTACGTTGTATCCCTGTAGGGACTATATTGACGCCCTCAAATATTATCCGGTTCCTCTTTTTCCATGCATGTCAAATGGTATCCGAGTTGAATCTTTGCACAACACAACAATTGTTGACATGGGTAGCTATTATATAAGCATTGATTCATTTCGACCACAGCTTTCACTCACACAAACTCCGCCCAATCAACCGTGGGGTTGTTCTGATAAAAAAAGTATTAAAGTAATTTTGAAAGGAAAAAAGTACAAATGAATCCTAAATACAAAAAATATAAGTACAAAAAACTGGAAAAATAGGAGCAATGTAGATTAAGTCTGCGATCGACTTCTTTACTCAGTTGACGATCCGATACGAAGATTGCAGAAACTTATTAACTCTGACTCACTGGAAGATTGGGTAGCAAGAAGGTTGTGAAGTGAAACTCTTTTTTTCGTGCGTGCATGCATGCCTATATATGGGAAACATATGTCCCTCTATTTATAGTCATTCTCACTGGAAATGGCTATGCGTGCATGGGGCAGAAATACACTTCTTCTTCTTTTTACTTTATGCACATATACTAGAGTGAGTGCATAGGCACTCCGGAATATGTGGGGTGAGCATGCACGCATGTCATGTTCAGGCTGCCACATGGCTTCAGTTATTTGAGACGTGGTGCGTGACATACGGCCACGTAGCGCACGATCCCCACATAATACGGCATGAGACATAACAGTTTTGCATGATGTCATAATGCTCAGTCTGCATTAGCTAGAGCTGTCAAGTGGGCCGGGTCGGCCCGAAGTTGGGTGGGCCGAGCCTCTCAAGCCCATGAACTACAACGGGCCGGGCCGGGCCGGGCCTAAGGGTAGAAATATGAGCCCAATCCGGAACATGACCCACGGCACTGTGGACTTCGAGTCGGGCTGAGACGGGCCGGGCCGGGCCTAGGTGGATCTGGCTTCCCTAAGATACAACATACTCTCATCAAAAGATACAACAACATACTCTTTATTTTGCGAGTTTCTTGTTCAATGCTACAACATACTCTTTATATTTATCCTAGTCTAGTTATAGAAGTTCTCTTAGTCATGGAAAAGATGAGTGTATTTGACCACATGTTTTATGATTCAAATATAAATTTACAAATTATCACCAGTCTCTCGTGAAAAGATGCATGTGTAAGCACTCTTTTGCATGTGTGGAGGCAACCTGGGAATGTTGTTCTATTGAATTTTGTAGAAAAGTAGCATTTTCTAACATGTTCACTAGGAAGGCACCACTTGCACAGGAGACGTTGCATATAAGAACGGGTTTTCCATCAGCTGCCTTATGTTTGGGTGGGTCGGGCCGGGCTGGGTCGGGCTATGCCATGTGCCGGGCCGAACCATGCCTGGATTTCGTGCCGGGCCGGGCCGGCACATGGGTCAATATATTTCGGGACGGGCTCGTGCTGGGCTGGCCGGCCCGGCCCAATTGGTAGGTATAGTCTGCATGTCATAGTGAATCGCATGAAAGTTATATACAAATGTAAAGTGTAATGATTACGCTGACGTATTTTCTCGTAACTGTCATTGGCACACTGCACGAGACGACTCGGTCTCCGAGGAGGTGTTAGAGTAGGTGATGCGGTTTGGATGTATGCGCCTATAGACTTGACACATAATGTAAAAGTTCACTGCCTTGAAATAACGTTGCATAGACTTTTGAAGGAATGCCACATAGATTATTGTTTTCTTGAATAGACTTGTTGTCTTGACGCATAACGCATAGGATTCTCTACGCTAAATCTGTATGCACTAACTTTGACAAATTTTCATGCTTCTACAGGGGTGACAATGTGTGAACTTTTGAAAACAATTTAAAAGAAAGAAAACAACTCGAGGAAGAAATTTTCCACTTCCAACTATCTTCCCTAACAACCTCCTTCGTGGAGATACCATTCATCTCATCCACCCGCACGCCCAGGGCCGGCCCGGGGTAAGCCTGACAAGACTTCGGGCTCGGGCAACCCCCCTCCATAGGGCAACCCTCCAGACTATTTAGTTTTCTTAGGACCGGTCCAACAAAAATCCAAATTAAACATTTATCTTTCAATAAGGATAAAGGGCAACAAAAATTAGCTCCGACTAGGACAACCCAAACCGCGGGGCTGGCCCTGCGCACGCCCACCTGCTTGGCCGTGGTATTCCTTCGTTGATTCCGAATGGTGCAACTAACAGCCTCAATACTACCAAATTCGTATTCCTAGATCAGTTTGTGTTATGTGTCAACAATAAGTTGAACTAATGGATCACCTATTTTCTCAATGTCGTAGTACTTGGGTAATATGGCAGCCCAACATGATCTCCTTGAGCTCTCCAGTTGCGGTTTTAAATGTATTATATAATATTTATCCTAGATTAGAACTGGAGGTTCAAATTGGGACAAGAAAGTTTGTATGCGAATGTTGTCTTCACTATGACATGGGTGGAGAGATATAAACATACACATGTTTAAAGAAGTATCTACAACAACATAACATCAGAAATATTTTGAATATTATATATATATATATATATATATATATATATATATATATATATATATATATATATATATATATATATATATATATATATAATGAAAGACACCCCTAACTAGTGTGTGTGTGTAAGATGGAAGGCACCACCACCACACACATAACACCCCCACCCCCCCCACCCCCCCAACTATTATTAGGTTCAAAAATATATATTGAATTTGGTTAGAAAGACTAATAAATATAATATTTTGATGTTTTATTGGAAATTATATGAACAAATTTAATACTCTAAACATTATTTAATTATTCATTTAAAATATCATGAATAAGTTTTTTTAAATGACCTTCCACTTAGAGGAAACATACCAAAATAAGAGAATAAATGGAATTAGAATATGTCAAGGAAAATAATTACTAATATGTTTGTGAGGTGTCAAAAGGGGAGTAAGTTCACTTTTCAAAAAAAAAAACAAAAAAAATGTAAGCCAACTTATACATACTAGTAAATGCATGTACTTTGCACGTATAATAACGTATAATAAGAATATTATCCATTTATAATTAAATGTCTCTTCTAGCTCATGTGGTTAAGGTGTAAGGTATTTTTCTTGTTTGGTTGAGTTCGATTCTCTATGTTGACAATTTTTTACTTTTTTCAACATTTTTTTACATAATTTATTTTTTTAAATAAAATGGACCGTGATATAATGACGGCTTAGACAGCTCACTTTTGAGCCGTTTTGAAGCCTCATTATATAGTGGAAGATGTTGTGCGTGCAATTTCTAATAGAAGAAGAAATATGCACAGAGAGAGAAAAGGGATAAATATTTTAGATTAGTATAATAGTTTTAGTTAGTGAGTGAATAAATATATTTTTATTGATAAATAATGACATGTTTAGCTAAAAAAGTATTACACCAAAAATTAGTGGCATAATATTGAGTTATATATTTGTACGGATATAATATTATATATTACAAATTTTATATTAGAGGAAAATATTTTAAAAAAATTATGGAATAGCTTAGTATATATATATATTGGCTCCTTAAGGACAAAAAAAAGGACTAATTAGTAGGGGTGCAACTCGGCCGGATTAGGCCGGATTGAGCTCAACCTGAGCCTAGAACGACCAAGATTGCACTGTGTAAGCAGTTCGAAGAGCTTTCTTTGGATGACAACACAGGAGTTGGTTCTTCGTCTTCATCGTCTTCATCTTCTACGACTCAAGTGCCACCATATAATCATAATACCTTACAACGTTTCTTGCTATCTTTGTCACATTCTCGTTGGAACCGGTCTCTTATTGAGCAACTACAAGTTCCTTTTATAGAGTTCCCTAAACCTTTTCTAGATGCATTCAGGCCGCATGCCATTCGTATGGCCTTTGGTTATCGCTTTTTTCCAGCTCATCCAAATTTCATCTTTGAAGAATTTAATTTACCAGAAAGCATGGAAAGGTTGTCTTTTTAAGTAATTCACTTGGTTTATCATATACGCACAGGTACCTCTTAGTATCAACTCGTTCTTACCTTATAGCTATGCTGGGGCTGGTATGCGAAGTTTGGTCTTCGAAGAATTTTCGAAAGTGTTGTTGGAGGTAGTGACTATTTATGACGGTATGTTTGGGCGTTTCTTGTTTTCGGTTTGCATAGGCGTTGGTAGTACAGTCTGGCACAAGTTTGCGCCTGGCACTGTCCACAATCCCCCCCTCAGCATCTTCCATGCTTTGGAGTCATATGATCCTTATTTGAATCCTGAATATAATTCGCCTTTATTTGATAGGATAGCCTTTGTTGAAAAAAAACGAGGCTTCTCCAAAGGTGGTGTCGGCCTTTGCGAATGATCGTCCTTTTGCGGAGATCCTAATCCCTGCAAGGGGCCCTACGCTTAAGGCAGTTGGTTTAGGTGTGATGATAGCTCTCTTTCTTTCTGTCGGTATGATTCCTGACATTTCTTGAGAGAATGAAAGGATGGTGATGATGATGAAAGGCATACTTCATAAGAGTGGTTTAGTTTCTACTAATTGTTCGTCTTTTCTTTCTTCCCCAATAATGATTTTCACTAGAAAGATGTGTACTATTGAAAGTTCACTTGTCCAGCTGTCTTCTGATATTGACTTTCTCTATCATGATGTGATGGTGAATAGTAGGATGTCTCGCTACCGATTAACAGTTATTCAACAAAAATTGGTTTGGGGTTTATAAGTGTTCTCTCTGCTACAATTGAAAAGAATCAAGAATAAAGATCTTATTCATTTTTCTGATGATGCGCTACCTGATTGTTCCGATATCATGATTATGCCAGACTCATCAGATCCAGATATGATTTATGCGGGTATGTCAAATAAGGACGATGTATGGGTGTTAATGGGATTAACCCTAATGTTATTTCGTCTTTCTTATGGCGGGTTGCCAAAGGATTGTTACATGTTATCTAATACGGCTGATTCATTTTATGACAGTCTTCCTCAAATGTTCGATGAATCATAAGCTTAGTCTGAGCCCAAGCCTAACCCGATCTCGGGTTCAACATATGAAGCCCAAGGTCGACTTCGGAGGAGTAGAGAAAGTACCAAAGTTCCTTTGGTCGGATCAGGTCCATTAGCTTTCTCGAACTCTAATATGACATTTAAAATAATTTAAAATAAAATTAATATTAAATACATAATTAAATAACAATTATGTCATAACTATTATAAAATACAAACTAAAATGTGATATAGGGTAAGGAATTGAAGATTTTGGGTGAAAGAATTTAGGATCTTAATTTTTTATTTAAAAAGTATGAAATAGTGTATATATAAAAAAATTATATGTCACTGTTCTGTAACTTCCCTTCTCGCATTATTTGGGTAACCCGACACATGAATTCAAGCCCAACCCAATTTTAGTCCGAATCCAAGTATCTTTAATCCTAACCTTACCAATTAACGGATTTACCTCATGGTGTAACTTGGGTCGAGCGGCCCAGTCCCTGGCTTGGGCCCGGCTCGGTCAAATCCGGTCTGGGCCGGCCCGATCCTGGTCAACGACCCGGACCGGCCCGACCCACTCAGATTTTGGTCCGGGTCTGTCACGACCCGGTCCCAATTTCTTGGGTCGAATCGGATCATGCCCAGCCTGTACCGTTGTTGAGACGGCGACAGTAAGCTGTATCACTCATGCAGGTAATCAACAACACAATTCTAATTGCCACAACTTAATATTTCGATAAATAAACTTGTCCAACACAAAGTTACAACTGATAATAGAAATAGTCTTTTCAAACAACAACAACTGGAAATAGAAAATGACAACAACTAAAAGATAGGCTCGTCATCTCCAAGATCAGCATCATCTAGTAGCACAGCTGGATACAACTCAGGATCATAATAACTACTAATCAGTAGCTCTGCATCATCAATAGAACCTAAAAATATTGTCTCCAGTCATGAGGGAGCAAAGTACAATTTATGATAATCCAACAATTGAAATAATAATAGAGTTATGCACTTTTAAACAATTTAAAATAAATAGTTTTCCAGCAGTTAAAACATTGTGATGTGAATAGGCAATGAATATGACCGGATTGGGTTGTACAGTTGTATCCTATTGATACGATGGCTTATCCCCGTGTGTATGAGGGGTAAGCTAACACAGTCATTATACTATTTTGGATGTAGTCATACTCATTACACTACTCCCCCAGTACCCAACAGCTAATCAGTCAATGCTCCCAGAGAGAGAGTTCCGTGTTGCATCGTGGTTTAAACTTGCAATAAAACGATTACTAAATAATTGTAAACTACCACAAAATGTACTTGCCTTTGTTTATGACTGGTTTGAAGAGTTGGTTCCGGGATAGACAATCGGACTCGTCCTCGAAATCCTACAATTTATAATCCTGATTTAGAATCAAATTGGAAACCATTCTAGGTGTGTTAGTTACAATCTCTAGAATTTTATCCTAATCAAGTTTTATATTGTTACAATTATACTACTGTTACACGATTATCGATACAAATTAAAATTATTAATTTAGTAAAGAAAAAGTCAATTTAACATTTATTGGGAAAATTCGTATTTTTGATTATTTGGCAAAACTTTGTATTTTGTAATATATCTAAAACTAGGTTTTTCTTTAAATGAGAAAAACGTGAATTTTATTTAAATTAAAAACTTGTAATTTATTATTACTTAATGTGAGAAAGTTATTTAATTTTCTATATATATAAATAATATTCAATTTTATTATTCTACGTGTTTTACGAACAAAACAACAATCCAAAAAAATAAAGAAAAAATCTACGCTACACAATACAGGATCGCAGAAATAAATAGAAAATTGGGCTTATGCCCTTACAACACTTTACATAAATTAAATGAATTAAAAAATTAATTAAATTTGCTGGTGAACTCTGAACGCCGGGAAGCGGTCCATTCAGTAGGCCGAGGTCCTGCACCAAAAATACGATTGGCCAGTAGCTAGCTCTAAATAATAATTACTATTATTAAATATAAAATAAAAGAAAGGGTCTCAGACTTGGTCCAGAAATCATGTTTGCAAATAGCTAATGCCTCAACATTCGGAACAATGTCGGTTTCGTTTGCATTTCGCTAAGGGCCCATTGACCGATACGGTCGTCGCCCGAAAGGTATCCAAAACCAACAAAACCATATCAAAAAACCTTTTAATAATTCTTTGCAAAGGCCGGTTTTGAAAATAGTATTTTTGAAATCATTTGAGAAAAATTGGGCTGTATCTCCTTTGTAACTGGAATAACCCAATCCTGGGAAAGTGTCAACGCCCAAATTATTTTCAATACAAAAATATTCCCAACACTAAAATCCCATTTATCAAGCCCACGAATAATATCCAAAATCACATAACTTCCAAATCGTAATATTCGGAAAAACCCGAAATACTCTCGGGACCCAAAGAAAACCACAGAAACAAGCTAAGGAAATGTCACAGAAACATTTCCGAAAACCTTTCTCGGAAATTCCGAAAACCAACAGAAGAATTATTCACTCAAAACCAATTGTCACGTCCCAGAACCAGAATACTGAAGAGCGGGGGTGCACATAGCCAGCTACGTATATCGAAATGGCATCCACCTCGCTATACGGTCACGGCTATCTAGATATGAGGGTTTACTACAAGCCAACAGTCTCTTAAGGTCAAGCCTATTGTCTCAATCTTAAGCAAGTAATATAATCACAAGATGTTTGACCACCAAATATACAATAAAAGGCGTCCCAAATATTACATATCAGCTGATCATGAAGCTAGTCGTACAAAATGCTAGGACTAGCAAGAGTTAAGTCATACATGATCAACCCTAGGATTTGTTAATCATGTTTACAGCCCGTAGGCAGACAGTAAGTAAAGTGCATCGAGCTAACAGGTGCTCGTCGGCTAAACGCCTCAAAAGAATAAATTTATATATAAGTGGGTGAAACAAAAAGGAAAACCCACTCTTGGCCCGGGTTCCGTCTAGTCGCCACCATCGGGCTGGAGGTTCGGTAGATCCTCGGGTGCTGCTCCAAAATCTGGCCACACAAAACCAGCTGGGTCAAACCCCAGAAAGAGCAAGTGCCACAAAGGAGGCCACAAAATAAGAACAAAAGCCAGCATATCAGAACATAAGAAAATAATTACATAATAAGACAATTATTAAGGAGAAACCTGGCAGGTGATATACGATGAGATAACCATGGGACTATTCAGATAACCAGGTTACAACCCGTAAACCAAACAAGGACCGGGGTTGTAACCCTTCGTCTGAACGGAACTTGGTTTCTCCCACAATTTATCGGCAAGATAAAAATACAAGAAATAAGGATCTGTAATTAATCATGATTAAGGTAAAGCACGAGTAATCATGTCATGTCATAACCTTGTACAGGATCAGGGCAAGACAAGCAGGACTAGACTCCATCCAATCAATCACGGCCAAGCAAGTACTACGGCTTACTACTTAACTAACTAGGGTTATCACAAGCCTAATTACTAACAAGATGCAAGTGAGAATTTCCCAGTCCCAAGCCCTGCAGACTATCCAGTTATCCTTCCGCGGGTTGAGAGTATAGGTGGGTACATCGCCCGGGAGACAAATGTACCCTTAGGTGACTTAGAGGGTACAACACGCGACGGTGTGCTGGAAATGTGCTCTACTCGTCGGCAAGCTACAAGTCCAATTAAGAGCGCCCAGATAACAAGATTGCCTGTGACTGGAAATTCTCCATGAACTAAACTTTGATCTAGTCATTAGCCTGATCCATATTCAGTATGAATCTCTGACCGTGGGAACCAGGGAGTCACGTCCTAGACATGATGCAAGACAAGACAAGTGGATTGCACAAGCAAACAAGCAGGAACACCCACGGTGTCAAGTTGATTATACAAGTCAAGTTAGCCGTCGCAACAGCATCAAGTCAAGTCAGGATTACAAGTTACAAGTTACAAGTCAAGTCAGGTACAAGTCAAGAGTGCGCCGCCACGGGCCACTATCAAGTTATCAAGTATCAAGATTAATCATGTCAGGGTACTTGTCAGGAGTGCGCCACGACGGGCCACTATCAGGTCAGGTTGGTCATGTCAGGAGGGCACCACTACGGGTCACTGTCGTGTTAAGCTAGTGCCTTGTCATACCATGCCATGTACAATAGTCATTCCAAACATATTAAGTAAAATCAAGTTCAAGACAAAAGGCGTAAGGATATAAAATGAGCGTAAAATATCTAATAAAATATCAATATACAGGACTATAGAAGAGCCAAGCTTAAACCAAATATCCATGATTGGACAAATTGCGCAAGGGTCTCTGGGGTCGGTTTGCACAGGAGTCAAGTGCGCCAGGAGCCAACTGCGCAGGGGTGAGCTGCGCAGGGTACCAACTGCGCAGGGGTGAGCTGCGCAGGGTACCAACTGCGCAGGGGTGGATGGCGCAGCAGATGGTTTGCGCTGGATCAGGTTGCGCAGGAAATAGATGGCGCAGGGTCAGATTGCGCAGGGACGGACTGTGCATGGATGGATTGCGCAGAAGTGGACTGCACATGGGCAGACTGCGCAAGAACAGACTGCGCAAGAATCCATGCGCACTCGGGTTGAGCGCAGTTCGCCAAGAGGCAAGCTGCGCAGTCGACGCTGCGCTAAAGAGCGCTGGCCGAGGGGGATGCGCAATCCAGCACTGCGCTAAAGAGCGCAGGCTGCTGTCTTCTTCTCCAGGCCGAGAAGAAGACTCCAAGAACTCCAAAGTTCAAAACTTCATAACTTGATCAAATCAAAACGAAATTTAGATTTTCAAAGCTCTAACTTGAGTAAAATTGAATTCTCTTCCATATGGAAGCATCAAAACAAACTAAAATCCAAGTTAAATAGACCAAATCATGCAAATCCGAAAATAGTAAAAACCTAGATCTAGAACAATGGAAACTCCAAATCATAAAATGTCAAGTTCTAATGTTGATCTCCATGGCCTAATCTAGCTAATGGACAAATAAAAAGTGGTTCTCATGTGGTGGCAAGGTGCACTTGCCTATAGGTGATGGTGTTGTGTAGAGGAAGGAAGAAGAAGAAGAAATAAATGAAAATTATGAGGAGAGAGAAAAGTAGGTGGAGATTTATGATGGTGGGTTGTGGTGGAATGAGGGTGGAGAATAGGTTAAGGTGTTCCACCCATGATGAACCAAACCAAACCAAACCAACTCCACAAAATAAAACCAAGCCATGGTCCAAAACCCATTTACGAGAAACCAAACCCACAAGTCGAGAAAATAAAATACGGGCCAAAATTAAATTACGAGTACAAATACGAAATACAGAAAATACGGAAAATGAGGGTGACACCAATATTTCCAAACCACAGCACAAAAACGTCAAGCCAGAACTTCTTCCGAAATGGACTTCAGAAAACCCGAAATCATCTAAGCCGAATCCCGTAACGGGATCAGGGACCGTATCATCATCGACTACTCTAATTGGAGGGACACGGGGACACGAGATATACCTCGGGTTGCTCGGCTAGAGCTCTTAGATGTAATTAGGAAGAAAAAATGGGTCCTGAAAATCTCGAAAGTTGCGGACAGCGGAATCGGGACAGCAATCGACTACGGAAACTCCGAATCTGAACCCGCGAGGTGCTGTGAACAGCGGATCGGGGCACGCGGGGTCGGCCGGGGACAGCCACGGGAAGGTCGCACGGATCGGGACAACAGGGGCCGCCCGGGTCGGCTGGCGCGCACGATCGCGGGGAGGCGGCGGCCGGGGTTGGTCGCCGGTGGGTGTCGGCCTCGGGAGGGTGGCGCCGAGCTCGGGGTCGACCGGGATTCGGGCGGAGGGCGTTGTCAGGTCGGGGATCTCGCCGGAGAACGTCGGGCTCGGCTAGGGCTGGGTTTGGGGAAAAAGTTTGGGAGTTTAGAGATGGTGGTGATGGGGCATGGAGGGGATGGAGAGGGTTTTATAGGAGTGGAGGAGAGGAGTTACGGAAGCCGAGGAGTCGTCGGACGTTTGGGAAGGGAAAAGGGCTCGACCACTCGGGAAGTTTCAGAAAGAAAGGTGTAAGCCCCTGATTTTTTCAAATCCATTTTAATTAGTGTTAATTAATTTTTAATGTCAATTATAGCCTTAAATAATTTTTAGGAATTTTTAGGAATTTTTCTAGAATTTTTAAATAATTTTAAATGAGTTTTATATATTAAAAATATCAATTTGTTATTTATTCAAATGTTTTAATATCATTTTGCAAATATTAGAATTATTTTAATATGGTTTTGCAATTATTAGAATTGTTTTTATATTGATTTATAATTAATGAATTGTTTATGCAAATTATATTTGCATTCAGTTAGGGTTGGGACTTTAATACAATTTCCTAAAGTCTAGGGGTCTCCCTGTAATTTTACCTACCCACCCCCCGACGACTGCCCCGGCTGCCCCGACGACCGACCTACGCTGCCCCCCGCCATTTCCGGCCAGCGCGACAGCCCCCGACCGCCTCGACCCCCTATTTAAACACCCCCTCTCCCCCTGAACCAAACCCTAACCCTAAAACTCCCCCACAACCGACCACGACCCCCTTTCTTCCCCGACGAACACCTAAACCCTAGCTCTACTCCGGCGACCCCCGTTCGACCACCACCGCTCGACGTCATCGACCACCACCACCCTCAACAAGTTCGCCACGCCGAGCTAGGTCGATCGCCACCCGAGCGCCTCGACCACGACGCCCCCAGCCGCCGTTCGCCTCCTCGACTTCCACCCCTCCCCCCCCCGCCGGACACGTGGGTAACATTCTTTCCTCTGTGTCGTACGTGTCTCAAACTGAGACACGAGACTCGCCTAGACACGGGAGACTCAACTGTGATGCTGGACACGTGTTAGCCGAGTCGTACGTGTCGTGCTGGGCACGGACACGTCGACTCTGTGTCAGATTCGACTTCTCGTGTCCTGGACTGTATGGACACGAGACAAACTGTGAAATAGACTAACGGGTTGGGCTTTGATTAACGGGTAAAAACCCATTTAATTTCTAACCTAAATAAATGTTAACTAAAACCTAACCCTAACAGACTTAGCGGGCTGACCCACTGGCCAGCCCGAACAATTAAACCCCCCCCCCCCCCCCCGCGCGCTTCTCTGGACAGGGTTCGAGCCCCCCTGTTTCAGTTTCTTTTTCTTTTTCTTTTTCTTTTTCTTTTCTTTTTCTTTTACTGTTTTATATATATATATATATATATGTATATATATATATATATATATATATATATATATATATATATATATATATATATATATATATATATATATATATGTATATATTAGTATATAGGTATATATATACTGTTTTAGACAGTATGTATGTATATATGTATATATTTTATGGTTAGTAAATTATAAGTATATATGTTAGTATTTATATATATATATATATATGTACACATATGTATATGTATATATATATTTTCTTGTGTATGTATATATATTATTATATATATATATATATATATATACTTTATAAATTAAGTATTTTCTTGTGTATATATATATGTACTTTTGGCATAGGTATGTGAATATTCTTTTGTATAAACTTTACCTTATTAAAATAATAATATTTATTTTGACTATTACCAACTTATATTTTATTGTATTTAAATTACTGCAACCATTTGATGTCCAAGCCTAGCATGGGTATTTGGGCTCAAATGTGTTTTCACACATTCAAGACCTGTACAAGTCATGTTGGACTTGATTCATGGCCTTGGGTCCTGTATTTGAACTTTGGTTCAGATTATATACATGGGCAAAATACGCAGATAATTAATTATTATGTACATTGCTGTTTTTGGTTTTCTAAAAATACTTAAAGTATTGCTAAAATTATGGAAAAATAGTTTTTAGATATTTTGTTAAGTTGGCTAATTTAGTATAATTTTTGTAGTATGTAAATTACTATTTTGCCACTAGTTTGGCATATGAAATCAAAACTCATTTTCTGTATACTTAGGAAAGCTGATTTTTATAAAATATTTGTACTGGATAATAAATTCCAGAAAAATTATAATAAATTTCTATGATTAACAAGGATCACCTTAGTACTTTACTTTAAGAAAAACTAGGCTTTTTGTCTACTTTAAAAATTGTTAGAACACAATAGTCTTTTGATTTATTTATTGATTAATTACGACTTGTAGCTTTTGTGCTATTTTTGAGTTTTAGCCGTATTAAACCCCACCCCTCACTAGTGTAAAGACCCTGGAATGTTAGTTAACATAGTGTGTCACCCCCACATTGGTCTCCTAGTCCAAGTCATCATTTTGGCTAGGTGCCCAGTCACAAGTCGTGTCACACCAGTTTAGTGTTCTAGTAGTTTAGCTTAGTGTAAAAGCTAAGTTATTGCATTTATTTCTACAGTGACGAGTTACTGGACATCCATAGCATCGTTATCGCAGCTTGTTTTGTTTTGCTTTGCTAGAGGCAAGTACTTTCTACGAACTTTACATGTTGTTACATAAATGAACTGCAAAACTCACCATGTTAAATGCTGATCCTTGGGGTAGCAAGTTAAAACGTTACATGTTGTACTTTCCATTACTACTATGTTTAGAACCATCTTGATGTATCTCTCACATGATTAGAATATGGGTTATGGGGAAACTGTTAGTAGTGTACGTGATCATGCCCCCCCTACTCGTACGTACGTACCGAGCAAGGTTGACATTTTATGTATACCTTGTCGTAGGCACATCAGCTGTATTTGTACGTATGTACATCTATCGCTTGTTTTACTTGTACGTATGTACATTTTATTTTGTACCTCGGTACATTATACATCTATTGACCGATCACGTACTTGCTACAGTTTTAAACATTACATATACATCTGTCTCTATGACACGTGTATCATTGCCATGATAGATTGAGTGATGCCATGCTTTCCAGTTATTCCTCTCATGTTCATTTCCATGTTTCATATGCTAGTTTGCTAGATTTAGTACTTGCTCCCGTCCTGACAGGATAACGTTGTAGGTGTCCTTACTGAGGAGGAGTTACTCTGCGACTCATACTATGGAGTTACTGCCGAGGACCCGGCTCTGCTTTACGAGGATGTTCCTGCGGGGAACCTCGCCTAGATGTCTTTGGTTTACTTAGACTTTTGAGACATGTATTAGACTATATCATTTTGTAACTGGACATGTATCCAGTTTTATATTTCAGTTTATTTGTACTTGGACGTTTACTATATACGATGACTTTTGTGTTTGGAGCATTTATGATTCTTCTTCACTTATAGAACTGTTAGCACATTTAGTCTTATCCTGTTGTCTTTAGAACAGCTTACTACGTTTTATCTCAACGTAGACTGGGCATGTCTCGGCCTGGCCCAACAATTTGGGTAGCGGGTCGTGACATGTTTTTAGTGGTGGCCCATGCAGGTCCCGACTAAACTGTTTGGTTACGTTATTGTACCAAGCATACCTGCAATTAGGAACTTAAGATAATTAGACAACATTAGGAAAGACGCTTAGAACACCTAGAGGAATGCTAGGATTGCAACATAGGAAATACATCACATGTTTGCTATTATAATTAGACTTTCTTGCATATGATTGCTTACTTTAAATAAGTCCTTATAAGTCTTTTATGTGTAATTTAGATGGTGCTTACTCGTTCGTCCCAGCATGTTACCCCCGAGAATGGGGCCCTCCGTATCCAGTCAGCCGACCAGTTGACTGATGCACCTCCACCTACCACATTCCCCCACTCCACAGATCCACAGGCCCAGATACCACCTTCCACATCCCAGGCCCGGCAGGACCCGATACTTCCACCACCCCCTATCACTATACCCACCCAGGCTTCCGTCACACTCGACGGGAACCAGCTGCTCACACTGATTCAGGGGTTCCTAACAACCCATCAGGAGCAGACTACCCTACTCCGCCAGAGCATGGAGCGTTCTGAGGGACGTCCCGTGGTCCCACCCTATGTAGAGCCGCGGCAGAGAGCGGAGACGGTCAAGGACTTCATGGGTCTGAATCCCAAGGAGTTCTCAGGGACTGAGGGCATAGTAGTAGCTGATGACTGGCTAGATTCTGTAGAGAGGAAGCTTCTGGGAGTTAGGATGCCGGATGACCTTCAGGTCGAGGCAGCAGGATTTCTGCTGATAGACTTAGCCGGAGTTTGGTTCAGGAATGAGCCGTTGTTCGCGAGAGGTAGAGCCACCTGGGACCAGTTCAAGACCCAGTTCAAGAAGAAGTTCTTCTCGACCGCTGCTAGAGTAGCCATGGGGCTACGATTCCAGAACGTCCAGCAGGGGAACCGTTCTGTTGATGACTATGCAGGAGAGTTTAGTCGCCTGAGCCGTTTTGCTCCTAGTCTGGTTGCTGATCCAGAGGAGATGACCCGTAGGTTTTGCCATGGTCTAGTTCCAGACATTGGCATTCTTATAGTGGCAAACGGTACGACTGACTACTACCAGAGCCTAGAGTTAGCCCGGAGCATTGAGGAGCGTCTTCTGTCTAGCAAGAGGTCGGCTCCTGTACATCATGAGGGACCGTCCAAGCGTCAGGCTTTCCAGCAGAGAGCGCCGACGCCACCCCAGCAGACTTACCGTCCCTCTACACCACATCATCAGACCCCGCCAGTTCGAGCCCCGGGACCCCGTCAGCAGCAGCAGAAGGGAGCTATATGTTCTTACTGCGGAAGACCAGGACACGATTACTCCATCTGCAGGAAGAGGTTGAAGCAGTGCTTATTTTGTGGGTCTGCCACCCACATGATACGGGAGTGCCCAGTAGCGAAGACTAGAGGACCGCTCCCGACCCAGCAGCAGAGGTTCGGGCAGCATCTGCAGCAGCAGAAGGGACCTCAGGAGAGAGTTTATAGTCTAGCCGTTGAGCCGGAGCCGGAGCAGGTTTCGGAGCCGGATTACTTAGCTGACGTCATTACAGGTCATGTTTATTTGCATACTTTTCTAGCTCTATGTTTGTTTGATTCTGGTGCATCTCATAGCTTCCTATCATTAGAGTTTATGCATAAACATCATCTAGTAGCTACACCTACGACGGAGATTAGTAGAGTAATGACGGGAGGAGGACCAGTGCCTATTAGATCTATCTATAGGTGTTCTATTTTTATAGCCGGAAGAGAGTTCAGAGGGCGATTCTTTGTGATGCCGCTCCCCGATTATGATATCATATTGGGGATTGACTGGCTTAGCTATGCCCATGTATCTATAGATTGCCATGAGGGTAGCATTGTGTTCAGTCCCCCAGGCACAGCACCATTCAGTGTCAGGAGGACAGGGCCGGAGATCAGCCTAGAGCCGAACTGTTGTGCTACAGTCGGGGACGCAGCACCGCCACACCCTATCATTAGGGAGTTTATGGATGTATTTCCAGAGGATCTTCCAGGACTTCCGCCTGACAGAGATGTGGAGTTCACTATAGATTTAGTGTCGGGTTCATCACCAGTATCTCGGGCTTGCTATAGAGTGAATCCCAAGGAGGCCATAGAGATGAAAGAGCAGATTGATGACCTGTTGAAAAAGGGTTTCATTCGATCCAGTGCTTCTCCATGGGGAGCGCCAGTGCTCTTTGTGCCTAAGAAGGATGGTACAGTCCGGTTGTGTATTGATTACCGGGCCTTGAATGCCATCACTATCAAGAACAAATATCCTCTGCCCAGGATAGATGATTTGTTCGACCAGTTGAGCGGGGCGAAGGTGTTTTCCAGGATAGACTTGAGATCCGGGTACCACCAGGTGAAGGTTAGGCCAGCAGATTCACATCCCACTACTGGAGGAGCTTACAGGAGGAGTTGGGCAGTAGGCTCAAGTTCAGTACGGCGTACCACCCGCAGACAGATGGGCAGTCCGAGAGGACGATACAGACGCTGGAGGATATGCTGAGGACTTGCGTGCTGGACTTCGGAGGATCATGGGAGAGCCATCTGCACTTGGTAGAGTTTTCATACAACAACAGCTACCAGGCCAGTATTGGTATGTCTCCTTTCGAGGCGCTATATGGACGACGATGCCGGACACCGCTCTTTTGGGATGATGTCGGAGACAGAGTCATGCTTGGGCCAGAGATGATCACGGATACAGCAGAGAAAGTCGGGATAATCAGAGACAGGCTCAGAGTAGCTCAGGATAGGCAGAAACACTGGACTGATGCTAGTCGCAGGCCGATGGAGTTCGCAGACGGTGATATGGTGCTAGTAAAGATATCACCTACTCGAGGGACGATCCGGTTTGGACGAGGAGGGAAGCTGAGCCCCAGATATATCGGGCCATTCGAGGTACTTGGCAGGATCGGAGAGGTAGCTTACAGGGTTGCACTTCCACCCAACCTAGCAGGAGTTCACGATGTCTTTCACGTATCTCAGCTGAGGAGATATGTTCCAGACCCCAGTCATGTGCTAGATCATTCAGAGTTGGAGGTCGGACCGAGTCTTACAGTCTCTGAGCAGCCAGTGGAGATATTAGACAGGAGAGAGAAGAGGCTGAGGAACAAGGTTATACCCCTAGTACGTGTAGCTTGGAGCCGTCACTCTCCAGGTGAATCTACTTGGGAGAGGGAGTCGGACATGAGGGAGAGATTCCCTTACTTGTTCGATCCAACCGCTGCGGGGGAACCACCCGTTCCCGCTTGATACCTTAGAGGTTAGTTTCAAATCGCAGCCTTAGTCATTTTTTTGTTACTTTGCTTGTTATGTTAGAATATTGTCGGGTCTTCAATCCTTGTGAATTTCGAGGACGAAATTTTTCAAGGAGGGAAGACTTGTAAGCCCCTGATTTTTTCAAATCCATTTTAATTAGTGTTAATTAATTTTTAATGTCAATTATAGCCTTAAATAATTTTTAGGAATTTTTAGGAATTTTTCTAGAATTTTAAAATAATTTTAAATGAGTTTTATATATTAAAAATATCAATTTGTAATTTATTCAAATGTTTTAATATCATTTTGCAAATATTAGAATTGTTTTAATATGGTTTTGCAATTATTAGAATTGTTTTTATATTGATTTATAATTAATGAATTGTTTATGCAAATTATATTTGCATTCAGTTAGGGTTGGGACTTTAATACAATTTCCTAAAGTCTAGGGGTCTCCCTGTAATTTTACCTACCCACCCCCGACGACTGCCCCGGCTGCCCCGACGACCGACCTACGCTGCCCCCCGCCATTTCCGGCCAGCGCGACAGCCCCCGACCGCCTCGACCCCCTATTTAAACACCCCCTCTCCCCCTGAACCAAACCCTAACCCTAAAACTCCCCCACAACCGACCACGACCCCCTTTCTTCCCCGACGAACACCTAAACCCTAGCTCTACTCCGGCGACCCCCGTTCGACCACCACCGCTCGACGTCATCGACCACCACCACCCTCAACAAGTTCGCCACGCCGAGCTAGGTCGATCGCCACCCGAGCGCCTCGACCACGACGCCCCCAGCCGCCGTTCGCCTCCTCGACTTCCACCCCCCCGCCGGACACGTGGGTAACATTCTTTCCTCTGTGTCGTACGTGTCTCAAACTGAGACACGAGACTCGCCTAGACACGGGGGACTCAACTGTGATGCTGGACACGTGTTAGCCGAGTCGTACGTGTCGTGCTGGGCACGGACACGTCGACTCTGTGTCAGATTCGACTTCTCGTGTCCTGGACTGTATGGACACGAGACAAACTGTGAAATAGACTAACGGGTTGGGCTTTGATTAACGGGTAAAAACCCATTTAATTTCTAACCTAAATAAATGTTAACTAAAACCTAACCCTAACAGACTTAGCGGGCTGACCCACTGGCCAGCCCGAACAATTAAAACGCCCCCCCCCCCCCCCCCCGCGCGCTTCTCTGGACAGGGTTCGAGCCCCCCTGTTTCAGTTTCTTTTTCTTTTTCTTTTTCTTTTTCTTTTCTTTTTCTTTTACTGTTTTTATATATATATATATATGTATATATATATATATATATATATATATATATATATATATATATATATATGTATGTATATATTAGTATATAGGTATATATATACTGTTTTAGACAGTATGTATGTATATATGTATATATTTTATGGTTAGTAAATTATAAGTATATATGTTAGTATTTATATATATATATATGTACACATATGTATATGTATATATATATTTTCGTGTGTATGTATATATATTATTATATATATATATATATATATATATATATATATATATATATATATATATATATATATATATATATATATATATATATATATATACTTTATAAATTAAGTATTTTCTTGTGTATATATATATGTACTTTTGGCATAGGTATGTGAATATTCTTTTGTATAAACTTTACCTTATTAAAATAATAATATTTATTTTGACTATTACCAACTTATATTTTATTGTATTTAAATTACTGCAACCATTTGATGTCCAAGCCTAGCATGGGTATTTGGGCTCAAATGTGTTTTCACACATTCAAGACCTGTACAAGTCATGTTGGACTTGATTCATGGCCTTGGGTCCTGTATTTGAACTTTGGTTCAGATTATATACATGGGCAAAATACGCAGATAATTAATTATTATGTACATTGCTGTTTTTGGTTTTCTAAAAATACTTAAAGTATTGCTAAAATTATGGAAAAATAGTTTTTAGATACTTTGTTAAGTTGGCTAATTTAGTATAATTTTTGTAGTATGTAAATTACTATTTTGCCACTAGTTTGGCATATGAAACCAAAACTCATTTTCTGTATACTTAGGAAAGCTGATTTTTATAAAATATTTGTACTGGATAATAAATTCCAGAAAAATTATAATAAATTTCTATGATTAACAAGGATCACCTTAGTACTTTACTTTAAGAAAAACTAGGCTTTTTGTCTACTTTAAAAATTGTTAGAACACAATAGTCTTTTGATTTATTTATTGATTAATTACGACTTGTAGCTTTTTTGCTATTTTTGAGTTTTAGCCGTATTAAACCCCATCCCTCACTAGTGTAAAGACCCTGGAATGTTAGTTAACATAGTGTGTCACCCCCACATTGGTCTCCTAGTCCAAGTCATCATTTTGGCTAGGTGCCCAGTCACAAGTCGTGTCACACCAGTTTAGTGTTCTAGTAGTTTAGCTTAGTGTAAAAGCTAAGTTATTGCATTTATTTCTACAGTGACGAGTTACTGGACATCCATAGCATCGTTATCGCAGCTTGTTTTGTTTTGCTTTGTTAGAGGCAAGTACTTTCTACGAACTTTACATGTTGTTACATAAATGAACTACAAAACTCACCATGTTAAATGCTGATCCTTGGGGTAGCAAGTTAAAACGTTACATGTTGTACTTTCTATTACTACTATGTTTAGAACCATCTTGATGTATCTCTCACATGATTAGAATATGGGTTATGGGGAAACTGTTAGTAGTGTACGTGATCATGTCCCCCCCTACTCGTACGTACGTACCGAGCAAGGTTGACATTTTATGTATACCTTGTCGTAGGCACATCAGCTGTATTTGTACGTATGTACATCTATCGCTTGTTTTACTTGTACGTATGTACATTTTATTTTGTACCTCGGTACATTATACATCTATTGACCGATCACGTACTTGCTACAGTTTTAAACATTACATATACATCTGTCTCTATGACACGTGTATCATTGCCATGATAGATTGAGTGATGCCATGCTTTCCAGTTATTCCTCTCATGTTCATTTCCATGTTTCATATGCTAGTTTGCTAGATTTAGTACTTGCTCCCGTCCTGACAGGATAACGTTGTAGGTGTCCTTACTGAGGAGGAGTTACTCTGCGACTCATACTATGGAGTTACTGCCGAGGACCCGGCTCTGCTTTACGAGGATGTTCCTGCGGGGAACCTCGCCTAGATGTCTTTGGTTTACTTAGACTTTTGAGACATGTATTAGACTATATCATTTTGTAACTGGACATGTATCCAGTTTTACATTTCAGTTTATTTGTACTTGGACGTTTACTATATACGACGACTTTTGTGTTTGGAGCATTTATGATTCTTCTTCACTTATAGAACTGTTAGCACATTTAGTCTTATCCTGTTGTCTTTAGAACAGCTTACTACGTTTTATCTCAACGTAGGCTGGGCATGTCTCGGCCTGGCCCAACAATTTGGGTAGCGGGTCGTGACAAAAGGTTCGGCCAATGCAACGTTTGAAAAGGAAAATAAAAATGTTTCATTCTCCAGAAGTCTTAGAAGATTGATATAGAGAAAAATGAGTTAAAGTATTTTGAGAGTTAGAGTTTAAATAAATGCAAGTTTTAAACAAAAGTTTTAAAAGAGAATTTTTTTTTTTAAATAATAAGATTAGAATTAAACTTATAATTATAAATTAATGGACCCAAGGATAAAATCGAGTTTGGATCCAATTTCGAAATGGATCGAGACGGGTCCGGGACAAGTTCGGGACGGTCTGGTCCAACCTTCCAAATTCCAGGAATAATAATATTTTCTAAAATACAATTTTCCTAAATTAACAACTAATATTGATTTATAATAATAATTAGCTAATTAAAATAATTAACTGAAAAATTACGGGTTTCACAACCTTCCCTCCTTAGAAAATTTCGTCCTCGAAATTAAAGGATAGGGTTAGGAATTACCTCAGGTCTCAAATAGATACGGATACTACTCCCGCATCTCATCTTCTCGCTTCCAGGTAGACTCGTCTGGGGAATCGTGCCTCCACATTACTCTGACTATGGGAGTTACCGAAGTCCTGGTCCTCTTCTCGCCTATGTCCAAAATTGCCACAGGCCTCTCTGGTACTGTGAGGCTCGGTCCAATCTCCAGCTTCGAATGGTCCAGAATGTGACTCGGATCTGGGATGTAGCGTCTGAGCTGTGAAACGTGGAAGACGTTGTGCACGCCTTCAAGATTAGCTGGTAGAGCTAATCGGTACGCTACTTCCCCAATTCGGCTCAAAACTTCAAATGGTCCGATATATCTGGGACTCAGCTTCCCAGCTCTGCCAAATCTGATCGTTCCTCTGGTAGGAGAGATCTTCACAAAGACACTATCTCCTTCTTCAAACTCCAGTGGTCGACGACTACTATCTGCCCAATGCTTCTGTCTGTCTTGGGCGATCCTGAGTTTGTCTCTAATCACCTTCACCTTCTCTGCTGCATCAGTCACCATCTCTGGCCCCAGCAGTACTCTTTCTCCTACGTCGTTCCATACAAGTGGAGTGCGGCAACGACGTCCATAAAAAGCTTCAAATGGTGTCATACCGATGCTATCTTGGTAGCTGTTGTTGTAAGAGAACTCTACCAAGTGCAAATGGTCTTTCCAAGACCCTCCAAATTCCAAGACGCAAGATCTCAGCATATCTTCTAGCGTCTGGATGGTCCTTTCCGACCGTCCGTCAGTTTGGGGATGATAGGCTGTGCTGAACTTCAGTTTTGTTCCCAAGCTGTCATGCAAACTCTTCCAAAAGTGTGAGGTAAATCTAGTATCTCGGTCAGATACAATACTTACCAGTACTCCATGAATCCGGTAGATGTGCCGCATGTACAGTGCCGCCAACTTCTCGGTGGATAAACCAACCTTGAAGGGGATAAAGTGAGCTGACTTAGTCAGTCGGTCCACAATAACCCAAATGGCGTCCTTCCCTCCTTGGGATCGAGGCAATCCTGACACAAAGTCCATCGTTATATGCTCCTACTTCCACTCCGAAATGTCCAGCGGCTGTAGAAATCCTGCGGGTCTCTGTCTGCTAGCCTTCACTTGTTGACAAATCAAGCATCTAGCCACAAATCTGGATACATCCTTCTACATTCCATACCACCAAACAATGGTACGCATATCCTGATACATCTTATTAGCTCCAGGATGTATGGAATACTGCGACTGGTGCGCTTCTTGCATCAGCTCATTCCTCAGTTCGCCAGATGGTACACACAGCCTCGTACCATTCTTCAATGCTCCGTCACTGGCGATAAAAAATCCTTCAAGTGTTCTTGCCAACACTTGATCTCTGAGTTTGCAAAGCGTCTCGTCTTGGAATTGTGTCTCCTTGACTTTGTCCATCAGAGTAGAACGCAATTACAACTGCATCATGGTTGAGTCAGCTCCAGGTATACAATAGCTTCTCGCCCCAGTTCCTTCATCTTTTCCTCAGGCAGTACAATCTCCAGACCAAGCTTCTCTATGTCCTCCAACAAGTGCCACTCCTTAGTTAAAAATATCGCCATCGGGTATCGACTAAGTGCATCTGCAACCACATTAGCCTTACCCGGATGGTACTGCAAATCGATGTCAAAATCCTTCATCAGCTCCAGCCATCTTCTTTGTCTCATGTTCAACTCCTTCTGAGTGAAAACATATTTCAGACTTTTGTGGTCTGTAAATATTTCCACTCTCTCTCCATAGAGATAATGCTTCCATAGTTTCAAAGCAAAGATGACTGCAGCAAGCTCCAGATCATGTGTGGGATAGTTCTTCTCATGAGTCCGTAATTGCCTAGATGCGTAAGCAATTACTTTCCCGTGTTGTTGAAAAACGCAACCCAGTCCGTTTCCAGAGGCATCACTGTATATTGAGAAACCTCCGGTACCTGCGGGTAGCACAAGTATCGGTGCTGTTGTAAGTCTCTTCTTCAGTTCCTCAAACGATGCCTAGCAAGCTTCCGTCCAGATGAACTCTTCATTCTTCCGAGTGAGCTTCGTCATCGGTTCAGCAATTCTGGCAAAATCCTTCACAAACTTTCGGTAGTAGCCAGCTAAGCCCAAGAAACTTCTGATTTCAGCAACTGAGCTTGGGGTAGACCACTTCTCAACAGCAGCTATCTTCTTAGGATCCACCGAAATTCCTTCTCCTGTGATAACATGGCCAAGAAAATCCACCTTGTCTAGAAAGAATTCACATTTGGAAAGCTTACCATAAAGCTTCTCCTTCCTCAAAGTTCCTAGAACTTTTCTGAGGTGCTCTTCATGCTCCTCTTCAGTCTTCGAATAGATCAGAATGTCATCGATGAAGACAACGACAAACTGATCTAGATATTCATGGAAAACCTTGTTCATAAGGTTCATGAATACAGCAGGAGCATTCGTCAGTCCAAACGGCATGACCAAGAATTCAAACTGCCCATACTTGGTGTTGAACGCCGTCTTGGGAATGTCCTCCTTCCTGACCTTGATCTGATGGTAGCCGGATCTGAGGTCTATCTTCGAGAACACCTTGGCTCCACTGAATTGATCAAACAGATCATCGATCCGGGACAGAGGGTACTTGTTTTTGATGGTGATATTATTCAGCGCCCGGTAGTCGATGCACATCCGCACTGTTCTGTCCTTCTTGGGCACAAATAAGATAGGTGCTCCCCAGGGTGAAGCTCCATCTTTGATAAATCCAAGGGCCTTCAGTTCATTGATCTGATCCTTCATCTCCTTGGCCTCCTTCGGGTTGACTCTGTAGCATCCCTTAGAAATAAGGGAAGAGCCGGGGACTAGGTCAATGGTGAACTCTATGTCTCGATCTGGGGGTAACCCGGGAAGACTATCAGGAAAGACGTCCATAAATTCTGCTATGATAGGATGGGGAGGTCCGGGTTCTTCTGTGATAGAGGTATAGGTAATACACTCCATATCCTCCGGAGTTCGAGAGATTTCAAACTCCGGCTCTCCAGGTGGGCTGAAGACTACACATCCTCTGTGACAGTCTATCAGCGCATGTTGCTTACTCAACCAGTCCATCCCTAGGACTACATCATAGTTGGGTAAGGGCATCACAAGCAAAGGTGCTATGAACTGGTGACCTGATATATTTATGGGACAGTTACAGGTCTCCGTGATGGGTAGGGGTCCTCCACCGGTCATGACTCTACATATCTTCTTGCTAAATCCCGTATCTATGTGGTGTGCAGAGATAAATTTTGTTGATATGAAACTATGTGATGCACCTGAATCAAATAATGCTAAAGCAGGATGTGAATGCACATAAATGAAACCTGCGATGACATCAGCTGTAGGTTCCTGCTCTAGCTCTTGTTCCTCTGCTGTTAGGACAAAAGCTCGCCCAGTCTTCTGTTGATGCTACCCAAATTGTTGTTGCTGAGTGGGCAGAGGACCTTTCTGTTGAGTTGTTCTAGTCCGGTGGACTGACGAGGGGCAGTCCTTCACTTGGTGGGTGGCAGACCCACAGACTAGGCAGTGTCCTAGCCTTTTCCTGCAGATGTTCGACTGATGCCCTGGCCTCTTGCAAAAATCACAGACAGGGATCTGCCTCTGAGGTGCTCTATCATTGTTCCTCGCCTGTTGGTGCTGGTGGTGGTGGTGAGGAGGCCGGTTGTTGTTGTTGTTGGGCTTCTTCTGATTACCCTGGAAGTTGTTAGTTCCAGGATAATCCCTCTTTGAGCGAGCGGGTTGACTCTTCTCTATATCCTGAGCTCGCTCCAGGATCCTTTCATAAGTCTTAGCACCGCCTGAGATCACATGGGTGCGGATCTCTTCTCTTAGCCCATATCTGAACCTTTCAGCACGATCATCAGGGTCAGCTACCAAATTCTTGGCAAAACGGCTGAGTTGGCCGAATTCTGCCGTATATTCTCCAACAGTCGTATTTCCTTGCTTCAGGTTCTGAAATTGCCTCTCCATCTCCCGCAACTCTGATGTTGGGAAGAACTTCTTCTGGAACAACCTCTTGAAGGTGTCCCAGTCAAGCTGCTTGTCCTGGAGTCGGGGTTCATTCTGATACCAGGTGCTTGCTATATTTTGTAGTTGGAGTCCCACTGCTTTGGCCTTGAGGTCTTCTGGAAGTCGAGCGACGCTTAGGAGACGCTCCATGCTGTCAAGCCATTCGTCGGCATAGACGATTCCCTCGGTTCCATTGAAGGGTCGAGGGTTCTGCTTCTTGAAACTCTCAATATCGCCCACCTTAGTAATATGATCCCCATTAATTTAAATGGCCTTAATGTTACATAAATTAATCCCTTAGATTTATGTTTACCTTGGCAGGCCTTGGTTCAAGTTGAGCTGCTTCTCCTCTTCCCAGAGCAGTCATAGCCACGTTATGAGCATTCTCCATGCTTTCCCTCATAATCGCGGTTTGCTCTTGATGAGCTTCCGTTTGAGCTCTCTGGGCTTCTAGCACTCCTCGTAGCAGACCTATAAGATCGGTGGGGTCCACAGGCACCGGTGGGGCAGCTGGAGTGGTTACTACCACAGGAGGCTGCAGCTCAGTCTGGAAAGATGATGGATCCACCGTTGTAGCAGCATACATCCCACGGGGTGCATTATGGGGACGGTCGGCCAGTTGTCGAGGTGTAGGATCCGGACTCGATTGGGGAGGTGGGGTGTGATCGGGTGATGACATCCCATCGCCAGCAGGATTTGTGGCCATATTCTGGAAGGTTTAGGATTGCAAAACATAAGCAAGGTAGCCTACCAGTCTATAACAAACAAAAATATTTATTTAATATATATTTCGGTCCTATGTTGTGACAAATTAATGTTCTAGTGTTCTAAATATTTCTAGATATGTTTTCCTAAGTTGTTGATCCTAACCTGCATGGGCCACCACTAAAAATATGTCACGACCCGATCCCAATTTCTTGGGTCGAATCGGATCATGCCCAGCCTGCACCGTTGTTGAGACGGCGGCAGTAAGCTGTATCACTCATGCAGGTAATCAACAACACAATTCTAATTGCCACAACTTAATATTTCGATAAATAAACTTGTCCAACACAAAGTTACAACTGATAATAGAAATAGTCTTTTCAAACAACAACAACTGGAAATAGAAAATGACAACAACTAAAAGATAGGCTCGTCATCTCCAAGATCAGCATCATCTGGTAGCACAGCTGGATACAACTCAGGATCATAATAACTACTAATCAGTAGCTCTGCATCATCAATAGAACCTAAAAATATTGTCTCCAGTTAGGAGGGAGCAAAGTACAATTTATGATAATCCAACAATTGAAATAATAATAGAGTTATGCACTTTTAAACAATTTAAAATAAATAGTTTTCCAGCAGTTAAAACATTGTGATATGAATAGGCAATGAATATGACCGGATTGGGTTGTACAGTTGTATCCTATTGATACGATATGGCTTATCCCCGTGTGTATGAGGGGTAAGCTAACACAGTCATTATACTATTTTGGATATGGTCATACTCATTACACTACTCCCCCATTACCCAACAGCTAATCAGTCAATGCTCTCAGAGAGAGAGTTCCGTGTTGCATCGTGGTTTAAACTTGCAATAAAACGATTACTAAATAATTGTAAACTACCACAAAATGTACTTGCCTTTGTTTATGACTGGTTTGAAGAGTTGGTTCCGGGATAGACAATCGGACTCGTCCTCGAAATCCTACAATTTATAATCCTGACTTAGAATCAAATTGGAAACCATTATAGGTGTGCTAGTTACAATCTCTAGAATTTTATCATAATCAAGTTTTATATTGTTACAATTATACTACTGTTACACGATTATCGATACGAGTTAAAATTATTAATTTACTAAAGAAAAAGTCAATTTAACATTTATTGGGAAAATTCGCATTTTTGATTATTTGGCAAAACTTTGTATTTTGTAATATATCTAAAACTAGGTTTTTCTTTAAATGAGAAAAACGTGAATTTTATTTAAATTAAAAACTTTAATTTATTATTACTTAATGTGAGAAAGTTATTTAATTTTCTATATATATAAATAATATTCAATTTTATTATTCTACGTGTTTTACGAACAAAACAACAACCCAAAAAAATAAAGGAAAAATCTACGCTACACAATACATGATCGCAGAAATAAATAGAAAACTGGGCTTATGTCCTTACAACACTTTACATAAATTAAATGAATTAAAAAATTAATTAAATTTGCTGGTGAACTCTGAACGTCGGGAAGCGGTCCATTCAGTAGGCCGAGGCCCTGCACCAAAAATACGATTGGCCAGTAGCTAGCTCTAAATAATAATTACTATTATTAAATATAAAATAAAAGAAAGGGTCTCAGGCTTGGTCCAGAAATCATGTTTGTAAATAGCTAACGCCTCAACGTCCGGAACAATGCCGGTTTCGTTTGCATTTCGCTAAGGGCCCATTGACCGATACGGTCGTCGCCCGAAAGGTATCCAAAACCAACAAAACCAAATCGAAAAACTTTTAATAATTCTTTGCAAAGGTCGGTTTTGAAAATAGTATTTTTGAAATCATTTGAGAAAAATTGGACAGTATCTCCTTTGTAACTGGGATAACCCAATCCTGGGAAAGTGTCAATGCCCAAATTATTTTCAATACAAAAATATTCCCAACACTAAAATCCCATTTATCAAGCCCACGAATAATATCCAAAATCACATAACTTCTAAATCGTAACATTCGGAAAAATCCGAAATACTCTCGGGACCCAAAGAAAACCACAGAAACAAGCTAAGGAAATGTCACAGAAACATTTCCGAAAACCTTTCTCGGAAATTCCGAAAACCAACAGAAGAATTATTCACTCAAAACCAATATTTCCAAACCACAGCACAAAAACATCAAGCCAGAACTTCTTCCGAAATGGACTTCGAAAAATCCGAAATCATCTAAGCCGAATCCCGTAACGGGATCGGGGATCGTATCATCATCGACTACTCTAATTGGAGGGACACGGGGACACGAGATATACTTCGGGTTGCTCGGCTAGAGCTCTCAGATGTAGTTAGGAAGAAGAAATGGGTCCTGAAAATCTCGGAAGTTGCGGACAGCGGAATTGGGACAACAATCGACTACGAAAACTCCGAATCTGAACCCGCGAGGTGCTGTGAACAGCGGATCGGGGCACGCGGGGTCGGCCGGGGACAGCCACGGGGAGGCCGTGCGGATCGGGATAACAGGGGCCGCCCGGGTCGGCTGGCGCGCACGATCGCGGGGAGGCGGCGGCCGGGGTTGGTCGCTGGTGGGTGTCGGCCTCGGGAGGGTGGCGCCGAGCTCGGGGTCGGTCGGGATTCGGGCGGAGGGCGCTGTCAGGTCGGGGATCTCGTCGGAGAACGTCGGGCTCGGCTAGGGCTAGGTTTGGGGAAAAAGTTTGGGAGTTTAGAGATGGTGGTGATGGGGCATGGAGGGGATGGAGAGGGTTTTATAGGAGTTGAGGAGAGGAGTTACGGAAGCCGAGGAGTCGCCGGACGTTTGGGAAGGGAAAGGGACTCGACCACTCGGGAAGTTTCAGAAAAAAAGGTTCGGCCAATGCAACGTTTGAGAAGGAAAATGAAAAGGTTTCATTCTCCAGAAGTCTTAGAAGATTGATATAGAGAAAAATGAGTTAAAGTATTTTGAGAGTTAGAGTTTAAATAAATGCAAGTTTTAAAAAAGAAATTTTTTTTTTAAATAATAAGATTAGAATTAAAGTTATAATTATAAATTAATGGACCCAAGGATAAAATCGAGTTTGGATCCAATTTCAAAATAGATCGAGACGGGTCCGGGTGTAACGTCCCAGAACCAGAATACTGGAGAGCGGGGGAGTACATAGCCAGCTACGTATATTGAAGTGCAACCCACCTCGCTATACGATCACGACTGTCTAGATAAATGAGGGTTTAACTACAATCCATCAGTCTCCTATGGTCATGAACAAGCCTAGTGTCTCAATCACAAGCAAGTAATAACAGTTTACAAGATGTAAGATCACCAAATATACAATAGTAAGGCATCCCAAACATTACATATTCAGCTGATCATGAAGGTAGTCATTGCAAAATGTGAAGACTAGCAAGAGTTTAGTCATACATGATCAACCCTAGGATTTGTCAATCATGTTATAGCCCGTAGACAGACAGTAAATAAAGGTGCAACCGAGCTAACACGTGCTCGTCGGCTAAACGCCTCAAAAGAATAATTTTACAATAAAGTGGAAGAACAAAAGAAACCCACTCGTTGCCAGGGTTACGCCTGGTGGCCACCATCTGGCTGGAAGGTAGGTAGAACCTCTGGAGCTGCTCCGATATCTGGCCACACAAAACCAGCTGGGTCAGACCCCAGAAAGAGCAAGTGTCACAAAGGAGGCTTCACTTAGGAACTAAAACCAGCATATCACAATAGAGTATTAAAGATAAATAATAATAAAGAACTGATAATAATAGATATAACAACAGTAAACTGAGTACGAGGAAACCATTCAAGTAGCCAGGTTACAACCCTTAAACCAAACAAGGACCGGGATTGTAACCCTTCGCCTGAACAGAACTGGACCCCCGATCGTTATTATTAAGGCAAGCATAAATAATCCCGTCATGTCACAATCTAGCACAGGATCAGGATAAGACTATGCTGGAATAAACTCCATTCAATCAATCACGGCCAAGCAATGAGTACGGCTTGATACTTTTAACTAACTAGGGTTATCACATGCCTAGTTACTAGCAAGATGCAATGAGATTATCCCAACAGCCACAAGCCCTGCAGACCATCCGGTTATCCAGGTCGAATGTCCGTTTATTAATGGGGCACCACATGACTGTATGCTGGAAATGTGCCCTACTCGTCGGTAGACTACAAGTCCACTTAATGCGCCTAGATAACGGGATTGCCTGTAGCTGGGAATCTCTTCATGTCTACTGAATTATTCTAGTTTATTAGCCTTAGTTAATTTCAGTAGGTATCCCTGACCGTGGTACTCAGAGATCCCTATCCTAGACATGATGCAAGACAGTACCGATTTATATGTACAAACACAATCGTCCGCGGTGTCCAGGTTAATCATTCTTGTCAGGTCGTGTCATGTCATGTTAGCCGTCGCAACAACAATTCGAGATAATCATGCCAGGTATACTTGTCATACCATGCCATGTTCAATTATCATTTCCAAACATATTAGATAAATTCGTGATTATCAAGTTCATGGCAAAAAGGCGTAAGGATATAAAATGGGCGTAAATATCCATATATAAAAGTAAAGGTATATGTCGTAGGAACTCAAGTCTCTACGCAAGTAAGCCTTTACGCTAGGTCCAAGGGCTCGGGCGTAAAGCAGCTCTACGCTAGACCAAGGGGCCTTCAAGCGTAAAGTAGCTTACGCTAGCAAGAGCAAGGTAAGATAGCTCTACGCGAGCAAGGGTACATGCAGGTGGGGTTTATCGCTAGCCGGGCTTTACGCAGGCGAAGCTATACGCGTGCAAGATTTTATGCGGGTAAATTTGCGTGCGGGAACTCTCGACCAAAGTTTTACGCGAGGGAAACTTTACGCGAGGAATACTCGGGCAACTTTACGCTCGTGAAAATTTTATGCGAGCTAGGGATTTTACGCGAGCTTGATTTTACGCGAACGGGAGAGTCCCGAGCGTAAAATCGAACAGCTCAGCGTAAAACGAAGTACGCTGGCACGCGATGCGTGTGCGTAAAAAGAAAACTACACTAACACGTAAAACGTGGGCGTAAAGGATGATATAATACGCTGACACGTAAAACGTGGGCGTAAGGGCTAAACACTATGCTAACACGTTAGAACGTGTGCGTAAAACTTCATCTTCTCCCCATGGCCAAAGCAAACATGCGTAAAAGCTCAGGAACTCCATCTCGGCTAGGACTTGGTGAAATTCGGCCATCCCAAAACCAAACTTGTATAAAATCATGAGGCCTACTGCAAGGAGCTCTTAGTTTTCGAAAACAAGCTATTTTAGTATATCAAAACCAAGAAGATCGAAAATACTAGAAACTTAGATCTACGCATAATGAGCCATGGAATTTGAAAACACTAAGTACTAAAGAGGCTTAAGATCTTGAGGAGAAGAAAATGGAACAACAAAATGGGAGTTCCTTCGTGAAGCAAGTTACACTTGCCTAGCTCTCTTCCTGGTAGGTGAAGAAGAGTAATGGTAGGGAAGGAGAAGTAATGAGGAAGAGTAATGAAGAGAGAGAGAGTTGGGTGGCTAATAAAGGAAGGAGTGGGGTGGTTGGTAGGAGTTGGTTCGGTCCATACGGAACCAAGCAAACCGAACCAAGCCAACCAAGCCGAACCAAAGAAACATGCAATATACGTACACGTATACCAGAATACGTAGTACGAACCATGGGCATTACAACTCTACCCACCTTAAAATAATTTCGTCCTCGGAATTTAATCAAGAGGCTAGAGATGCAAGAACAAGCTATATTAATCATAGACAAGCTATACTAGTCAAGCAATCAGGCTATCAATCATGCAAGCAAGGAATCGAAGCCATGAGGCATAAGGAAGACATTATACCTCACGAGTCAAACAGGTCGGGATATCGCGATCGGATATCATCCTCACGCTCCCATGTTGACTCACCCAAAGAGTGATGACCCCAAGCAACACGGACTAACTTGATTGTCTTGTTCTTGAGTATCTTCTCTCTTCGGTCCAATATGGATACGGGCCTCTCCTCATACGAAAGGTTGGTACCAACAACCAATTCCGAATGATCAAGGACATGACTCGGATCCGGGATATACCGTCATAATTGGGATACATGGAACACGTCATGCACCTCGCTTAGCGACGACGGAAGAGCGAGACGATAGGACACATCTCCTACTCGCTCCAAGATATCGAACGGCCCTATATACCTAGGACTAAGCTTTCCTCGTACGCCGAAACGAATGACGCCATGGTTAGGCGAAATCTTCAGGAATACATGGTCGCCGACAGAAAACTCAAGAGGGCGCCGATGAGAATCGGCCCAATGACGCTGGCGATCTTGAGCAACGCGAAGATGATCCCGGACTCTCCTGACCACTTCGATTGTCTGGGCAATAAGTTCCGGACCGAGCATCTGCCTTTCTCCAACATCGTCCTATGCTAGCGGGGATCGGCACTTCTTACCATATAGTACCTCGAACGGTGCCATCTGGATACTGGCCTGGAAACTGTTGTTGTACGAGAACTCCACCAGGTGCAGGTGATCTTCCCACGAACCACCAAAGTCGAGTATACATGATTACAACATATCTTCAAGAGTCTGGATCGTGCGTTTCGACTGGCCATCTGTCTGTGGGTGATAGGCTGAACTGAACTGGAGACAGGTTTCCAAACTCTCTTGTAAGCTACGCCAAAAGTGCGACGTAAATCTAGAATCTCGATCCGAGGTGATACTGACTGGTACTCCATGCATCCTGACTATCAACCTGAGGTACATCTCTGCTAGCTGAGCCGTCGACTGACCTACTATGAACGGAAGAAAGTGAGCCACCTTCGTGAGCCGGTCAACTATAACCCAGATAGCATCTATACCAGCTGGGGATCTAGGTAATCCAGTCACGAAATCCATGGTTATATGCTTCCATTTCCATTCTGGAATCGACAAAGGCTGAAGAAGTCCAGCTGGCCTCTGATGTTCAGCCTTGACTTGTTGGAAAACCAAACACCGAGAGACAAATCGGGCCATCTCCCGCTTCATGCCCTTCTACTAAAAGTGCTGTCGGATGTCATGATACATCTTCGTACCACCAGGATGAATGGAATACTGTGAACTGTAAGCTTCTGCCATGATCTCTTGTCTGATATTTCCACTGGGTACACAAAGACGCTTACCATGTTGAAGTGTACCATCATCATGAATGCATAACTCTGGTCTATGTCCCGCCTCACACTCTGCTCTGAGTCGCTGGAGCTTGGAATCTGCTGACTGCGTCATCCGGATCCTCTCGACTATAGTGGACTGAACTTGCATGCTGGCCATCAATGCCGCATTGGTAGGAAGGACAACTTCTATGCCCATCCTCTGAAGATCCGCTAACAACTCTGGTTGCGCTGTTAGAAGATAAACTCCGGCTCTCCTGCTCAATGCATCTGCTACGACATTGGCCTTCCCTGGATGATACTGCAAATTGACATCATAATCCACAAGAAGTTCCAGCCATCTCCTCTGATGCATGTTAAGTTCCTTTTGAGTGAATACATACTTCAGGCTCTTATGGTCGGTGAAAATCTCCACCCTATCTCCATACAAGTAGTGCCTCAACAACTTAAGCACAAACACTACTGCTACCAACTCCAAGTCATGGGTTGGATAATTCCTCTCATGATCACGAAGTTGTCGTGACGCATAAGCTATTACCTTCCCATGTTGCATCAAAATACATCCTAAACTTCGACCTGAAGCATCACAATACACTGAGAATCCTCCGGTTCCATATGGAAGCGTGAGAATGGGTGCCGTGATCAAGCCTCGCTTCAACTTCTCAAAAGAATCCTGGCACCCTGCTGCCCAAGCAAACTGCACATCCTTGCGGGTCAACTGGGTCAATGGTGCCGAAATTCGAGCAAAGTCTGAAACAAATCGCCGGTAGTAGTCGGCCAATCCGAGAAAGCTACGAACTTCTGCAACTGTGCTAGGTACTGGCCATGATTCTATAGCCACGATCTTCTGGGGATCCACTTCCACTCCTCCTCTGGTAATGATATGACCCAAGTACGAAATGCGATCGAGCCAGAACTCGCATTTACTAAACTTGGCATACAACTGGTGCTCTCGGAGAATCTGGAGGACAACTCGGAGATGCTGCTCATGCTCCGCTTCACTCTTGCTGTAAACCAGGATGTCGTCTAGGAACATAATCACGAACTGATCCAAATAAGACATAAAGATGCGATTCATGAGGTCCATGAATACGGCCGGCGCATTGGTTGCTCCAAATGGCATCATAAGGAACTCCCAATGCCCATATCTCGATCTAAAAGCTGTCTTCGGGATGTCCTGCTCTCTGACTCTGATCTGATGGTATCCTGACCGCAAGTCAATCTTCGAAAATACTGACGCCCCTTTGAGTTGATCAAACAAGTCATCTATCCTCGGGAGAGGGTATCTGTTCTTGATTGTCACTGAGTTCAAGGTACGATAGTCAACACATAATCTGGACGTACCATCCTTCTTTTTCATAAGAAACATCGGGGATCCCCAAGGCGATCCACTTGCACGAATGAATCCCTTGGTTCTAAGTTCTTCAATCATCTTATACAATATCTCTAGCTCTGACGGCGCCATCCTGTAGACTCTCTCTGACACTGGGGCTGTTCTGGGAATCAAGTCGATAGTGAACTCAATCTCTCGCTCTGGCGGCATTCCTGGTAGCTCTTCTGGGAAAACATCTGGAAACTCCTCGACTATCCGAGGCAACTGTACTGCTGCTACTGCCATCCGCAATAATGGAGAAGAAGGTTCAACTTCGCCTTGGGAGAAGAAAAACTCTGGCTCGTCGGGAATGCTAAAAACAACCCTGCCAATATGGCAGTCTATCCTAGCATACTGGTCCCTCAACCAATCCATCCCTAATACCACATCATAGTCGGCCATCGGGAATTCTATCAATCTAGCAGGAAATTCTCTACCGCAAACTACGATCCGACACGAGGAAAATACTCTATCTACTCCCACAAGTCTGTTACCAGTAAGTATATTGAGCCTCACTGATAATGACTCGGGCTCCAATCCTATCCGTGTCGCGAATCGTGCAGACATAAATGAATACGAGGCACCAGAATCAAATAATACTGAAGCTGGAAAGGTGTTGACGAGAATAGTACCTGCCACTACCTCACCTGGTGCTATTCCTTCTTCTCCCATGGTCAAAGCCAGCACTTGACCATGTCCTCTGGGTGTGGGTCCCCTCTGCTAAAAATTTCTCTGTCTGCTCTGGATCAGGGCTTGGGCTTGGGCATACTGCTGCGGTCTCTGCTGCTGGAATGCATGAGCCTGCGTCGGCAATGGCCTCATGAACGGGTACTGCGACTGCTGCTGCTGGACTGGCGCTGGTCCTCTAACTGAAGGACTAGAAAAGGCTGAAGAAGACGAACTCCCCCTGTTCGGGCAATTCCCAACCCTGTGGTCCGGGGCACCACAAACCAAGCATAAATCCTGTGCTCTGCGACACTTTGATACCACATGCCCTGGCTTCCCGTAGTGTGAACATCCCACTGCGGAAGACTGCTTCTGCTTCTGCTGCTGAGGGTGCGTCGGGGTGGAATGCTGAACCGACGTCACTGAGGCCGCTCGCCTCGGAGCTCCAATGGTCAAAGTCCTGGCTGCCGGGACTGGTGCTGATGACTGATTCATCTGGCTGTGGGATCGCTTCCGACCTCCGGTCCTATCCACGATCCTCTGGGAGGTATACTCATGCCTCCTAGCTGCTCTCAATACTGTATCAAAAGTCTGATGCTCAAACTGCTCCACCGCCAATAGAATCTCCAGATGAAGCCCCTGCTGGAACCGCTGGGCTCTATCGAACTCGGTTGCTACCAATGTGGGAGCAAACCGACTAAGTCTCGAAAACTCGGCCGCATATCCATCGACCGTCCTGCCCATCTGCTTCAGATTGGTGAATCTCGTCTGTAGATCGTACCGAGCTACAGCATCAAAATACTTGGTCTGGAATCTCTCCCTGAAGACTGTCCAGGCAATGGGCGCCACTAATCCGACGGCCTGCGATGCCCACCAGCTGCGGACAAGATCCAATAGCTGTAGGCGCACCACGGCCACCTTCTCGATCTCGGGCGTCTTTGCCGCTTCTAGAATCACCTCCGTGTCCTGAAGCCAAGCATCTGCAGCGATAACATCTTCACTGCCATCGAAGAATAGAGGGTTCAAGCGCTTGAAGCTGTTGGCTGCGCTGTTACCCTGATGACCTCCTCTGGCCAGAGCATCTGCCACTGCCTGGTGCAAGGCATCTCCTCGACGATCCTGGGAAGCTAATAATGATCTGATAAGACCCACCAAAGTGCCATCATCAGGATCTGCAGGCTGGACGGGCTGAACTGGTAGCTCTCCTCCAATAGGCTCAACTCTGGAGGCCACTCCTGAATGCTGGGCTTGATCTCCAGGTTGCTGCTGGTCCACAGGTGGTGCTCCGCCTGGCTGATCGGCAGGTCCAGGAACAATGCCGCTGAAGAAGACGACATAGGGAACAATAAGGAAGGACCAGGACAGATCAACGATACAAACATGTGATCAGGACAAGAATTCCAGGGATCAAGAGGATACGAGCAGAGATCAAGGAAGAGTATCAATTGAGACATCTATTCGGTAAACCCTCACATATCTTGATTTACAAGACCTGTATGGGCCACCACTTAAACCATGTAACATCCCAGAACCAGAATACTAGAGAGCGGGGGCGTACATAGCCAGCTACGTATATTAAAGTGCAACCCACCTCGCTATACGACCACGGCTGTCTAGATACATGAGGGTTTAACTACAATCCATCAGTCTCCTATGGTTATGAACAAGCCTAGTGTCTCAATCACAAGCAAGTAATAACAGTTTACAAGATGTAAGATCACCAAATATACAATAGTAAGGCGTCCCAAATATTACATATTCAGCTGATCATAAAGCTAGTCATTACAAAATGTGAAGACTAGTAAGAGTTTAGTCATACATGATCAACCCTAGAATTTGTCAATCATGTTATAGCCCGTAGGCAGACAGTAAATAAAGGTGCAACCGAGCTAACACGTGCTCGTCGGCTAAACGCCTCAAAAGAATAATTTTACAATAAAGTGGGAGAACAAAAGAAACCCACTCGTTGCCAGGGTTACGCCTGGTGGCCACCATCTGGCTGGAAGGTAGGTAGAACCTCTGGAGCTGCTCCGATATCTGGCCACACAAAACCAGCTGGGTCAGACCCCAGAAAGAGCAAGTGTCACAAAGAAGGCTTCACTTAGGAACTAAAACCAGCATATCACAATAGAGTATTAAAGATAAATAATAATAAAGAACTGATAATAATAGAGATAACAACAGTAAACTGAGTACGAGAAAACCATTCAAGTAGCTAGGTCACAACCCTTAAACCAAACAAGGACCGGGGTTGCAGCCCTTCACCTGAATAGAAACCCGTCTCAAATACTATTGTATGTAAAACATGATTAGTCTTGGCATAGGGTAAAATAAAACAATAAACGAAGATAGGATAATGAACTATTCCGAAAGCCAGGTTACAACCCTTAAACCAAACAAGGACCGGGGTTGTAACCCTTCGCCTGAACAGAACTGGACCCCCGATCGTTATTGTTAAGGCAAGCATAAATAATCCCGTCATGTCACAATCTAGCACAGGATCAGGATAAGACTATGCTGGAATAAACTCCATTCAATCAATCACGGCCAAGCAATGAGTACGGCTTGATACTTTTAACTAACTAGCTAGGGTTATCACATGCCTAGTTACTAGCAAGATGCAATGAGATTATCCCAACAGCCACAAGCCCTGCAGACCATCCGGTTATCCAGGTCGAATGTCCGTTTATTAATGGTGCACCACATGACTGTGTGCTGGAAATGTGCCCTACTCGTCGGTAGGCTACAAGTCCACTTAATGCGCCTAGATAACGGGATTGCCTGTAGCTGGATATCTCTTCATGTCTACTGAATTATTCTAGTTTATTAGCCTTAGTTAATTTTAGTAGATATTCCTGACCGTGGTACTCAGGGATCCCTATCCTAGACATGATGCAAGACAGTACCGGTTTATATGTACAAACACAATCGTCCACGGTGTCCAGGTTAATCATTATTGTCAGGTCGTGTCATGTCATGTTAGCCGTCGCAACAGCAATTCGAGATAATCATGCCAGGTATACTTGTCATACCATGCCATGTTCAATTATCATTTCCAAACATATTAGATAAATTCGTGATTATCAAGTTCATGACAAAAAGACGTAAGGATATAAAATGGGCGTAAATATCCATATATAAAAGTAAAGGTATATGTCGTAGGAACTCAAGTCTCTACGCAAGTAAGCCTTTACGCTAGGCCCAAAGGCTCGGGCGTAAAGCAGCTCTACGCTAGACCAAGGGGCCTTCAAGCGTAAAGTAGCTTACGCTAGCAAGAGCATGGTAAGATAGCTCTACGCGAGCAAGGGTACATGCAGGTGGGGTTTATCGCTAGCCGGGCTTTACGCAGGCGAAGCTATACGCGTGCAAGATTTTACGCGGGTAAATTTGCGCGCGGGAACTCTCGACCAAAGTTTTACGCGAGGGAAACTTTACGCGAGGAATACTCGGGCAACTTTACGCTCGTGAAAATTTTATGCGAGCTAGGGATTTTACGCGAGCTTGATTTTACGCGAGTGGGAGAGTCCCGAGCGTAAAATCGAACAGCTCAGCGTAAAACGAAGTACGCTGGCACGCGATGCGTGTGCGTAAAAAGGGAACTACGCTAACACGTAAAACGTGGGCGTAAAGGCTGATATAACACGCTGACACGTAAAACGTGGGCGTAAGGGCTAAACACTACGCTAACACGTTAGAACGTGTGCGTAAAACTTTATCTTCTCCCCATGGCCAAAGCAAACATGCGTAAAAGCTCAGGAACTCCATCTCGGCCAGGACTTGGTGAAATCCGGCCATCCCAAAACCAAACTTGTATAAAATCATGAGGCCTACTGCAAGGAGCTCTTAGTTTTCGAAAACAAGCTATTTTAGTAGATCAAAACCAAGAAGATCGAAAATACTAGAAACTTAGATCTACGCATAATGAGCCATGGAATTTGAAAACACTAAGTACTAAAGAGGCTTAAGATCTTGAGGAGAAGAAAATGGAACAACAAAATGAGAGTTCCTTCGTGAAGCAAGTTACACTTGCCTAGCTCTCTTCCTGGTAGGTGAAGAAGAGTAATGGTAGGGAAGGAGAAGTAATGAGGAAGAGTAATGAAGAGAGAGAGAGTTGGGCGGCTAATAAAGGAAGGAGTGGGGTGGTAGGTAGGAGTTGGTTCGGTCCATACGGAACCAAGCAAATCGAACCAAGCCAACCAAGCCGAACCAAAGAAACATGCAATATACGTACACGTATACCAGAATACGTAGTACGAACCATGGGCATTACACCGGGACAAGTTCGGGACGGTCTGGTCCAACCTTCCAAATTCCAGGAATAATAATATTTTCTAAAATACAATTTTTCTAAATTAACAACTAATATTGATTTATAATAATAATTAGCTAATTAAAATAATTAACTGAAAAATTACGGGTTTCACAGGGTCAGATCGTGCCCCCGGACCCGTTAGCTCGGACCGGCTTGACCGCGGGTCCGGGCCGGTCAAACCTGTGAAGCCCGACTGGGCCAACCCAGATCGACCCGGTCTAGGCCCGGTTTGGCCGGTTATTTGATTTTTTTTTGGGTTTTTAAACGTTGGGATGCCAAATGGCCATTTTACCCCATTTTACTTGCTATTTTTAGACTGTTGGAAGGATATTTTGGTCATTTTGTTGAAAATGACAAAAAATATCCTTATAACAACTCTTTTTTCGGATAAAATAGGTCATTTTGCACCCAAAAGATCTTATAAATAGGCTATAAATATTCAAACTTAATTACACAACAATTTCTTTCCTCTTACAATTTTTGCAAGCAAACTCGTGTGAAGAGATGATTTATATCATGGATAATGATCAACTACCTTAGCAACCGCAAGATCAGCAACCACAACCTCAACCGGCACCGCAAGAAGAGTTTGAATCAGATTCGAAAATTTGGCATCATTTTAGCAGAGTTTACAATGAGTGTGCAAGTGGCGGTACTGAAAGAAGATACTCCACTAAAGTTCTTGTTGTATGTTTGCATTGTAGGAAACGATTAAAATGGGACCATAACCATGGTATAGGAAAGCTAAACCGACATTTAAAATCATATATCAACATCTAGTAATCATGTATGAGTCATTAATCGCAGTTTATGTACTAATAATCTTGTATGAGTCTTTGTAATCTTGTATTAGTCATTAACCGCAGTTTATGTATTAGTCATTAATAGTAGTTTATGTATTAGTCATTAATCTCTATTTATGTACTAGAAAATATTGTATTAGTCATTTCATTATCTAATTTGTACTTTAAAAAAAAAAACCTAAATGGTAGAAAGTAAAATAAATTTCTTTTACTAATATATTTTTACTTGCTATTTTTTTGTTCATTCAAAATTTTTTTTATCGAAAGCAAATCATGTATTAGTCATTCATTTTTTTTTTAATTCAAAACCGGGCTGTCCGGTCCAACGTTGAACTGGCCCGGCCCGACCAAACCGGACCCCGGGTCTGGGCTGGGTCTAGCCTCCTCCCCTCCGGGTTAGCCCGGTCCGGCCCGCTTGCACGAACGGTCTGAGTCCGGTCCGGCCCGGACTCGATTAAATCCGATTTGACCTGGATCCGGGCCAGTCCAGAGCGGCCCACCCAACACCTTGAGATTTACCTGCTCCGACTCGGGTTTAGTCAGTCCGAAGTTACACATCTACTAATTAGAGTTTATAGTTTATACCAAACTTAGTTATAATGGTAAAACCCAAAGCCCAAACTAGACTCCAGCCAGACTTGTCTGCGGCTAACCCCTTCTCCATTGAGTCAGTCGACTCAGCAGAGCCGTTCTAATCCCCACCCAAAATAAATATAAAATAGCTCTATTTCCTCTCTCTCTCTCTCACGTTCGGCGTCATCGGCTCGCCGACTTCTCTCTCTCTACAAGCCTCTTCGTGCTCGCTCTTCTCCGGCTCCGATCGGCTCGGATCCGGCTTCTCTCGGCTCGATTCCGTTTCCTTTCGGGTCCGCCTTTCGATCCTCCTCGCCGATCTAACACCGATCTCCGGATCGGATCCCGACCGGCGAACTCGTCGATCGCCGGAGGTCGGCGGATCCCGGTGGGCCCCACCCGGGTTTTGGCCGAAACCCTAATTTTTTTTTTTTTTGGTTTTGAAACAGCATGTGCGGATCTCGTGATTGGGCGTGAAGTCGCTGCCGGTCAGCCTCTCCTATGAGTTTTATGGTAAAATGTTCTTGGCTTTCTTCAGTGGAAGACATTTGTTTTGTTTCACGAAGTTCTGTAAAAAAAAAGTTTGGAACTTTTTTTTTCCAGGGAACGGTTGAAGATTTTGGGGGAAATCAGTTTTTTCCCCTTCCTTTTATAGTTTATGTAGTCAATTAGATACACTACACCGGCACGGGCGCAAATAGGCTACATTACAGCACTGATGTGTCGGCACGGACACGCGTGTCCTAGTGTAGTTTGGGTTGCAGGCAGCGTGTCTGATACGAGTTTGACAAGACTTGGCCAATATGAGTTTCGTGCAGTTAACCCATAACTCAAAGCCAAGACTCTGTAAAGGCCCAAAATTGGAAAAGCTGACAGTGAATACTACAATGAATCCACTTTCTGCACTTTGATTCCACTTCGGATAGGATTAGTTTCAAAATTGAAGTTTTTATAATTATTTTGTTGTTATCCTTTTGAGGTTTGGCTTGCCAAACAATGAACATAAACCTTAGTGTCTCCAATCAATGCTAGGAGGTTTCATGTACGTTACTGGCACATAACAAGCTCTCGGATGCAGTGGTTAGTTAACAAGTTACATGGTATAAGAGCACCGCGTAGTGGTTTGAGATCCACCGTGGGTAGTTACTCTATTCGTGATATTTTCTTTTTGACATACGCGTCAGTTCAATGTTACTCAGAGCATATATTAATTGATTCGTGCACGGTGCACTAAACTTAACCCAGTGAATTCAAAAATCCTAGAGGAACTCATGAGTTCTTAATTTTAAAAACTCGACCATTAATAGCCGTTGGATTACATGCATTTCATCCCGCAGAAAAGGTCAAGGCCTAAATGCAAAAAATAATGCCACGTGTCATAACCATATTGCAAGTTTCTATTTGAGTTTCTGTAGTTGAACTCCAGTGAATTTCATGTCCATATTAATGATATTTTGTCCATTTGAGTTTGGTCAAAGTTAATTATCACCGTAGGATCAGATTCACGACTGTTGTAACTTATCTTATTTTGAGCAAATATATCCTTTGATATTTAAATTCCTTACAAGGTCCAAGAAACTGCCATGCAGGTGATGTTTGTGGAAAAGAGAGAACTTGATGGAGTGGAACAATACATTTAATAGCATGAAAGGTACTTATCAATCTCTTAACCATTTGATAAGCATGATTTTAAATGTTGGAGCTTATTACTATACATCAGTTGGCCATGAGAATCACTACATTTACTTTTGAGTGTAGATAAGACCCCTCTACTCGCATGACAAGATAATTTTTTTTTCTTTAATTCATGAGGCAAATGTATTGATACTTTATTTATGTATTTATGCATAATCCGGACACTGATCAGCTGCTTATTTATAGGATAAATCATTATGATTGGCTATAAGTCATTGTGATATAAAGTATTTGGAGTGGTTGTATGCTGTTCTTCATTTATGTCAATTATCCTGTACATAACAGTAATGATATGATTAATTAAACTTACTTCTTTTGTCTCCAGTTACATAATCATGAAATATTATATCTCTGTACTTAATTGTCTTGTTTTCCCGCTTCTTGTGATTGTTGAACTCAGAGACTAGAGAGCAGTGGATAGATATAACTGGTTCCATTTTTAACAGATCATAGTTACCTAGGTGATCAAGAATGGTCTTGCTGCACTCATTTTACATTGTACATATATTGTAAAATGCAACAAGCCCATATATTTTGTGGGCATCTTAACATGCACTTAATTTTGGTCGAGCTGTGCAATCCTGCTGATACATGATATTAACTTTATTTGGTTTGTGGCAAATATGTCTTTCCGTATTGATATGTATAACATTCTAGCGCAGGCTCCATGTCCAACCTAACGAGGATTGTCCTAGACATAACTTAGTGACACTATACTTGTTTTTGCTGGTGTCCTTTCCTTTTAACTTTTGAAGTCTTCTAGAATGGTGCATTTTGGCTTATGTTTGTATATTTAAATGCACATATTTTTTTAGCTTCCAACATGCAACCTTTTCCTTTGGGCCATCGCTCCCCAATGATCACCCGGCAATCATGCAAGCGAGTGGGGTTCATGTCATGCTTTTTAGGCCTTTCAGTTATTTTAGTCATGGAGGAGTATTGTGGTCTTTCACCACAATAACCCTCCTAGGGTTTGCTTTTCTTTTCTATTTATAGTCAGGGCTAGCCGTCATTACTTTTATGCTTGGATTGAGAAAACTCTCTCCAGTGTCATCAAGAAGGATTTTATTACTTTGTTCCGTTCAATCAAAGTTGGGAGTTTTGTTCTTTTCCTATATTAAAGATCATTCTGTTTCTATTCCTCTTGTTCTTTGTTTTATTTGCTTTCTTTTGTGAATCGATTGAGTCGATTCACAACAGTGGCACTGGCGCAGCATGAAACACAAGCATGCCAAGATACGGTTTCTCAAATGAATGCACATATGGCATGGACAGAACAATAAATGATCAATCAATTACTTATATTTATCTATATATGTGATTGATCTGCACTATGCACATGCAAACATAAGATGGTGGCAAAGGGAAAAGAGAGAGGGGACAAAAAAAAAACACTTCTCATCTGATATCCCTCCCCACCGTAGTCACCTATAGTCATGCCTGACCTATTGGCTCCTCTACTTAGGGGTAAAGAAAGTTGACCAAGAGGGAAGGGAGAAGAAAAGAGGATGGTTAACCCAAGCCCTGTTCCAATCCTTGTCAAGATAAAGAAGAGTGAGGTTGGCCTATATTCTCAGTTGTGATTTTAGCCTCAAACCTGTGAAGAATGTGATATTAATTGTGTATGTACTATGTAGTCTTTTTGTCATACTGGAATTTATGCTAAGAGGCCTACTCCAAAGTCTTGAAATGTAACAAGGACATAAGGAAACACCTCCTTGGTGCACTGCTCACACTTATCCAAGTAGTTTGGGGGCTCCACCTCTAACCAACCCATGTTTTAAGTACTCTACTAAGCTTTTGTCCCTATGTAAAGAGGCAAAGGCTGTTTTGTGGTCAAGTGAGAAAAATAAGATTGGCGCCTCTTGTAAGATCGTCTGTTTCTGGGAAATTTTGGTGGCTAGTTTTGAACTTTCGAAGAAATCAGACCTTGTAATATCGAATTCTCCAATTTTGTTTAGTGATTAATGTCTCTGTCTTTGCCTGTAAAATTTGGCCCTTGTACCTTACAGAGAGGCATATGATCTTGTATTCTTGTTGGTTGCTATTTTTACTCTTGAAATCCTGTCGAATTCTGTCGTGCCAATGTTTCCTAGGTCCAAACACAATAGTGTTGTCAGAGCATGCGAGGAGTATAAGTGTTTTTAGCACCTTACTTTGTGCCTTGATCCATGACAATATTGACATGTTTTTTGTATGTGATATGTTCTTTTTTGACTCTATCACATTTCCTTCCACTTTAGTCCTGTATTCCTCCAAAACATGGCTGCCTTGTTTTCTTTCCAATGTCCATCTTCTGCCAGTTCATTGGTGTGGAGAATTAACAGTGCTACCTTAAGGAGGTGCAATTAGTTTGATGAAAATCATAGTACTGTCCTATTTTTATATAAATGCTTCCACACATGACTCTATCACATTTCCTTCCACTTTAGTCCTGTATTCCTCCAAAACATGGCTGCCTTGTTTTCTTAATGTCCATCTTCTGCCAGTTCATTGGCGTGGAGAATTAACAGCACTACCTTAAAGAGGTGCAATTAGTTTGACAAAAATCATAGTATTGTCCTATTCTATTTAAATGCTTCTACATTAGTGAAATTGAAGAAAGGCTAGTATAAAAATGTTATGATGGTCTGATTGAGGTATTAAATATTTATAAAATAAGTTCTAATGGTTCTGGCCAATCCCATACGTCATGTTAGAATAATTTATTTGGATGACAAAAGCTACTCGTCAAAATCCCTTATCCAGTTCTTGATATCTGTTGTTAATAGTGTAAAGAAGGTCTGTGAAAATGAGGATATTTAACATCTTCTATGACACAACAGAATGTTCTTTTTTGCAGTAAAAAGTATTCATTAGTAGACAAACCATTTTGCGGGAAGGGACATCTATTTTAATTATATGCATTACAGGTTCTTCCATGTTCAATTATACATAAGAATGGGGTTTCATATCTATGTTATGCACAACCAGTGACTGTGGTTTTAAAACATTATCTTTGGCTCAATCATGCACTGTGTCACACTTTTATACTGTTTTATCATTTGACAGAGATGGAAGCAAAAACCATGACAGACATGCTCCTTCTACCAAATGTAGAAGGTTTGGAAGTTGGGTTGAGTTCTTCAGTGAAAGGAAGTCTAGGTCCACCAGTGAAACCAAGAAAGAAGACGATGACATCATTGTATCTTAAATTCTTTGAAACAGCACCTGATGGGAAGAGCAGACGATGCAAATTTTGCAAGCAAAGCTATTCTATAGCCACTGCAACCGGTAATCATTGTACTCTTAAATTATCCTTTTCATTGAGAAGTACAGTACTTAAGAACTACGATCTCAGCTGTCTCGAATATAATTATTCTTTTCCTCAAGAAACTTAAGCTTCTATGTTCAATATAACATGTCAATATAGGAAGCGGTCTAATACTATCTAAGACTATGACTGTCAATTCATTTTTTCCCTTAACCAGTATGATAAAACATATTTTGAGTATACCAGATTTCCCATGGTGCACATTCAAATGCTTCTTTTCAAGAACAACCTTTCAAAGGTTATGTGCAAGGTTGCATATCTTAATCGGAAGATGTGCAAATTGTGTTGTTAATGGATATCTGACACTAAACTCTGACAATTAAAGCAATTGATAAGATGCATTTACCAATGGTACATTTATTTTTGAAATTGTATAGACAGTTCAAATGTAAATAACTAATGTGAGATGCGTGTGTATTGCTTAATATATGCAGTAACTCAAGACATATGCTTAATATATAAAGTAACTTATAAGGAAATGCTTCTAAGAAGAAATCCATTTCCTCATGCTCATGTCTCACAATATCATGGCACAATTTCCTGGGGAAATGCGGTTCTGTTGGCATTAAAGTTAGTCTAATTTTTCATAGAATCTCAATCTGTAAGGTTGTAAGTGAAAGACACCTGGATGTGTGTATGAAAAGGACGGGATACACTCATGTTACTGTTGGTTGATATAGAACCAGTGTGGGTAATCAACTAGCAGTAGCATTTTGCGTGCAAGCCTATGAGTCCATTTATATAACATTGTGGTTTTGATACAAAAATCTTTGTGCAAGTACTGTGTACAATTTTCCATGATTGCAGTTTTTCTTGGCGAAAATTGTTTCTCAAATACTGGTCATCCTTAATGTAAAGTGTTGCAATAAAAAATGGTCAATTGTAAATTTTAGAAGGGCTGGGAGGTATCTCCAGCAAGTTAATTGTTCGTTGATTGAATTTGTTTTAGTAATGTCACACACTCTTTCTAAGTTCAACTAGTTGGTGCACATTCTGATTGCAAAACTGTAATTTATGAAGGAAATCTTGGAAGGCACCTCAATCACCATCACCCAGGTTACGATCAACAAGTTGATAATGGGCAACCGGCTCCACAAAGCGTAACGCCAGCTAAGAAGCCTCAACCCCAAGTGAAGCATGCAACTCTGGATTTTGATCATCTTAACTGGTTGCTGCTTAAATGGCTTATGGGAGCATCTCTCCCCTCTTCTACCTTTGAGGATGAAGCTCTTCTGAACTCATTCAAATTTCTCAATCCATCAGTTAAACTCTGGTCTAAAGAAAAGGTCCAGGCAGTTACCCTTGAGGTTTTCAAAAGCATGAGGGAGGATGTTAGAGCATCGTTAGAGAATGTTAACTCCAAGTTTTCCATTACTCTTGATTTTTGGACTTCCTATGAACAGTTGTCCTACATGGCTGTTAGATGTCACTGGATTGATGAGAACTGGTCTATGCACAAGGTTCTTCTTGATGTATCTCACATCCCATACCCGTACACCGGGTTAGACATCTTTCATTCCCTCATGAAGATCCTCCAAATGTTTAACATTGACAATAGGATCCTTTCTTGCACTGATGGAGGTCAGCAGGCAGTTCATGCATGTCATTCTCTAAAAGAGGAGCTTGATGCTCGGAAAGCTCCTTTCTGCTACATACCTTGTGCTGCTCGAAACCTCAACTTAATCATAGAAGAGGGGCTCAGAACTCCAAAACCAATTATTTCCAAAATCAGAGAATTTGTACTCGAAATGAATTTAACTTCAGAAATAGCTCAAGATTTTAAACAGTTGACTACAGTGTATCAAGAAGGCTCATGGAAGTTCCCTCTTGATACTTCGGCAAGCTGGAATGGCGATTACACAATGCTTGACATAGTAAGGAAGGTATAGTCTCTACTCATGGATTTTCTTAAATTACTCCAGCTACTGTTAACAGTATAAACTATAAGTAAACACTCATGATATTTGGATATATCTCATGCTACACATGTTTTTTAAAGATATTATATCTTTGAGCACATACTATGCGCGCACAGGCTTCTTTATATGATTTGATTGAAATTATATGAGCTATCGCTATGAGGATGATAGCCAGTACGACGTCCAAGTTTTTTATGGTCTATATGAAAAGATATATTTAGGAGTTAGACTTCTGATCATATGATTATCTTTCTGCTTTAAATGATAGTATGCTTATGATAGTCAAAGGCGCGCCTTTTTTCTTTTACAAAAAAACTTTTGAGGCATGGAGATAACCCTTGCCTCATACAAGTGGGAGGGAGGTAGCCCTTTCTACGGTTGCCAAAGTTGGCTACAGTTGAACTGAAAAAACTAAAATACTAAAAACATGGTAGGGAGAATACAAATTCTTGTTAAATCTGTTGACTGCTACTGCTGTTGTACTAGTTCAATTGGTATGTAACATGTGTTTGTTGGTATTAATATGTTATTTGGTTTTATTTCTTACGTTACTAATTTATTTATTTATTTATGTATATTTTTATTATTTTATTTTTGTGCATCGCTTCACTCTTAAGTACGCCTCGAGCGATATGGATCCTTTGCGCCTCGAGTGTGCATTGTGCCTTTGACTACCTTGAGTACATTTCATAAACTGTAAATCATGCCGTTAATCATCCTTAGTATGACATAATACATACAACAAATAAAGTAAATGGGTTTCCAGCTAGGATGCAACATTAGTTGCTTTGGACCGTTAGTTTTGAAAGTTTTGCCTACATACAAAAGCACTTCAAAAGCTTTTGATACTTTTGGTTTTTAAGCTTCTAAAAAGTGAATGGAGTGAAATTCCAATTGAAGCATTGATCATTGAGTTTGCATCTATAGAATTATGGTTAAAATTCTACAAGGACCAATGCTAATAATTTCTAGGGGTTTGCATGAAAGTATGGAATTTTGGCTTAGGGTTAATCTCACTAAACGTCCCCCAAGTTTGGTTGGGGACATATGAACACCCGTAGTTGAAAAAGCAGTTATTGTGTGATCTAGACCTTTCAGAAAATTTCAGTCCACAATTTCCATTAAAATTCTGTCATGTATCCCACATGACCATGATTCTTTGAACTAAGACAAAATTGTCATTATAGTAATTAAGGGTTAAATAATCATCAATTAATTAATTAGTTAAAATTTTATTTTGGCTGCATCTCTTCTTGACTTCATTGGCGCCATTCTCTAGACCCCTCTCCATTTAACTCTTTTTCTCTCCCCTCTATCCGTCTCTCTTTATGCGTGTGAGCATGTGTGTTATTCTTCCTCCCCATGTTGCGCCATTGTCATTGCTTCAGTTGAACACCAGCACACGAGCAGGATAGGTATAAAGGGGGAGGGAGAAAGAGAAAAATAGGGGAAAAGAACAGTCTCAAGCTCTGAATCCGTCCGTTTGGTCTTGTTGGAGATAGAGTTTGTCGGAGGGGAGGGGGGAGGAAGTTGATTTCAGTTTTGGTTTGGATTGATATGGACGTTTAAATGTTATTTATCTTTTCTACGTCCATCAATTAACACTGTTACTGGGTTTTGGGGCTTTCTTTGACTTCTTGAAACTTCAGACCGTATTTCAACTAAGAGTGGTTTTATCCCATACCAAAACTTGACAGTGTTTTAGTGACATTTACCATTTGGTTTATCATGGTAGTATGGAGGTGTATGCGGAAATATCATAGTTAGAAGGATGCGTCTGTGAAGTTTTAGTTCTGAGTTTTATGTTATTAAACATTAAATGTAAAATGAATATGTGGTTTGAATGTTATATTAGAAAACACATTTTGCAGAGAAAGGAATGATACCTGCAAGCAACAAGCCAGATACATGTTCTGGCTTTAGTATTGTTTATAGTGTGACTGTGCCCACTTTAGTATTATAACGGTTCTAGTGCAGCCACAAGAGTTCCTGCTAAAGGTTTGTGGAGGTCTATGTGTACACACCCTGAAACGAGCAGAATGCGTTAGAGCTCCCACTATTATCTTCATTCTAGGGTGAGGCTCTTACATGGGTAGCTGCATGCAATTCTGCAAGGGCTTAGAATATTAATGCTCATTGACCAGAGCTTGTGTGTTATATATAGTAAAATAGTCATTAATTAGTTGCCATATGTGTATGTGATGAGTCTTGGTTTTGATTACTAATTTATCCCACTGTAAATTATTTTGTTATTTATTGCAGTTCTAAATTGTAACACACTACGTGTTTTATTTGTTATCTTTGGTCCTTGCCTTTCTCATACCTGCTCTTTCTGCTCTTACAAGTTGAGTTGATTGTGTTTCTAACTTTGAATTCTGAAGTTTATCCAGAGACAAAAAATCATATCGACTACTAAGCTTGCTAATTCAGTTTGAACGGTTATGGCTTTTGTGTAGGCAGCAAATTCCATGGACAGTGTTATCAAGAAGCATGAAGAGACCTTTCGAAGTACAAATCTGTTGTTGAGCCCCTCAGAGAAATCTGTGATCAATATCTTGCACGCCTATCTTGAGCCATTCTACAAGATAACAACTAACCTTTGCACATGTAAAGTGCACACAGTAGGTCTTGTGCTCTTCTTTATGGACCATGTCTTTGAAATGATCAGTGCCTGTAGGGATAGCTGCAGGCATGAGTGGCTCAAGAGTGTGGCGGATGACATGGCCCAGAGAGCCAGGAGCTTCAGCGTTCAAGTGTACAACCTATTCACCTTTATCGCCGCCATCCTTGACCCAAGGATTAAGAAGGAGCTCATGCCAGAGATCCTCAACTCTGAAAAATATTTAGAGGAGGCAAGAAACCATTTTACCAGAGATTATGCAACCACCCTGTCCTCCGCCATGGGCAATGGCTATGGATCTCAGGACGCCGAGGAGTCTAATTTGGTGTCATTCGCGGAAGAGATAGCGAGGAAGAGACGACGAGGGAGCATGCCCACAGCCTCAGATGAGCTGTCACAGTATCTATCGGAGCCTCCAGCAGCAATGGCTACTGATGCGTTGGATTGGTGGAAGGCCAACAGTGCTCGATATCCACGTCTCTCTATAATGGCTCGAGATTATCTAGCAGTTCAAGGTACTTCAATCGAGCCTGACGAGTTGTTTTCTAGTAAAGGCGATGAAGCACATAAGCATCAGTTTTGTTTGCCTCACGGGAGTATGCAATCAGTGATGTGCATCAACTCTTGGTTCAATAGTGGGTTCAAGTTGAAGTTCAGATCATCCGTAATAGATTATGAGAAGCTGGTAGAATCTGGTGCACTATCATTCTCCAATGCCAAGTCCTAACTCCTGAGGCAAATGGTTGGGCAATGATGCTGTACATTATTGTAATTTAGTGTATTTTAATCTCAAGGTCATGAAGTCCTGATATGTTCTCAGGAACATGACCATGAAGTGGAGGGTCCTTGAGAACTAAGAGCCTAGTGTAAGACAATACTTAGATTTGTGAAATTTGCTTAGTTGTGTTCAGAAGAAAGCATTATTCTTAGGATATGCATGGCTAAGAATGCTTAGGGATGGATTCACCAAATTTAGAATCACATCTTCATATACGATACATTGGAGAATATTAATGTGGTCTTGCAACAATCATGTGAGCTATGTTCAAACTTGAATTGCATGAAATTCTCCCAAACGTTTTGCACTGCAAAATTTGCTTTCACATGAACTCTTCAATGACTGCCGGCAACTTTTGGCCATACACTAGCTTAATATGTATCTCTTGCCCCTTTGGCATCCCCCTCTTATGTTTGGTTGCTTAAAATGTTAGGAAATGTGAAAGTGACTTTTGTCTGGTGAAAGTAAAATGAGTATGCTTTTGAGTTTCATGCTAGTTCTTGTATGCTGAAACTGTTTGGATATGTGATGATTTGTAATTTGAAAGTGACCAAATTTCTCATACACATTACCCTCTTGAATTTCTTTCATACATAATATTCGGGGGATCCCCACATCAAAGACAATAATTGATGATAAGTAGCTTAAAATTACTCTAGCAAGAATTTGAGATCCAATTCTCCCATGCATCCTCAGTCTCATTAGTAGCCAACCACACAACTAGCTAAGTCGTATGATTTATAATGATAGGATTCGGAGCATTTGAAGAGGGGAATCAGATCTCTAGTGCACCACAGCTTGGCTTGACATTCTAACTTACTGGCTTGATTACAAAGAACTTTCTATTCTACAGTGACTTTAAAACTAACCAACGTTGCATGATAGCAGACAGGTACAGTAACCAAAGCATCAATCATTGCCGATAAAAATGCAAAGTGTTTTGAGTACACCATAACACATAATTCCTAACCTTGTTATTAAATTTAGCTCTAGAATTCCACAATCTCGCAATAAATTAGACCTACTTGACATGGGGACTAAGAAGAGTCATTGTCACCAGGACCGTTTCTGAGCATGTGCAAGCTATGCGGTTGCACATGGCCCCGAAAATCGGAAGGCTCCAAATTTTTTAACCTTCCTATGTATTACTAATGCAAACTGTTTTTTTTTAGAAAGTGCAAATAATATGACTCTTAGAATGTCAGAAAAGATCTTTTTTTTTTTATAAAGTTAAAAGAAAGTTTTTTTTTAGTATTTGTACACGACTGTTAGAATCTCAGAAAAGACCATGATTGTCGCAAGTCTTGGGGGCAGTTTCCCTAGGAAAAGTAGGTATTCTACTTACCGGAGCCCAACCTCATTGATCACTGATTGATGGCATGTTTTGTGTTTCCGAAATGCTTTCTTGCCCGCAGATGGGCTGGCCCGCCCGCCAGCGCGACACTACCCCATTGGCCTCCACTATTTGTGTGGGTTCCATGTCGGTTGATCTGCCAATAGGGTGGCGCCATGTGGCGACAGGCTGGTCCGTGCGCGGGCAAGATAGCAGCGCCCTTTGTGTTTAGTAAAACGCATGCATGGTGGCTGGCTGATCACCCTTCGACTCTTGGAAGTGGGTTGGAATTTGCTCCTTGGGAATGCGTTTTTTCCGCTTGTTGAGGGCCTTTGCATGTGTCCATGTGAGGGTTAATTAATTCCACACGTGCCAGCTGGTAGGTGTGAGCAAGTGAAGGGCCATGGAGGGCTTCATCAAGGGAAATGGAGTGAAACTTCCACTACCTTTCCTTCTCCTCCCCTGCTAGCATTAGCCTCAAGTCTCAGTCAGATTTTGTTCATCAATTTCAAATCCATATTGGAATATTAATTGTCCAATAATTAATACATTAATTATATATAGTTAGTCCACTGTCGTCGTTTTCCTGTAGGATTCGGGTTCGAGCCACATAAACAGTATCGTCAAGTATTGAGGATAAAGTTCTGCACGTCTTTACCCTTCCCACGTCTTGCATTAGCGGGAGCCTCGTGGCATATAGACTTATTTTTTACTGTCATTATTTTTCCTAACCACAAGGAGCTTAGGTTGATTTGCTTGTGTTCTTGGCCAAGCGACACAAACTGTTAGGAAGAATGATTCTTATGAAACTTCAAAAAGGAAGAAAAATACACTTGTGTTTCTAGTGTTAAGTATCCTAACTCTGATTGGTATAGAGAATCTGTGCTGTGTGCTCTATGAGGGGGAAAAAAAAAATTCAAGGCTCTCAGAGTAAAGGTACTGCAAATTGTTATGGTCCGTACAAGAAAGCAATAACTTTTTTCTTGATCTTTCTTCTCTTTAAATTTATCTTAATTATTGGTAATTTCTAAAGGCACTCCACACTTTACTCTAGGACAACCCAATCCTTGTTGGCAGTCCTAACATAAAGTAGGACTGTCTGTTGGGACATTTGTATTTTTGACATGTAGAGAACTTGTTCTCTACATGCTTAGTGAAGTTTTAGTCCCACATCGAAAATGCACCATGTGGTATCTCAACATATATAGGCTTTTATGTATTGTTGGGATGTGCACATGGGTGGTGACCCAAAGGTGGGAACCATGTGGGTGATTTTACTAAGAGGTAAGAATAAGGCTCCAGGGTAAGCTTCTAGCTTTTTGCTCTTGGAAAATTTATTTCCATGGGAGCTAAGCCCCATAGGGGCTTAGCGACTCGGACTCGGGCTCGGGCTCATGAGGCGTAATGTGGCGTTTTGTTGGCGCACTTAGCACGTCAGCATCGTCGCTAGGCGCATATATAGTGCGCTCGTTGCGCGAGCCACTTGCGCGGCTATGTTACGCGAGTCCAGTTACACGACCCGTTACGCGGGCCTCGTTACGGCGGCCCAGTTACGCAGCCCAGTACGCGCAGTGTGCGTAGCGTGCGCAGCGTACACAGTGTGCGTAGTGTGCGCAAGTTGCGTAATAGGGCTGTGTGTGTAAAGTGCAAATCACGCTGGTTACGCGAGTGGCGCAACTTGCGGCAGAACGTGTCTTTGCATGTTCTGAGCGGTTGCTCCATGTTCGGGGTGGTTATGACCACGTCCCTAACATTGTGCTAACCGGGCAGTTGTTGCAGGGGCCTATATAAGGTCTCCTCCTTCTCTCTCACAGTGAGTGACTAATACACAGGTAGTAGACATAAAGTTTACAAGTGTTTAGAAGCTGTGAGAGAGAAGAAAGGTATTGTACCAGCGTTGAGTTTTGCACGGAAGTTCGTGTTCATCCGAGGAGTCAGAAGAGCAAGAGTGTTCCAAGTTCTCCGACGAACTTGCTGGTTCCTGGAAGCTATTCGTGTGGAGCGAATAAAGCTTTGAGCAACGGTGATCATTCACCCCAGTAGGAGTTTTTTCATCTTTCGTCTGTCACCTTCTTCGTTTATCAGAATTCTATTAGCGCACCTTCGATGAAGTGTTTGCGTTGGTAGAAATCTGTGCATCGCCTGTCACCTTCTTCGTTTATCAGAATTCTATTAGCGCACCTTTGGTGAAGTGTTTGCGTTGGTAGAAATCTGTGCACCTTCTGTGAAGTGTTGCATTAGTGGAATTTCTTTTACGTACCTTCTGTGAAGTGTTACGTAATAACGATTATTTTTACAATTGTTACGAATTCTCAGTTTTCCATCGAAAAATTGTGCCCCGGCATTAACAATCTCAAAGCTTTATTGCTACGATGGAAAACGTTAATGTTTCACTCTTCAATTCTGACTTTTGTAAGTTAGAAAAGTTTGATGGAGAACATTACCAAGTCTGGAAGAGGAAGGTTTATCTCACCCTTCAACTCAAAGACGTAGATCACGTGCTTCTGGAGGAAGAATCTACTGTTCCAGATGTTGGGTCTGCTGTCGAAATCACCGCGGCTACTAAACTTCAAGCAAAATGGAGAAGGAAAAATAGTATTTGCAGGCTGCTTATCCTGAATGCTATGGAAGATTCCCTTGCAGAATCCTATTCTAAGAAGACTATCGTTAGAGACATATGGGAGTCTCTAGAAAAACTCTACGAAGAAGACAAGAACCGCAGTAAAATTTTTGTGGTTGAAAGATATCACAAGTGGTTCTTTGAGGACGAAAAGTCTATGCTGCCGCAGGTGAAGGAGTTCCTGAAACTGCGACAGAAGCTGGAAGACGAGGCGATGCCCCTCCCCGACAAGTTTGTTATTGGAGGGATTGTCTCAAAGCTTCCCGCTGGGTGGAGCAAGTTCTATGCAAACATGCATAGGAAGAAGCTGAAGATTACCCTTGAAGATCTCCTGCAGGAAATGTCACGACCCGTTACCCAAATTGTTGGGCCGGGCTGAGCCATGTCCAGCCTACGCTTGGTCAAAGCGTAGTAAGCTGTTCTAAGAATAGACAATAAAGGATCTAAGCAGCTAACAGTTCTAAAATCATATTTAAAGTTCATCACAACACAGCATCTATAAGCGAAGGTAACATAAGCACAGACTTAATAATACACTTTATAAGTATCTAACTGGAGACAAAGTCTAGTATCCAAATATAAGTACAGACCAAAATCTAAGTCTCAAAACACATGAAAGATAACTAAGCAAGGTTCCCCGCTGGGGCCTCTTCTGGAGCTAAGGCCAGGTCCTCAAAATCAGTGCCATAGTATGTATCACATAGCATTTTCTTCTCGAAAAGTGAACCTACAACGTTATCCTGTCAGGACGGGAGCAAGTACAACCTCTACAACTAAAGTACTGAATATATAATAAAAGAGATGTACAATAAGAAACATGGTGTGATAAGTCTATAAAACAGGAAATACTGGAAACATGGCCTCATGGTACAACTGGGATCACAATATCATAGTAACATAGGGAACATGGCATCTCATAGTCTATCATGGCAAGGACACATGTGTCATATAGACAGATGTATATGTAATGTTTAAAACTGTAGCAGGTACGTGATCGTCAATAGGTGTACAATGTGCAGGGGCACATAATAAAATGTACTTCCGTACAAGTGATAAGACGATAGATGTACATACGCATAAATCCGCTTTGAGATAAAGCCTACGACAAGGTATACATATAAAATGTCAACCTTGCTCGGTACATACGTACGGGAGAAGGGGACATGATCACGTACTCAACTATCAGTTTCTCCATAACCCATATTCTAACATGTAAGAGATACGAGAACAGTAAAACATGTGAGAGGTACTAGAACATTAAAACATGTGAGAGATACTGGGAGTAGTATAAGCATGGCAGGTACTGGGAGCAGTATAAAACATATGAATACTCAGAGCAGTATAATGCATAGTAAAACATGTACTAAGAACCAGTAAGAAGCATGTGAAGATATAAGAACTTTCCTAAACATGTCAGGTACTGTAAGTAATACAATATGTGAAGATTTAACTTGCTACCTTAAGGATCAGTATTTTAACAGGGTTAATACATGTTCTAGCATTAAAAGACAGTAAATGAGTTTGTAGATGTACTTGCCTCGAACAAAGCAAGAATACTAGTACGAAGATATAGATGTCCGGTGTCCTGTCAATAATGATATACAAACTCAGTTCTAAGCTATGTTCAATATTACACTAGTGGTGAGACACGACTCCTAACTGGACACTAACTAAGTGGGAACCTAGCATAAAAGTCTAATGTGGAGTGCCACTATATCCAAACTAATTTTCTAGAGCCTTTACACTAGTGCGGGGTGAGGTCCAATACGTCTATAACTCAAAACAACACAAAATATTGAAAGTCGTAATTATTCAATAAATAAATCAAACTGTACAATAAGTTCCAACAATTTTTGAGATAGACAAAAAGCTCAATTATATATAAAATAAAGTACCAAAATGATTCTTGTTAATTATAGAAATTTATACTAATTTTTTTGGAATTTATAAACCTTCATAAATAATTATTAAAAATCAGCAAACATAAATATACTGAAAATGAGTTCTGTTTTCCTATTTTTATAAAATACCAAAAGTACTTATTAAATACTGAAAAAATTATAATAAATTATCTAAATTAACATAGTATTTAAATACAATTTTTCTCAGATTTTGACAGCAATTAAAATATATATATAAATCCAAAAACAGAAAGTAACAATTTCGGGAAAAATAATTAATTACAAATTAAGGATAATACATAAGCAAAATCTACAGATGTTGTCGGATGATAAAATAAATATCACCAACGTGTCCAGAACGGTCAAATTAGCTAGGATAGCCTACCCATAAGTCTAATTTAGACACAAGAGCAAAACGGTAATTTTGGGTCAAAATGATGTCCACCGTTGGACACACTTCGTACCGAAAAGCGTGTCAAGATAGAAGTCCACAAAACCTAACAAATTATATGTTCATGAATCCAGAATGATGATACGGACCCAACGGTATGTCCGAAATAGGATTCCGATGTGCCGATCTCAAAATGACACGTTAACGCGGACACTTGGAATCCAGTTTGCACAAGAATGCGTGCCAGAGCAAATGTCTTCAAAACTCAGCAAATTATATATCAACGAGTCAGAATGACGATACGAACTCAACGGTATATCCGAAATTGGATTCCGATGAGCCGATCTCAAAGTGACCTGTTGATTCGAAAAGTGGGATCCGTTTTGCACCGAAATGCGTGCCAGGGTCCACGTTCTCTAAATCAAGCAAACTTTATATGAAAATATGCCAGAACGACGCCATGAGTCTACTGGTGGTGTCAGAAATTGAATTCGGAGTCCCGGGTTCAAAAATAGAATTTAACAAGTGTAAACTAAAGAATTCGAACGGCTAACTTTGGCGTCGAATTCGACCAACCGAACGTGCTTATAATGAAATGAAACTTAAAGGAGACAGGAAGAGGGTTATACCAGCTGCGCACAGGAACTGGTAGTGCGCCAACCGGAGCTGCGACGGTGAAGATACGAACCCGCGAAGTTGGCGTCACGAAACTGTCCAAAAACAGTTCAATTTAAAACGTCAAATTGGTGGCCAGTTTTGAGGTATCAAACGACGAAATTAACGGACAAAAAATGAGGGAAGTGAAGTGCTATATACTGAGATTGAGACGGAGCAAGGAGTTCGTCGATCCAACGGTCGGATCTCTCGAAAAATATGCGCGAAGGCGCTGAGACGGGGCGCCATTTCCGAGTTCAAAACTCGCGCGTCACGACGGGATTTCGACGTAAACGCACGAATAGGCTATGCGTCGCGCCGAGGAGGATGGCGGTGGCCAGGGGGTGTTCGCCGGAGGCGTGCGCGCCAAGGGGGACCGGCCACGGCTGCCGTGCGGCGGCGCGGCGGCGCACGACGGCGGCCCGCGCGCGCGCGCACGTGCGAGCCGCTGCTGCTGCATACCGCTGTGTACGGGGGCTGCGCGGCCTGGCCTGGCCTGGCGACGGCGGGGGCGGTCAGGCGCAGCGCAGCGGCGGTTGCCGACGAGGGTGCGGGGTGGTGGCGGCTCGGGTGAAGGTGGATTGGTGTGGTGTTGGTGATGGAGTGGTATTGATGGTGGGGATGGTATTAATGGTGGTGGTGGTTTGTGAGGGTGGTGAAGATGGTGATGAAGAATGGAGGAGGAGGTGGAGGCTGTGGGGAGAAGGATGGTTAGGGTGGTGGTGATGCTCGGCCACGAAGGGGGGGTGCTGTGTATGGAGAGGGAGAGTGAGTTGATTATTTAAGAGAGAAAGAGAGAGAGAGGTGTATGTATATAAGTGTGTGCATATATGTTAATATAGAAGAGAGAGAGAGAGAGAGAGAGTGAGAATAGATATTTGAGAAAGAGAGAGGAAAAGGAAAAGGAAGTCGGCTGTGGAGGGTGAGGTGGAGGGGTGAGGTGGTGTGTGAGTGTGTTTGTTATAGGAGAGAGAGAGAGAGAGAGAGAGAGAGAGAGTGTATATATATATATATATATATATATATATATATATATATATATATATATATATATATATATATATATATATATATATATATATATATATATAGGAGATATTTGAGGTATTTAATAAAGTAGAGAGAGAAAGAGATTTTCAAAATAGAAAAAATAGGAAAATTATGTGGGATATTTGGACAGTCATGGGAGGACAACATGGAGCTTAGGTTTGGGTTCGGTCGAGCCGGATCGGGTCAAAATCGGACATGGTGCAATAATTGTAAGCCCCTAAATTTAGGACTTTTTTTTTTAATTTTATAAATCAATTATTGCAATAGATATTATTATTTGTTTATTATTTGATTTAATGCTCTATACCGTGACTTGGATTTCTAGAGCATCAGGGATGCCAGTCTCTGGAAACTTTCTTCTTAAAGTTTGTAGTAGACGAGATTACCTTCATGTTGATATATCGTGTCCCACTCGAACTTGTTCCCTTGTACTCTTTTTGCTTCGCGCAAGTTCGGGTCAATTTAGACCATTTAATTAATAATTAATTTTCCACTCTTTTCCTTGATCATCATATGCACGTTACCATGACTTTTAATTTAGGAGCACCAGACCAGTCATTTTTTCAGAACCAACTTGTCATGCCTGATCTACTCGAGACGCTCTTCACCCATGACCTTCGTGTCCCACTCAGACACACCCTCTTGTGCTTCATTTTCTTCGCACAACTTTCGGGTCAATTTAGGCCAATTAATTATCTACCGTAAAATCTGATTTAATTTCCCATTTAATTTTGGGACCCGACATCAACCCAACCTAGTCGACCCCAAATATGGACATGGCCCACATTGAGCCTACTACCCGCCTGACACTTGTGTCCCATTTCTTTGAGCCCCAACATGCTATTTATTTGCCCATGATCATAAATACATATTTTTAATTCAAATATTGGACCATATCCATTTTGGTCCAACCCGGCTCCACTGAACCCAACTGCAGCTCCATGTTACCCTCCATCATGACTGTCCAAATATCCCACTTAATTTTCCTCTTTTTTTTTCCTATTTTGAAAAATATCTCTTCTCTACTTTAAAATAAAATATCTCCTATATATACATATATATATATATATATATATATATATATATATATATATAAAATATATATATATATATATATATATATATATATATATATATATACACTCTTTCTCTCTCCCATAATCAAACACACACCACACCACCTCACCCCCTCCACCTCACAGCAGGAGCAACCCCCCCAACCGACCTCTCTCACTCTCTCATCTAATAATATCTCACTCTCTCTCTCTCTCTCTCTCTCTCTTTATATTATATATATGCACACACATACATCTCTCTCTTTCTCTCAACGCACACACAATAATAACATTCTTTCTCCCTCTCTCCTTACACTACACCAACACCCCCACCTGTAGCCGAATACCCCCCCTTGGTGGCCGAGCACAAACCACCACCCTCACCATCCTTCTCCCCTCTCCTCCTTCCTCCTTCTCATCCTCTTCATCATCCCACCATTAGCCACCACCACCATTAGCCAACACCACCATCACCACTTGTAATGTCCCAAATTCGTGATACGTATTTAGTGTACGTATACGTGTTTTAGACCCATATTTTATTTAGTCATGATTAGTTATCTTGGTTTATTTTGTATTGGCTTGGTTTTATTGGCATGGATAGTTCAATTGGTTCTAATGGTTCATTGGTTTGTTTTTGGATTAGTGAGGCTTGGTTTATTTCATGATTCATTTGGTTTAAATTGCTAGAGAGAGAGTTTATTGGCCTTGACTTGGTTCACCTTGGTTTATCTTGGCTTGGTTTATTTTGGGTTTGACATGGAGAACCACCACCCTACCATAAATATCAATTTCCCCTCTCTCTCCTCATTTATTTTCTTCATCTTCTTCCTCATTACTCTTTCCTCTCCACCATTAACATACCACCAACCTAGGCAAGTTGCATCTTGCTATCACTTGAGGGCTACATTTTATTTGTCTAATAGCTTTATTAGCTCATTTTAAGCAACATTAGAACTTGGGTTTTCTTCATTTGGAGCTTGGAATTTTGTAGATCTAGGATTGAAGTATTTTCGGATTTTGGTGGTTTTGATCTATAAAACTTGTTCATTTTCATGTTTTGATTGTTCCATGTTGTAGAGAATTTAATTTTACACAACTTAGACCTTTGCAAAGTGGATTTTTATTGAGATTTGACCTAGTTATGGTCTTTTGAAGTTTTGAGTTCTATGGCCATTTGCTCTCAGCTTTGGAGAAGAAGACCCCCTGTCCCGAGCGCAATCCAGCTAGCCCAGCGCTCTTTAGCGCTGGCGCCACTCACCCAGTCTAGCCCAGCGCTCTTTAGCGCTGGCACTGCCCAGCCCAGCGCCTCTTGGTGCTGGCGCAATCCGCCCTGGCGCAGTTCGCCCCAACGTAATTCATCATGGCGCAATCCATCGCTGGCGCGGTCCAGCCTAGCGCCACCCAGCTTGGCGCAGTCCATCTTGCCCCCTTCCAGCGCAGTTCGTCTTAGCGCAACCCAGCTTGGCGCAGTCCATCTTGCCCCCTTCCAGCGCAGTTCGTCTTAGCGCAACCCAGCTTGGCGCAGTCCATCTTGTCCCCTTCCAGCGCAGTTCGTCTTAGCGCAACCCAGCTTGGCGCAGTCCATCTTGCCCCCTCCCAGCACAACCCAGCCTGGCGCCACCTAATGGCCTGCGCCCCTTGACCTTGGCGCCCCTTGCTCCCTTGTGTTCCAGCGTAACTTGGCACTCCTCGTGCTGGCGCAACCTGACCCTGGCTGCCCAACGCAGTCTAGTCTTGGCACCTATTTGCATTATGTTTTATTTCATCTTCTTTTAGTGCATGGTATTTCCTGTTTATATCCTTACGCCTTTTTGACACGACATTGATATGAGCACAATGTGAGTATAGCATAGTTGATGTATTGAATTCTGTGAGCAACTTGATAGTGACCCGTGGTGGTGTACTCCAGATAAGTGAATGGCATAGTTTATTGAGCGCCGTTGCGACGACTCTATTGACATGATAATGTAATATTGACCTGGACACCGTGGGTGACTTGTGAATGTATTGATAAATGAACCAGTGTGTCTTGCATCATGTCTAGGGCATGGATCCCTGAGTACCACGGTCAGGGATACATATTGAAATAAACTAAGGTAATGACTAGAATAATTCAGTAGTCATGAAGAGATGTTCCCCAGTTACAGGCGATCCCGTTATTCCGGCCGTAAATGTTTGGACTTGTAGCCTGCCGACGAGTAGGGCACATTTCTAGCCCACTGTCATGTGGGGCACCCTCCATTGTCACTTTAAATGATTGAACTCTATTGTCACTCTAGTGTATTGTTCTCTCTCTGATTGCCATTTAAATGATTGAACTCTCTAAATTGTCACTATAATGTTCGCCTGGATAACCTGGATAGCTGCAGGGCCTGTGACTACTTGGAGCATCTCATTGCATCTTGCTAGTAACTAGGATTGTGATAACCCTAGTTAGTTAATGTAGAAAGCCGTAGGCAATGATTGGCCGTGATTGATTGGATGGAGTCTAGTCCAGTATAGTATTGTCTAGAAGTGATTGATTGAAAGATTGTACCAGAATGATTGAATGATTGTCACTCCAGATTGTTACTATAATGATTGTACTCTATTGTCACTCTAGCGTATTGTACTCTTCATTGTCACTTTTATCATTGTACTCTCTCACTTTCACCTTAATGATTGTCACCTTTAGCAATAAATGATCAGAGACTAAGTTCTGTTCAGGCGAAGGGTTACAATCTCGGTCCTTGTTTGGTTTAAGGATTGTGACCTGGCTTCCGGATTATTACCTTCGTCTTCTCTTCATATACTGCCCAGCTATATTTTATTTAGCATGATTCTCCAGTTGTCTTATGTCTATGATGCTTCACTTAATTATTTTCTCTGATTGGGATAAGTGCACTGGTAGTACACAAACCTCAATCTGTGTTACTTATTGTGTTCTTACATGTTGAATGCTAATGATTTGTTGGTTTTAGTCCTTAAGTGAAGCCTCCTTTGTGGCACTTGCTCTTTCTGGGGTCTGACCCAGCTGGTTTTGTATGGCCAGATACCGGAGCAGCACCAAAGGATCTCCCTGCTTTTCAGCCCGATGGTGATCACCAGGCGTAACCAGGGCATCGAGTGGGTTTCTTTTTGTTCTTCCACTGTAATATTGTAAATTATTCTTTTGAGGCGTTTAGCCGACGAGCAAGTATTAGCTCGATTGTAGCTTTTACTTATTGTCTGCCTACGGGCTGTAACATGATTGACAAGCCCCGGGGGTTGATCATGTATGACTGAACTCTTGCTAGTCCTCACATTTTGTAACAACTAGCTTCATGATCATTCCGAATATGTAATGTATGGGACACCTTACTATTGTGTATTTGGTGGTCTGACATCTTGTAACTATTATTAGTTGGTTGAGATTGAGACAATAGGCTATTTTATGACCTTAAGAGACTGATGGATTGTAGTGAAACCCTCATATATCTAGACAACCGTGACCGTATAGCGGCGTGGATTCCATTCCGTTATATATAGCTGGCTATGTACGCCCCCGCTCTCCAGTATTCTAGTTCTGGGGCATGACACCACTACCATCATCAACATCATCTCCACCACCTCCACCACCCGTACGCCACCGCCGCTGCGTCACCACCGCCGCCGCCCTGGTCGTCGCGAGCGTAGCCACACGTAGCAGCAGCAGCTAGCTGCGGCAGCAGCTGCCACGGCAGCAGCCGCACGCCACCGCGCGCGCAGCCGCCGCCGCCGGTGAGGTCCCCGGCCGTGCCCCGCCGCGTGGCTGGCTTTCGACCCTCTGGGCGCACCCAGGCGCACCACCTTGTGGCGGCCAACGTCCTCCGGAATGCGCCGTCTAGGCGTTTCGTGCGTTTTGCACGGAGTTCCGTCGACGCGCGCGCGGAGAAAGTTTCAGAATTCGTACCCGGGATAACAACTTCGTACCGATTTTTTGGACAATCCGACCGTTGGATCGACGATTTCTTCGCTCCGTCTCAATCTCGATATATACCCCTTTATCCCTCTCAAATTTTGCCCGTTAATTCCGTCATTTGCTATGTGAAAACTGGCCACCAAGTTGACGTTTTAATTGAACTATTTTTGGACAGTTTCGTGACGCCAACTTCGCGGGTTCGTATCCTCGTCGTCGCAGCTCCATTTTATGCACCACCAGTTCCTATGCGCAGCTGGTATAACCCTCTTTCTGTCCCCTTTAGATTTCATTTCAGTTTGAGCTTGTTAGGTCGGTCGAATTCGACGTCAAAGTTGGCCGTTCGAATTCTTAGTGTTGCACTTGTAAAATTCTATTTTTGAACCCGGGACTCCGGATTCAATTTCTGACACCACCAGTAGACTCGTGGAGTCGTTCTGGCCTGTTTTCATATAATGTTTGTTAGATTTGGAGGACGTGGGCCCTGGCACGTATTTCGGTGCAAAGTGGGCCCCACAGTCCGGGTCAACGGAACTTTTTGACGCCGGCTCATCGGAATCCAATTCCGGATATACCGTTGAGTTCGTATCGTCATTCTGGACTCGTTGACATATAATTTGCTAGGTTTTAGTGGACATTGGTTCCGACACGCATTTCGGTGCAAGTCAGATACCAATATCTGGGTCAACAGGTCATTTTGAGATCGGCTCATCGGAATTCAATTCCGGATATACCGTTGAGTTCGTATCGTCATTCTGGACTCGTTGACATATAATTTGCTAGATTTTAGTGGACATTGGTTCTGCACGCATTTCGGTGCAAGTCGGATACAAATATCCGGGTCAACATGTCATTTTGAGATCGGCTCATCGGAATTTAATTCCGGATATACCGTTGAGTTCGTATCGTCATTCTGGACTCGTTGATATATAATTTGCTGAGTTTTGAGGACATTGGCTCCGACACGCTTTTTCGTGCAAATCGGAATTTCAATGTCCTAGTCAACGGACCAATTTGAGATCGGGTCAACGGAATCCAATTCTGGATATACCGTTGGGTTCGTATCATCATTCTGGATTCGTGGACATATAATTTGTTAGGTTTAGAGCACTTTTATTTTGACACATTTTTCGGTGCAAAGCGGGTCCGACACGGATACCGTTTTGACTCGAAATTACCTTTTTGCCCTTGTGTCCAAATTGGACTTATGGACAGGCTATCCTAGATGATTTGACCATTCTGGACACGTTGGAAATGGTTGTTTCACCATCCGACAACATCTGTAAGTTTTCATCCTATTATTATAATCTTTCTCCTTTTGTGGTATTTGAGATCCATCAATTCCAGTAATTTTACAACCACTGAAATTGGATGTGTTGATCCTGTAGATGTTTGTAGAGACTAGCTTTGACCCTGTTTGACCATGGTTGACTACTTTGACTGAACGTCGAAGTAGAGTCAACATTTGACCTAGGTTAGACTAGTTTTGACCCTGGTTGACCACAGTTGACTATTTTGACCAAAGCCAACCGGAAGTCAACCATAGCCTAAAATTGACTAGAACTGGACCAGAGTTGACCAGTTGACCCAAAGTCAACTGTTAGTCAACGTTAGTCAAATTTGACCTAGAGTTGACCTAGGGTTGACCAGAGTTGACCAGTTGACCAAAGTCAACTGTAAGTCAACTATTAACTTAGATTGATCTAGTTGACTTGCTTTGACTTGCCTTAACCCAGTTTGACTTAGTATGACTTGATTTTACTTCCAAACCCTTATATTGATACAGTATTCCACCTATAGGTCCTCGAGGCACTGTTCTTGGACCAGTTGACATATTCCATCAGATCACAGGCGAGTACATTCTCTGATAATATTTCTGTTTTATGATATCGTTTATGTTTCTTGTATTTAGTGTAGATACCCTTGTTCTCTTGACACATTGTTCACACGGATTGGTATTTCTCTGGATCCCGTCATGAGATGTTATTCCTCGCTTTCCTTGGTATATCTTGTGCAAGTCTTTCTTGTTCCTTGTGCATTGTATAGACACGATTCCTGCGAAGGCTAGCTACCCTCTCGGAGAATCGCGTGTCATGATGTGTCATGGTTGGATCCACTATACTGGTCGGGGACGGGGAGTATTAGTGTAGATGTGTGGTCAATACCCGCCTTGTATATCTTGTGAACCTTGTGAATGCCAATCATACACCACACGTATGGTTGGCTAGATCATGACCTTGTGCAGACCCAAGCCGGCCACATGTTGTAGCTAGTACTCACACACTTAGATAGATGTTTCTTGATTCTTGTACATGCCATGATCAGTTTTACTTGCCTTGTTCTAGCTCTAGATTTACAGCTTACCTTGCCATGATACTCACATGTACATTTCATGATTTCTTGTATATTTTCTCTATTTACTGCTACATTTTCAATATCGTCTAATAAGAACTGTTATTTGAGATTTGTGCTCGTTCCATCCTGACTGGATATGTTGACAAAATTTTAGGAGTAGTTGTGCCCTCAGTATTGGATTTTATGATGTTGCTAGCTGAGGTGAATCTCACTATTCTTCTATGTGAGTTGCCTGGTAGTTATCCTTAGTTAGTCTTGTTGTTCCTTCTTTATTTTTATGTCTTATGATCATTGTAGATTCTAGTTGTTCTAGTGATATTGTTATTATTTCTTGTCTTATCTTCCTTAGTTTTCGTGATGTGACATGAGTACTTTTCTAGTTATGGATCTTTAGATGTTGTAGTTAGTATAGTATACTTGACAGCGCTCTACCGCCGATACTGCGACGTAGGCTGGGCGTGTCAATAATCGAATTAAAATAATCGAATTAAAATAGGTATTTAAAATAGGTATTTAAAATCATGGGTAAATAAGTAACATGCGAGAACTCAAATAAATGGGACACAAGCGTCATGCGGGTAGTAGGCTTCATGTGGGCCACGTCCATACTTTGGGTCGACTAGGTTGGATCACTGTCGGGTCCTGAAATTAAATTGGAAATTAAATCAGGTTTTACGGTAGATAATTAATTGGCCTAAATTGACCCAAAAATTGTGCGAAGAAAATGAAGCACAAAATGGAGTGTCTGAGTGGGACACGAAGGTCATGGGTGAAGAGCGTCTCGAGTAGATCATTCATGAGGAGTTGGTTCTGAGAAAACGATTGGTCTGGTGCTCCTAAATTAAAAGTCACGGTAACGTACAAACGATGATCAAAAATAAAAGTGGGAATAATTATTCAACGGTTAATTGGTCTAAGTTGACTCGAAGTTGCGCGATACAAAAAGAGCACAAGGGAAAGAGTTCAAGTGGGACATGATATATCAAAACGAAGATAATCTTGTCTACTATAAAACTCGTGAAGAGAGTTTACAGAGATTGGCATCCCTGACGCTCCAGAAGTCAAAGTCACGGAAAGGTACATTAATGATCAAAACAATTAAATAATAAAATATTTATCGAAAATAATTCATTCAGAAAATTTAAAATAACCCTGAAATTCGGGGGGCTTATATTATGTCCAAAAGATAACGCGAAAGCAATCCTATTGGAGAGTCCTAGAGAACATGTAATCCTAGTTGTAGATGTAGATATGACAGAGTTAATTAAGACGGGAAAGAATGATAATAAGAATTTATTCTTGCTCATTCGGTCATAACGAAGTGAACCAAGTTGAGATATGATCTGATAACCATACACGTCTTCCTGAAATCATGTTACCAGAATTTTTGCCACACCAGTAAGCTTAGATACAATAAACAAGGGAGTCCATAACTAAGGTATATACCCTATAGTCATATCATCTAGATTCCTTACCACACCAACCGGTATGGCTGCAAGAAAATCTAAATTCTATGAATAGGATAGTATATCCAAAATCAGGCTCTATGTTTTTGTCATACCAGCTAATATGGCTGCGATAAATTTTAAACTCCATAAATAAAGCAGACGTTTACCTTATCAGGATATATCACAATTCAATCCACAAAATTTATCACGATGCAAAATCAAAGTCAACAACGAAAATCAGAAATCAATTTCAACAACGAATTAAGGAAGAGTAAATGGAAATAAGCGAAAACAGATTTCTAGATAAGATTAGAGTGAGATCCTCAGGGGTCATCCCAAAGGTACTATCTTGGTTAAAATTATAACCCACTGAATTTCAAACAAGATACTAAATACAATTAACGGTCCTATGCTGTGATGAGTTCTCCTATGTTGCAATCCTAGAAATCCTCTATGTGTTCTAAATATTTATCCCTAGTGTGAACAAGTTGTCCTAGATCCTAATTGCAGGCATGCTTGGTGTAACCAAACAATTTAAGTCTGGACCTGCATGGGCCACCACTAAAAATATGTCACGATCCGTTACCCAAATTGTTGGGCCGGGCCGAGCCATGTCCAGCCTACGCTTGGTCAAAGCATAGTAAGCTGTTCTAAGAATAGACAATAAAGGATCTAAGCAGCTAACAGTTCTAAAATCATATTTAAAGTTCATCACAACACAGCATCTATAAGCGAAGGTAACATAAGCACAGACTTAATAATACACTTTATAAGTATCTAACTGGAGACAAAGTCTAGTATCCAAATATAAGTACAGACCAAAATCTAAGTCTCAAAACACATGAAAGATAACTAAGCAAGGTTCCCCGCTGGGGCCTCTTCTGGAGTTAAGGCCAGGTCCTCAGAATCAGTGCCATAGTATGTATCATATAGCATTTCCTTCTCGAAAAGTAAACCTACAACGTTATCCTGTCAGGACGGGAGCAAGTACAACCTCTACAACTAAAGTACTGAATATATAATGAAAGAGATGTACAATAAGAAACATGGTATGATAAGTCTATAAAACAGGAAATACTGAAAACATGGCCTCATGGTACAACTGGGATCACAGTATCATAGTAACATAGGGAACATGGCATCTCATAGTCTATCATGGCAAGGACACATGTGTCATATAGACAGATGTATATGTAATATTTAAAACTGTAGCAGGTACGTGATCGTCAATAGGTGTACAATGTGCAGGGGCATTTTCGTATTACGTATTTTGTATACGTGTACGTATTTAGACCCGTGTTACAAGCTTGATTTATTTTGGCATTTTCTTGATTGGTTTATCTTGACTTGGTTCGGCTTGGTTTTGTATGGTTCGGTTCTTTTTATATATATATATGAACCAAACCACTCCCACCTACCACATTCAATAAATATCCCACCTACCACCACCACTCTCAATAAATATCCCACTAGCATTTCTCTCTCTTTATTACTTCTTCTTCTCCACCATTACTTCTTCAACCACCAGAGAGAGAGAGAGTGGGAGAGCTTAGGCAAGTGCACCTTGCTTCATGGAGGAAGTCCATTTTTATTGTTCCATTGTCTTCCTCATGTGTTTCTAAACCACTTTAGTACTTGTCATTTTTCATTTCCATGGTTAAATTTTGTAGATCTAGCTTTGTGGTATTTTTGGTTTCCAGGACTTTTGATCCATCACACTTGCATATTTGCTAAGTTGATGATACCATGATTGCAGAGAAGTTCGTTAGGTCCAATTTGACCTATGGGAATTTTTGCATGAGCCGCATGGGCATTGTAGCACTGAGCCGCATGGCCCTTGCAGCATGCAAATGTAAAAGACTAGCCGCATAAGCATTCAAGATTTCATTTATTGCATTACTCTAATAATGAGCCGCATATGGCTTGCTTCATGAAGGAGCCGCATAGGCTTTATCATGACTGCAATAAATGCGTTCACACTAAGGCATTCTAATGCATTAAATAATATAGCATTTCCAATCAATTAACAAGTGCTTGGAACACCGAGCAGTAAGAATGGATGCCTCCCAAGCATCCACGTGCCCCAGGCAATTAATGCCTTAACACCAATGTACTTGCTTGTGCATTGCTTGGGCTGCCAATGCATAGCCTCATACAACACATCCCAAGCCGCATGCATTCTTTCCTGAATTACATTTTCGCGTGCAAATTTTTACTGAGCCGCATAGCCCTCCCCCTAATAAATGCATGTAAAGCTTGTTTTCTCCTAATGCATTTTTTGCATGGCCTTTTCCTGGAGAGAGAGCCGCATACATATTAATTAATATTTTTTTGCATTTAAGTCCACCAGCCTCCAAGGCCCCGAGCCGCATGAGAAATGCATTAGATGCATTTTTGCATTTAAGTCCACCAGCCTCCAAAGCCTCGAGTCGCATGAGAAATGCATTAAATGCATTTTTGCACTTAAGTCCACAAGCCTCCAAAGCATCAGCCGCAGAGCATTATTTTAACACTTTAGCTTAAGCTTGCTTTAATGCTTGGCTGAAAGCAATTCCTAAGCATTATTTTAATGCTTGGGGATGAAAAGCAAATCGTAAGCATTAAATTAATGCTTTGGCTGAAGCATTGGCTTAAGCATTATTTTAATGCTTTGGCATTATTTTAATGCTTTGGCATTATTCTAATGCTTTGGCATTATCATTTGCTTAGGCATTATTTTAACACATTAATTATTCAAGCATTACTTTAATGCATTAATGCATTAAATTAAGCACTTTTTGCATGGCCATCTAATTGTTAGCCGCATGTGTATTACTCGCTTGCATGCACTACAGGCAGCTTGCTGCAGCCGCATATGCACTGTTGCATGGCCTTGCATAAATTACTTGAAAGCTCATATATTGGCCGCATACGGCCAATTCGGTTGCACGTCTGCTTGTGCCATATTAAATTTTAAGTGTGTTCCCTGACACGATGGTGACCCGTTGAGGTGCACTTTTGATAAGACATGATAGTGGCCCGATGCGGCGCACTCCTAATAGTGAACATGACATGACAAGATTGAATGGCCTGGACACCGTGGATGATTGCATTCGTACAATTAAACCAATAGTGGTTGCATCATGTCTAGGACAGGGATCCCTGAGTACCACGGTCAGGGGTACCCACTGTAAATGGCTAAGGCTGATAACTAGAATAATTCAGTAGTCATGAGAGATTTCCCCAGCTACAGGCGATCCCGTTATCCCGGCCATCATTGTGGGACTTGCAGCCTGCCGACGAGTAGGGCACAAGTCTAGATTTACTGATATGTGAAAAAGAACGATGCACTGTTTAATGAACCCAAGTCGCCTGGATAACCTGGATTAGCTGTAGGGCTTGTGGCTGGAGGATTATCTTACTGCATGTTGTGGCAATTTAGTTAGCTAATGTAGAAAGCCGTAGACACTGATTGGCCGGAATCGATTGTATGTTGTGGTTTCAGTGCTCGATTATTGCAAGCTTAATCGCATGATTGTCACTCCTAACAATAAAGATCAGAGGCTAAGTTCGGTTCAGGAGAATGGTTACAACCCCGATCCTTGTTTGGTTTAAGGGTTGTAACCTGGCTCCCGGAGCAGTTCTGAGTCCTCTCTTCGTTTATTGTATTATTGCACCCCACGTCATGCTTGTAATGCTCTACCTTAACAACAAGATTGGAGACGGGGTTCTATTCAGGTGAAGGGTTACAACCCCGGTCCTTGTCTGGTTTAAGGGTTGTGACCTGGCTGCTTGAATAGTCCCCTCGTACTCCATTATGATTGTTGTTATTCTTTTACTTCAAGTTATTTAACTGCTTTAGTATATTTTCTGTTGTGCTGGTTTTAGTTCTTAAGTGAAGCCTCCTTTGTGGCACTTTCTCTTTCTGGGATCTGACCCAGCTGGTTTTGTGTGGCCAGATTTCGGAGCTACCTCAGAGGTTCTACCGACCTTCCAGCCCGATGGTGACCATCAGGCATGACCAGGGCAATGAGTGGGTTTATTTTTGCTCTCCCACTCTATTATAAAAATTACATTTTGAGGCGTTTAGCCGGCGAGCACCTGTTAGCTCGTATCGCATACCTTAATATTGTCTGCCTACGGGCTGTAACATGATTAACAGATCCTAGGGTTGATCATGTATGACTAATCTCTTGCTAGTCATCACATTTTGTAACGACTAGCTTCATGATCAGCTGGATATGTAATATTTGGGATGCCTTATTATTGTATATTTGGTGATCTTACGTCTTGTAACTTTACTTGCTTGCTTGAGATTGAGGCAAGGAGGCTTGTTGTTGACCATAAGAGACTGATGGATTGTAGTTAAACCCTCATGTATCTAGACAGCCGTGACCGTATAGTGGGATGGATTTTATTTCATTATACGTAGCTGGCTATGTATGCCCCCGCTCTCCAGTATTCTGGTTCTGGGGCGTTACATGGTTTAAGTGGTGGCCCATGCAGGTCTTGTAAGATCAAGATATGTGAGGGTTTACCGAATAGATGTCTCAATCAGCTCTCGCCTTTGATCTCTGCCCATATTTTCTAATCCCTGAGATTCTCAACCTGAACACATGCTTGTATCGTGGAATCTGTCTTGGTCCTTCCTTATTGTTCCCTATGTCGTCTTCTTCAGCGGCATTATTCCTGGACCTGCCGATCAACAAGGTGAAGCGCTTCCCGTGGACCAACAGCAACAAGAAGACCAGGCCCAGCACTCAGGAGCAGCCTCCAGGGTCATGCCTTCCAGAGATCCAGAACCCCCGGTGCAGTCAGCCCAGCCCGCGAGGCGGGATGATGGAGCCTTGGTAGGACTTATCAGGGAGTTGCTTGCATCGCAGGATCGTCGAGGAGATGCCTTGCATCAGGCTGTAGCAGATGCTCTGGGTAGAGGTGGACAGCATGGAAACAGTACGGCGAACAGTTTCAAGCGCCTGAATCCTCCATTCTTCGATGGTAGCGAAGACGCTATCGCTGCTGATGTATGGCTTCAGGACACAGAGGTGGTATTGGAGGCCGCGAAGACCCCAGAAGATGAGAAGGTGGCCGTGGTGCGCTTGCAGTTATTGGATCTAGCCCGCAGCTGGTGGGCAGCGCAGGCCGTTGGATTGGTGACGCCTATTGCCTGGGCAGTATTCCGTGAGCGGTTCTGGACCAAGTACTTCAATGCGGTGGCTCGGTACGATCTTCAGACCAAGTTCACCAATTTGAAGCAGATGGATAGGAGGGTCGATGGATATGCGGCCGAGTTTTCCAGGCTTAGTCGGTTTGCTCCCACCTTGGTGGCGACCGAGTTCGATAGAGCCCAGCGATTTCAACAGGGACTCCACCTGGAGATTTTGCTGGCGGTGGAGCAGTTCGAGCATCAGACTTTTGATGCGGTATTGAGGGCAGCTAGGAGGCATGAGTATACCTCCCAGAGAATTGTGGACAGGACCGGAGGTCGAAAGCGATCTCACGGCCAGATGAATCAGTCGTCAGCTCCAGCCCCGGCAGCTAGAGCCTTGACCATTGGAGCTCTGAGAAGGGCAGCTGATCAGTTACGTCGGTTCAGCATTCAACGCCGACGCACCCTCAGCAGCAGAAGCAGAAGCAGTCTTCCCCCATAGGCTGCTCTTATTGTGGGAAGCCTGGACACGTTGTTTCAGAGTGTCACAAGGCTAGAGGATTTTGTTTGCTTTGTGGAGCGCCAGACCACAAGGTAGGGTCCTGCCCGTTCAGGACTGACTCATCACCAGCCAGGACCAGTTCATCAGTGAGGGGACCAGCCCCTTTACCAGTCCAGCAGCAGTTTCCATCCCCAAGGCCATTGCCGACGCAGACCCAGGCTTTTCATCAGCAAAGGCCTCAGCAGTTTGCCCAGGCACAAGCCCAGAATAGGCAGCGAGGATTCCAGCAGAGAGGGCCGGCACCCAGAGGACATGGTCAAGTGTTGGCTTTGACCATGGGAGAAGAAGGAGTGGCACCAGGTGAGGTAGTGGCAGGTACTATTCTCGTCAACACATTTCCCGCTTCAGTGTTATTTGATTCTGGTGCATCACATTCATTCATGTCTGCACGATTTGCGACACGGATAGGACTGGAGCCCGAGTCGTTATCAGTAAGACTCAATATACTTACTGGTAATGGTCTTGTGGGAGTAGATAGAGTATTTTTCTCGTGTCGAATCGTGGTTAGCGGTAGAGAGTTTCCCGCTAGGCTGATAGAATTCCCGATGGCCGATTATGATGTGGTCTTAGGGATGGATTGGTTGAGAGACCCGTATGCTAGGATAGACTGCCATATTGGCAGGGTTGTTTTTAGCATTCCAGACGAGCCGGAGTTTTCTTTTTCTCGAGACGAAGTTGAACCTTCTTCCCCAGTATTGCGGATGGCCGTAGCAGCAGTGCAGTTACCCCGGATAGTCGAGGAATTTCCAGACGTTTTTTCGGAAGAGCTTCCAGGGATGCCACCAGAACGGGAGATCGAGTTCACTATCGACTTGATTCCCGGGACAGCACCAGTGTCAGAGAGAGTCTACAGGATGGCGCCGTCAGAATTGGAGGTATTGTACAAGATGATTGAAGAACTTCGGACCAAGGGATTCATTCGTGCAAGTGGATCGCCTTGGGGAGCCCCGATGCTTCTTGTGAAAAAGAAGGATGGTACGTCCAGATTATGTGTTGACTATCGTACCTTGAACTCAGTAACAATCAAGAATAGATATCCCCTCCCAAGGATAGATGACTTGTTTGATCAACTCAAAGGAGCGGTAGTATTCTCGAAGATTGATTTGCGGTCAGGGTACCACCAGATCAGAGTCAGAGAGCAGGACATCCCGAAGACAGCTTTCCGATCTAGATATGGGTATTGTGAGTTCCTTGTTATGCCCTTTGGAGCAACCAATGCGCCGGCAGTATTCATGGACCTCATGAATCGTATCTTCATGCCTTATTTGGATCAGTTCGTGATCGTGTTCATAGACGATATCCTGGTCTACAGCAAGAGTGAAGCGGAGCATGAGCAGCATCTTAGAGTTGTCCTCCAGATTCTTCGAGAACACCAGTTGTATGCCAAGTTTAGTAAATATGAGTTTTGGCTCGATCGCATTTCATACTTGGGTCATATCATCACCAAGGGTGGAGTGGAAGTGGATCCTCAGAAGATAGTGGCTATCGAAACCTGGCCAGTGCCCCGCACAGTTGCAGAAGTTCGCAGTTTTCTTGGATTAGCCGGCTATTACCGGAGATTTGTTTCGGACTTTGCTCGAATTTCAGCGCCATTGACGCAGTTGACCCGCAAGGATGTGCAGTTTGCTTGGACAACAGAGTGTCAGGAATCTTTTGAGAAGCTGAAGCGAGGCTTGATGACGGCACCCGTCCTCACACTTCCATATGGGACTGGAGGATTTTCAGTGTACTGTGACGCTTCAGGCAAGGGTTTAGGGTGTGTTTTGATGCAACATGGGAAGGTAATAGCTTATGCGTCACGTCAACTTCGTGATCATGAGAGAAATTACCCAACCCATGACTTGGAGCTGGCAGCTGTAGTGTTTGCACTTAAGTTATGGAGACACTACTTGTATGGAGATAGGGTGGAGATATTCACCGACCACAAGAGCCTGAAGTATGTTTTCACCCAGAAGGACCTTAACATGCGCCAGAGAAGATGGCTAGAGCTACTTATGGATTATGATGTCAACCTACAGTATCACCCTGGAAAGGCCAACGTGGTGGCAGATGTATTAAGCAGAAGAGCCGGAGTTTACCTTCTGACAGCGCAACCAGAGTTGTTAGCAGATCTTCAGAAGATGGGTATAGAAGTTGTCCTTCCTACCAATGTGGCATTGATGGCCAGCATGCAAGTGCAATCCAGTATAGTTGAGAGGATCAAGATAGCTCAGTCCTCCGATTCTAAGCTTCAGCGGCTTAGAGCAGAATGTGAAGCAGGACAACGACCAGAATTATGCCTTCATGAAGATGGTACACTGCGATATGGTAAGCGTCTTTGTGTACCTAGTGGAGATATCAGACATGAGGTAATGGCGGAAGCCCACAGTTCTCAGTATTCGATTTATCCCGGTGGCACGAAGATGTACCGTGATATCCGTCAGCACTTCTGGTGGAATGGCATGAAGAGGGGGATAGCTCGGTTTGTCTCTCGGTGTTTAGTTTGCCAACAAGTCAAGGCTGAACACCAGAGGCCAGCTGGACTTCTTCAGCCCTTGCCAATTCCAGAATGGAAGTGGGAGCATGTAACCATGGATTTTGTGACTGGATTACCTAGATCCCCAGCCGGTAGAGATGCTATTTGGGTTATAGTTGACAGGCTTACAAAGGTGGCTCACTTTCTCCCGTTCAGAGTGGGTCAATCGACAGCTCAGCTAGCAGAGATGTACCTCCGGCAGATTGTCAGATTCCACGGAGTACCAGTTAGTATCACCTCGGACCGGGATTCGAGATTCACGTCACACTTTTGGCGTAGCTTGCAAGAGAGTTTGGAAACTCGCCTCCAGTTCAGCTCAGCATATCACCCGCAGACAGATGGTCAATCGGAGCGCACGATCCAGACTCTTGAGGATATGTTGAGATCTTGCACACTCGACTTCGGTGGTTCGTGGGAAGATTACCTGCACCTGGTGGAGTTCTCTTACAACAATAGTTTCCAAGCCAGTATCCAGATGGCTCCGTTCGAGGCGCTATATGGAAGAAAGTACAGATCCCCACTAGCATGGGACGATGTGGGAGAGAGACAGATGCTTGGTCCAGAGATGATCGCTCAGACAGTTGAAGTGGTCAGGAGAGTTAGAGATCATCTTCGAGTTGCACAAGATCGTCAGCGCCATTGGGCCGATTCTCATCGGCGTCCCCTTGAATTTTCGGTCGGCGACCATGTATTCCTGAGGATCTCGCCTAACCGTGGCGTCATTCGTTTCGGCGTACGGGGAAAGCTTAGTCCTAGGTATATAGGGCCGTTCGATATTCTGGAGCGAGTAGGAGACGTATCCTATCGTCTCGCTCTTCCACCGTCTCTGAGTGAGGTGCATGACGTGTTCCACGTATCCCAACTACGACGGTATATCCCGGACCCGAGCCACATCCTGGACCATTCGGAATTGGTTGTTGGTACCAACCTTTCGTATGAGGAGAGGTCCGTATCCATATTGGACCAAAGAGAGAAGATACTCAAGAACAAGACTATCAAGTTAGTCCGTGTTGCTTGGGGTCATCACTCTTTGGGAGAGTCAACGTGGGAGCGTGAGGATGATATCCGATCGCGATATCCTGACCTGTTTGACTCGTGAGGTATAATATCTTTCCTATGCCTCATGTCTTCGATTCCTTGCTTGTACGAATAATTGCTTGATTGCTTGACTAGTATAGCTTGCCTGTGAGTAGTATAGCTTGTCCTTGCAATCTCTAGCCACTTGATTAAATTCCGAGGACGGAATTCTTTTAAGGTGGGTAGAGTTGTAATGACCATTTTCGTATTACGTATTTTGTATACGTGTACGTATTTAGACCCGTGTTACAAGCTTGATTTATTTTGGCATTTTCTTGATTGGTTTATCTTGACTTGGTTCGGCTTAGTTTTGTATGGTTCGGTTCTTTTTATATATATATGAACCAAACCACTCCCACCTACCACATTCAATAAATATCCCATCTACCACCACCACTCTCAATAAATATCCCACTAGCATTTCTCTCTCTTCATTACTTCTTCTTCCCCACCATTACTTCTTCAACCACCAGAGAGAGAGAGAGTGGGAGAGCTTAGGCAAGTGCACCTTGCTTCATGGAGGAAGTCCATTTTTATTGTTCCATTGTCTTCCTCATGTGTTTCTAAACCACTTTAGTACTTGTCATTTTTCATTTCCATGGTTAAATTTTGTAGATCTAGCTTTGTGGTATTTTTGGTTTCCAGGACTTTTGATCCATCACACTTGCATATTTGCTAAGTTGATGATACCATGATTGCAGAGAAGTTCGTTAGGTCCAATTTGACCTATGGGAATTTTTGCATGAGCCGCATGGGCATTGTAGCACTGAGCCGCATGGCCCTTGCAACATGCAAATGTAAAAGACTAGCCGCATAAGCATTCAAGATTTCATTTATTGCATTACTCTAATAATGAGCCGCATATGGCTTGCTTCATGAAGGAGCCGCATAGGCTTTATCATGACTGCAATAAATGCGTTCACACTAAGGCATTCTAATGCATTAAATAATATAGCATTTCCAATCAATTAACAAGTGCTTGGAACACCGAGCAGTAAGAATGGATGCCTCCCAAGCATCCACGTGCCCCAGGCAATTAATGCCTTAACACCAATGTACTTGCTTGTGCATTGCTTGGGCTGCCAATGCATAGCCTCATACAACACATCCCAAGCCGCATGCATTCTTTCCTGAATTGCATTTTCGCGTGCAAATTTTTACTGAGCCGCATAGCCCTCCCCCTAATAAATGCATGTAAAGCTTGTTTTCTCCTAATGCATTTTTTGCATGGCCTTTTCCTGGAGAGAGAGCCGCATACATATTAATTAATATTTTTTTGCATTTAAGTCCACCAGCCTCCAAGGCCCCGAGCCGCATGAGAAATGCATTAGATGCATTTTTGCATTTAAGTCCACCAGCCTCCAAAGCCTCGAGCCGCATGAGAAATGCATTAAATGCATTTTTGCACTTAAGTCCACAAGCCTCCAAAGCATCAGCCGCAGAGCATTATTTTAACACTTTAGCTTAAGCTTGCTTTAATGCTTGGCTGAAAGCAATTCCTAAGCATTATTTTAATGCTTGGGGATGAAAAGCAAATCGTAAGCATTAAATTAATGCTTTGGCTGAAGCATTGGCTTAAGCATTATTTTAATGCTTTGGCATTATTTTAATGCTTTGGCATTATTCTAATGCTTTGGCGCCAACCGGAGCTGCGACGGCGAAGATACGAACCCGCGAAGTTGGCGTCACGAAACTGTCCAAAAACAGTTCAATTTAAAACGTCAACTTGGTGGCCAGTTTTGAGGTATCAAACGACGAAATTAACGGACGAAAATTAAGAGGAGTGAAGTGCTATATATCGAGATTGAGACGGAGCAAGGAGTTCGCCGATCCATCGGCCGGATCTCCCGAAAAATACGCGCAAAGTCGCTGTGACGGGGCACCATTTGCGAGTTCAAAACTCGCACGTCACGACGGGATTTCGACGTAAACGTACGAATAGGCTATGCGTCACGCCGGGGAGGATGGCGGTGGCCAGGGGGTGTTCGCCGGAGGCGTGCGCGCCTAGGGGGACCGGCCACGGCGGCCGTGTTGTGGCGCGGCGGCGCACGACGGCGGCCCGTGCGCGTACGTGCTTGCCGCCGCTGCTGCATGCCGCTGTGAGCGGGGGCTGTACGGCCTGGCCTGGACCGACGACGAAGGGCGGTCAGGCGCGGCGCAGCGACGGTTGCCGACGAGGGTGCAGGGTGGTGGTGGCTCGGGTGAAGGTGGAGTGGTGTGGTGTTGGTGATGGAGTGGTATTGATGGTGGGGATGGTTTTAATGGTGGTGGTGGTTTGTGAGGGTGGTGAAGATAGTGATGAAGAATGGAGGAGGAGGTGGAGGCTGTGGAGAGAAGGATGGTGAGGGTGGTGGTGATGCTCGGCCACCAAGGGGGGTACTGTGTATGGAGAGGGAGAGTGAGTTGATTATTTAAGAGAGAAGGAGAGAGAGAGGTGTATGTATATAAGTGTGTGCATATATGTTAATATAGAAAGAGAGAGAGAGAGAGTGTATATATATATATATATATATATATATATATATATATATATATAGGGGATATTTGAGGTATTTAATAAAGTAGAGAGAGAAAGAGATTTTCAAAATAAGAAAAATAGGAAAATTATGTGGGATATTTGGGCAGTCATGGGAGGACAACATGGAGCTTGGGTTTGGGTTCGGTCGAGCCGGGTCGGGTCAAAATCGGACATGGTGCAATAATCGAATTAAAATGGGTATTTAAAATCATGGATAAATAAGTAACATGCGGGGACTCAAATAAATGAGACACAAGCGTCATACGGGTAGTAGGCTTCATGTGGGCCACGTCCATTCTTTGGGTCGACTAGGTTGGATCACTGTCGGGTTCCGAAATTAAATTGGAAATTAAATCAGGTTTTACGGTAGATAATTAATTGGCCTAAATTGATCCGAAAATTGTGCGAAGAAAATGAAGCACAAAATAGAGTGTCTGAGTGGGACACGAAGGTCATGGGTGAAGAGCGTCTCGAGTAGATCATTCATGAGGAGTTGGTTCTGAGAAAATGATTGGTCTGGTGCTCCTAAATTAAAAGTCACGATAACGTACAAACGATGATTAAAGATAAAAGTGGGAATAATTATTCAACGGTTAATTGGTCTAAGTTGACCCGAAGTTGTACGATACAAAAAGAGCACAAGGGAACGAGTTCAAGTGGGACATGATATATCAAAACGAAGATAATCTTGTCTACTACAAAACTCGTGAAGAGAGTTTACAGAGATTGGCATCCCTGGCGCTCTAGAAGTCGAAGTCACGAAAATGTACATTAATGATCAAAACAATTAAATAATAAAATATTTATCGAAAATAATTCATTCAGAAAATTTAAAATAACCCTGAAATTCAGGAGGCTTACAGGAAATCTATGTTGAGGACCAGATGCGGGCTCAACTGAAAGTGGACGCACTGTCCAAGCAATTGGCTAACGCCAATCTGGTGCATTCAAGGGAACCAAGGGGAAAGCATGCAGCTTCCCAAAGTAAGAAGAAGGACCTTGACAATCTAAAAGTCAAGGGTACTCAATGAAGAAGAAGAAGCCAAAGTCCCACTTGGCTTGTTTCAAGTGTGGCAAGAAGGGCCACTTTAAGAATGAGTGCAAAGCAAAAGCCAAGCAATCGGAGCAAGGAGAGCCTAGTAAGGTATCTATGATCACTGATGTTGTTGCTATGATTGCACAGGTTGATGCGGTAGGAACTGATGCTGACTGGTGGGTAGACACTGGAGCCACCTGCCATGTTTGCTCCAGCAAGGAGTGGTTCACCACCTACACCCCTACTTCTGATATGGTTATGGTGGCGAATCAGGCACAAGCTGAAGTGCTTGGGATCGTGACAATGGTATTTTAGCTGACTTCTGGCAAGTCTCTGACGCTTTAAGGCATGAAGCATGTACCTGCTATCGCTAAGAATCTGATCTCAGGAGGCCTACTCTGCAAAGCAGGCCTCAGGATGGACATCAATGCTGGCTAGATGGTGATGTTTATCAGGGAAATATATTTCGGAAAAGCTTTTTATACCGAAGGAATGTTCAAAATTCAGCTTGTAAATCAGTTCAATGTTGTTAATGCAATCACTCATTCTGCTTACACTTTTGAGTTATGGCATAATAGGCTAGGACATGTTCATTCTAAACGAATTAACAGAATGTCTAGTCTAGGGCTTATCTCCAAGTGTGGGGGTAAGGTAGAGAAATGTGAAGTTTGTGCTCAAACTAAGATCACAAGAAAACCCTTTCCTCGGGTTAATCGAAGTACAGATCTTCTGGAGTTAGTACACTCAGATATCTGTGACTTCAAACAGTTCTCTACAAAGGCCGGGATAAAGTATTTCATAACCTTCATCGATGACTTCTCTAAGTATGCGTTCGTCTACTTGCTGAAGGCTAAAGATGAAGTATTTGAGAAGTTCAAGGAGTTCAGGGCCGAAGCTGAGCGACAAACTGGACAACAACTCAAAAGAATAAGAAGTGATCGGGGTGGGGAGTACAGGTCTTATGAATTCGCATCATTCTGCAAAGAACATGGAATTGTCAATAAGACTACGGCTCCATACTCTCCTCAATCCAACGGAGTAGCTGAAAGAAAGAACAGGACGTTGACAGAAATGATAAACTCAATGCTGTTGACTGCGGGTCTTCCTAAGTGCTACTGGAGAGAAGCTGCACTGACGGCCACTTTTATTCTGAATAGGGTGCCTCATGCAACTTCTGACCTTACTCCTCATGAACTCTGGTTCAAAGTCAGACCTAACTTGAATGTCATTCGAGTGTGGGGTGTCTGGCATATGTCAAGCTTCCAGATCTGAAAATTCAGAAGCTTGGGACAAGGACTACTAAGACGATCTTCTTGGGGTATGCCGAGAAGAGTGATGCTCAGAGATTTCTTGATATTGAGTCAAATCATATCATTGAATCTCGCGACGCAGAATATTTTAAAGACAAATTTGCAAGGCACAAGAATATTGTTCTTGCGGATGTTCCGGAGAATAATGAGGGTGCGCAGGTCTTCAATGAAGATGTGGTCCAAGAAGATGTTGTTGTTGAAACAACGGTTGAACCAGATCTCGCTGAGCCGTTAACGAAGCGAGTGAGAAGGCCGAAGGACTTCGGAAGTGACTTTGTCACCTATCATGTGGAAGCAGATCCGCTTACCTATGATGAGGCGATGAAGACCAGAGATGCGATTTTCTGGAGGGAGGCGATTGACAATAAAATTGAATCGATCACCTCCAATAACACTTGGGTGTTGGTTGATCTTCCTGAAGGAGCAAACCCCATCGGATGCAAATAGATCTTCAAGAAGAAGATGAAAGCAGACGGAACTATTGACAAGTTCAGGACTAGGCTAGTAGCCAAGGGGTTTTCTCAGAAGCAGGGAATAGACTACTTTGACACGTATGCTCCAGTAGCCCGGATGACTACCATCAGAATGTTGATTGCTCTCGCAGCGATACATAAGATGGTGATACATCAGATGGATGTGAAAACGACTTTCTTAAATGGTGAGCTGACCGAAGAGATTTATATGCAACAACCAGAGGGATTTGTCGTCAAGGATCTTGAAGACAAAGTCTGCAAGTTGGTGAAATCTTTGTGCGGTCTTAAACAGGCTCCCAAGATGTGGCATGAAAAATTTGACAAGGTTATAAGGTCAAATGTCTACATGGTCAGCGAGACGGATAAGTGTGTTTACACGAAGTTCGCTGATAGAAAATGTGTGATCATTTGTCTGTATGTGGACGACATGCTTATTCTAGGTACGAATATGAGCTGTGTCACAGAGACAAAGAGGTTCATCTCGAGCAAGTTCAGTATGAAGGACTTGGGGGAAGCTGATGTGATCTTAGGGATCAAGATCATCCGGACAGACACTGGACTAGCGCTGTCACAGTCTTATTATATTGAGAAGATGATCACTCATTATGGGTATCGGGATCTTTCAGGGATCGATACACCGTACAGGTGTGATCTGAAGCTGAAGCCTAATTCAGGAAAAAGCGTTAGGCAGCTGAAGTATGCAAGCGTAATCGGGAGTTTGATGTATGCTACTACTGCCATAAGGCCTGACATAGCTTTCGCCGTGGGAATGCTGAGTCGTTTCACGAGCAACCCTGGTGTTGAATACTGGAAGGCTGTGAAACGGATTATGAGATATCTCAGGAAGACTCAGATATATGCACTGTACTACAGCGGAGATCCGCAGGTAGTGGAAGGTTTCAGTGATGCCAGCTGGTGCTCAAATTTGGAGAGCGAGAGGTCCACAGGTGGATATATTTTCACAATGGGTGGAGCTGCTATATCATGGAAGTCGAAGAAGCAGACAATGCTCTCGCGGTCATCCATGGAATCTGAGTTCTTTGCACTTGACACCACAGCCGAGGAAGCAGAATGGCTTCAGAAGCTCATGTATTATCTTCCAGTTGTTGGGACACAAATATCGGCAATACCGATATACTACAACAACTAGGCGACCGCGGCGGTGGCATCAAATGACCTCTTCAACGGAAAGAAAAGGACTGTACGGTTAAAGCACAGGGCAGTACACGATCTTATTAAGAGAGGTGTAATTGCAGTGATTGATGTTCGGAGTCAGGAAAACCTGGCGGATCCGTTCACCAAGGGCCTCAGGCGCCAGCTGGTCGATGACTCAGCATATAAAATAGGCTTGAAGGCATTCTGATATTAGTTATTGTATTCCTACCATAAAGTTTTATGCTATTAGTTCAAAGATTTATCTACTAGGCATCTAGCTTTTGGTTCAAGGGAGGACCATTAACTGGAAGAATATCAGGAACGGTGGGTACATGTTCTATTGGACATGGAAAGGTTACGGACCTATAACCACTGTTGTCTACTGTTGTTTTCTGCGAAAAACGGTTCCTGTAGGAAGGTTGGCGTAATTGCCTTAATGAGTTCTCAGGCAAAGTGAATGCCTGATGTGCTTTACAGGAAGTACGGTAGAGCAGCACTACAAGGAGTGAAACTCCATGCTACAGTGGGGTGACTCCACGATGAGGTTCCTATATGTGGGATGCTGCCCAGGAATAGGATAAAGCCTCGGCTTCGCAGGCCAAGTCACAGCGGCGTAGCACCACAAATAGGCAGTTAGCCTAATGTTATATGTTAAAAATAAAGAGGGGTGTAGTCAGCACTACAAAGAGGAGGAATTCCTCATGTTACAGTGGCACGACACCACGATGAGGTACCCAGTTAGGGATAAAGCCTCGATCTTGCAAGCCATGTCGTTGCGGCATAACACCGCAAGGGAGCCTAAGGCTTTATGCTGGATAGTTTGGCACTACAAAGAGGCAGTTGCCTCATGCTACAGTAGTATGACACTACAAAGGTTCCCAGATATGGGGTGATTCCCAGGGAGGGGTAATGTCATAGCGGCGTAGCACCGCAAGGGGAGCGTAAAGCGTTCCATGCCATGTCTCTTTATAATGAACTCACCTATAGTGTATGGACAGAGATATCAGGCCGTCTCTTGAGGGTAAACTTGTAGACGCCCAAAAGTATACACTGAAACCAGGCTGGCACAGGACCTTTAATGTGCATAGCCAGAAGCACATGTGACTACATTATGTGAGTGGGAACAACTTCAGGTATGGTACAAAATTCAAGGCTTAGTCCATTCTTATATTATAGTCTGTTGTTTAACCCAAGTGGGAAGATTCAAGTCATCACGACATCTCTCCTAATGCATGATGGACAGTCACTGTGGGGAACACTCGAACCCATATATATTGAGATATGTGGAAGATTGTTGGGGCATTTGTATTCTTGACATGTAGAAAACTTGTTCTCTACATGCTTAGTAAAGTTTTAGTCCCACATCGGAAATGCACCATGTGGTATCTCAACATATATAGGCTTCTATGTATTGTTGGGATGTGCACATGGGTGGTGACCCAAAGGTGGGAACCATGTGGGTGATTTTACTAAGAGGTAAGAATAAGACTCCAGGGTAAGCTTATAGCTTTTTGCCCTTGGAAAATTTATTTCCATGGGAGCTAAGCCCCATAGGGGCTTAGCGACTCGGGCTCGGGCTCGGGCTCAAGGGCTCATGAGGCGTAATGTGGCATTTTGTTGGCGCACTTTGCACTTAGCACGTCAGCATCGTCGCTAGGTGCATAGTGCGCTTAAGTTGCGCTCGTTGCGCGAGCCACTTGCGCGGCCACGTTACGCGAGCCCAGTTACGCGGCCCGTTACGCGAGCCCAGTTACGTGCGCCACGTTACGCGGGTCTCGTTACGCGAGCCCAGTTACGCCGGCCCAGTTACGCAGCCCAGTACGCGCAGCGTGCGTAGTGTGTACAGCGTGCGCAGCGTGCGTAGAGTGCGCAGTGTGCGTAGTGTACGCAGGTTGCGTAATAGGGCTGTGTGCGTAAAGTGTAAATCACGCTGGTTACGCGAGTAGCACAACTTGCGGCAGAACGTGTCTTTGTATGTTCTGAACGGTTGCTCCATGTTCGGGGTGGTTATTACCACGTCCCTAACATTGTGCTAACCGGACAGTTGTTGCAGGGGCCTATATAAGGTCTCCTCCTTCTCTCTCACAGTGTGGGTCTAATACACAGGTAGTAGACAGAAAGTTTATAAGTGTTTAGAAGCTGTGAGAGAGAAGAGAGGTATTGTACCAGCGTTGAGTTTTGCACGGGAGTTCGTGTTCATCCGAGGAGTCAGAAGAGCAAGAGTGTTCCAAGTTCTCCGACGAACTTGCTGGTTTCTGGAAGCTATTCGTGTGGAGCGAATAAAGCTTTGAGCAACGGTGATCATTCACCCCAGCAGGAGTTTTTTCATCTTTCGCCTGTCACCTTCGTCGTTTATCAGAATTCTATTAGCGCACCTTCGGTGAAGTGTTTGCGTTGGTAGAAATCTGTGCATCGCCTGTCACCTTCTTCGTTTATCAGAATTCTATTAGCACACCTTCGGTGAAGTATTTGCGTTGGTAGAAATCTGTGCACCTTCTGTGAAATGTTACATTAGTAGAATTTCTGTTACGTACCTTCTGTGAAGTATTACATAATAACGATTGTTTTTACAATTGTTACGAATTCTCAGTTTTTTATCGAAAAATTGTGCCCCGACATTAACACTGCCAACTTGGAATTGTCCTAACATAAGTAGGACTGCCAATAAA